>VWZZ01008319.1:0-22606 GCA_013399095.1 Psophia crepitans
TAGAGAACTGTACCATCTCGTGAAGAGCTGGTGTAGTTTCCTAGCAGTGCCTGTTCATGCCCCATGGCCCAGAGAAGAGCCTGCACTGTGCTGTACTCTCGTCACGCTGGTGCTACAAGCTTTGAGGTCCAGCTCAGAGGAGATCAGGTTTTTAAATAGCAGTGCCAACCCCACTGATCTGGGGAAACCCTGAGGCTCCCTGCATTGCTGGATGGGATAGGATGCCTAGCACAAGAGAGAAGGGAATACTCTCAGATCTCATCTCTTTCACTAACACTTGACTCTGCAACTCTCTCAGGAGTATACTACTCGGAAAAAGTGAGAGAAAGAAAGGGAGTGGAGAGTATGGATTTTGTGATACTTGCTTTCCCATTGGAAATTAAAACAAGACATTGAGCAATGGGGGTTTGCTCCACTGAGTTGACTTAGAACAGCTGCTCACCAATTTCTGTAGCAGAGAGAGGAAAAGCAGAACTTTGCCCTGGGTCTGAGCAGCTTTTCAGAAGCAATCCAAGTCAAACTTCCACTCAATGACTTCATTCAAAGCTGGTTTACATCATGAAGAGAAACTCAGTTTATTTATTTGTAATAACTTCAGGATTTTATGGACCCGCAAGAGGATGTAATTTAAGAAAACATCAGCAAGCTGTTTCAAATAGCAAGGTTTCAAAAAGGACTGTGCCAAAAACTCATCAATGGAAAGAGTTCATTATTAAAAATAAAAAAAAAAAAAGAAGGAAAATGTCTTTAGTAGATAGCTTTGAAGTAAAAGGTTCCAAATCTTAAATTTCATTCTGCAATAAATACATACTTTTTATAAGACTGAAGTCATATAAAGGAATGGGCAGGCTTCCTCCAAGGGCACTGAACCAGCTGATGAACAAAGTTGATAATGGAGCAATGGAAATTTTCTGCTGAGCGACCCAGAACAAATCACTTGGACTATCCATGCCAGGAGTATAAGGCTTAAGAATATTTCCTGACCTGCAGGGGAGTTACGAGACCCAATGGACCTCTGCAGATGTTTCATGACTCAGACATAACTGAAAGCTGCTGACTAGAATAAGGTCGCTGGTTTTATTTCTAATCCAGCTCTTAATTCACCAGGTCACATGGTATTAATTACATCACTGGTTTGCCCCCTGGTATCATCCATCACTGGACAAACTCTGCAATGCCTTTTGAGGTCTTCAGGCAGAAGAAACATAAGTGAACAGACTGTGGCAGCCTCATGTGGGGGAAACAGAAGGTGTGGAGGTGACATGGGAGAGACGGGCTTGACAGCTGAGCCATGAAGACCCTTGGCCAGGCAAGGGATGTCAGCAATGGAGCAGGGAAGAAAGATGGCTTGAAATAAGCCAGAATCAGGTTGAGGGGAACTGGAGAACGGGAGAGGGAAGACCTTCGGTGGGTTTACCGGATCCACATGACCGGCAGCTGCTCAGTGCTGGGAGGTTAAGAACAGAGGCTCTGAACATGATCCTGGAGATTATAATGGCCCAGGCTGAAGGAGAATGCTTGGCTGCACAGAGGGTGTTGACAGAAGGACTTTGGCTTCCTTAGCCACCAGACAGAATGATACAAAGGAGAATTGCTAGGCAGAAATGGGATCCCTCTGGTGAAAAGTTTTCTGCGAGGTCAGGGCTTGCACTGGCTTTGAGGGAAACTGCTGACAGGATCCTCAAATGAAAAAAAAAAAAGAAATAGAGATCCAGGAAAAACCTTGGAAGTAGGTAGTGAATGGGGGAAACCGAACATAAGAGGAGAGAAATGAAGGAAGATAGCAAAACACTTGGCTGATGCATCTCCAGGCAAATGCCAGGAATTTGGGAAGCACACCAAAGCAGGCTTCGCTCTTAATACATCCGCAGGCCCATGACAGCTGGATTCAGAGAGACGTAACAAGACATGGCAGACAAGGGTAGAGGAGTTTGTATGGCTAAGGAAGGACAGAGAGAGTGGGTGCTGAAATACGGAATGGTATTTTGTAGATCTATTTTTATTTTAAATTTGTAGATTTATTTATATTATTTTGCAGATTTATTTTAAGAATGCAAGTATTATTCCTATCAAGCATTGATATAAGAATTTAAATATTGAATACATAATTACTTGGAAATTCTGAGATGCATGAGGCAGCACTGTTGTCTGTGTCTGGGGCTGAAAAAGATAAAAAAAGTAAGTGGAAGATCTAGCAGAGTTGTAATACACACCATCCTACTGGATGATGAGAAGAAAGTTGTGAAGTATATAAACCCAAAACTCTCTAGTATAGAAAAATCTAAAGGACAGTTCCTACCCCTGTTTTGCTTATCTATTACAAAAGTGAAAAATGGTCCATCATGTTCCCTAAAAGGAAATGGAAAGTAGTCTTCAGAAAATGCTTCAAGGAAAGGGAAAGTTACAGGGGAAGAGCCACTGATTCTCGGCAAAAAGTGGTTGAGAATCTATCTGAAGGTAGGGGAAAATTGACCACAGGATGAAAAGGAAGGTTTAAAAGATGGAAAGAAGAAAGAAGAGCAGCAGAACTAGGATGCTAAATTTCAAAAAAATAGATGATTAAATGATTAAACTTAGAGAAGTGCAGCAAACCTGGTGCCTCAGGTTTCAGGAGAAGATAAAGTATGAGGCAAAGCAGCCCAGGCTGATTAAGTCATTTTCAAAGCAGAGAATGCTAATTCAAAGAAAATATATACATAGGGTGCATTTGATTCATGCTTTGTGCCATATGGGATGCATTTGATTCAGAGTGCTTCCCCAGCTAAAGGAACAGAGGTTGAAGATGCTCCTTGGGTGCTGTCAGCAGCACATCCCTTGCAATGTGCATGTGAGGTGGGCAGAACTTCCCTCTCTGAGTGCACGGTGAGCTCCTAGGACTGATGACTGGCATAAATGTCATCACTACTAAAGACATGATGTGGCCATACAGCTCGGGGATTGTAACCACTCACAGATTACATCATGTGTCCTTACCTCTTTGAACTATGGTAATTGGTAACACACAGGCACCGTATGGAGGGTATGATCAGAAAAAAACCTGATCTTGGTAAATTGGAGAGATGGTCTGAAGTGTTCAAGATGAAATGTAACAAAGTTCAGAGAGGTGTGTTACACTTGCTGAGAAGAATCTAAATACACAGAAACAAGATAGGAAATATTATGACTGCAGCGGTATTGTAGAAAGTGATCTGGAGGTCAGAGACAATCACAAGAGCGTGACTCACTTATCAGCGTCACAGATAAAAGCAAATCTTATTCTTTGGTGCTTCACCTGGAATGTCTTACCAGTGAAAAAAGTAGTAAGTGTTCTGCTTTAGTCTGCATGGGTGAGGCCTCAGCTGGTACACTATACCCAGCTTCGGGAACCACACTTCAAGAAAGATGTAGACAGATTGAAGGGAGTGCAAAGGAGAATAGCAAGAATGATCAGAGGTTTAGAAAAACATGACCTACAAGAAAAGGTTGAAAGAACTGGGTTTGTTTAGTCTAGAAAAGAGAAGACTAAGCATGAGGGTCAAGGGGAGGGGGAGGAAGGGATAACAGTTTCCCAATATGTAAAAGGTTGTTATGAAGAGGACAGTGATCAATTGTTTTTCATGTCCACTGGGGATAGCATGTGAAAAAGTGCACTAACTTGAGCAAGGAAGATAGATTAGACAATTCTTAACTCCAAGGCTAGTGAACAGGCTGCCTAAAGAGGTTCACAAAAGAATCTTCATTTTTAGAAGGGGTTATCCAAACACCTGTCGGGTGTGGTCTTTATATGCTTGAACCTCTCTGCTTCATTTCAGCTACATGGAGTCTGAAGTCTCTTCCAAATATTCAGTTAAATCTTTTTAGAAGCAATTTGGACGCTAATCTTCTAATCTGTACAGACAGTGTGTGGTAAACACCTATCACATGGGAAGCAGAGCTGTGCCTAGCATTGTCATCGTACAACACTTGGAGCTTTATCACCAGAGATCCGTGTAGTAGTCATGATAAATGTCTGTTGTTTGAAGCAGGTGAAGACTCCAAATGTCACATATTATGGTATTGTACCCTTAAAACTTTGTGTAGCAATGCTTCAGAATCCTTTGCTTGTGGTTTTGCTTCTTGAGAATCCTAATGTATACTCTAATTTCTTTAAAAATACTTGGACATCATATAAGGGTGCTTCCACATTTGGTACTTTTAAGTACATCTGGCTTGACATATCTTGGACAAGACCCTACTTCCTCCAATGCTGTTTTGTGTCAACAGAATTGTGAAGGTTTTTTTATACCCTCCTATCTGACCGGGTATATGTCTTTCAAATGGATCACCTCAATCTTCATGCCCTTTTTGTCTTCTCTGATGTGGTTGCCATCAGCACCACTGGCACGACACATATCTCAGGTCTAGAAAAGAATAAGATAAAAAAGATTAATTTCACATAAGTAATGAGGTCTGTAGATGTTAATAGTTGGTTATGGATGACTTGACCAGTATTCCAGCTAACTACCCAAACCTCGAAAAATATGTGACAGCTTTCTAGTCCACCTGCTCTTCTGAAAGTGTCTTACCCTTATGTATGCACAAGTTGTACAAATAACTGGCTGCAGCTACTGTAGCTCACTCAGTCAACTCAGACCAGGTAATAAGCTTGTTTCCTTTTACCAGATCAAGCAAATTTTGTGAATCAAATTTAGGCTGCTTGCTAATAAGGGAAAAGTAAAGGGGAATTTGGATGCAGAATCAAAATAGCAACATTTGTACATAGGGAGACTATATATGACATAAACAGTACACAGAGCAAACTCTTAATGAATCTTATCTGTTGCACAAAACAAACTCATTAAGCGTGGCAGTAACTCTAAGTCAGCACAGCACAAGTTATGGCTCCTGGCAGCAACCACTTGCAGAGTGAGATACATGTAACCAAATTTCTAAAGTCAAAACAGGTTTTTTTAATCTTATTTTCACCATTCTAAATCTACTATAAGTCACATCACCGACAGTTTTTGTTTTACCACTTTCGGTAGACATCTTCCCATTGTTTATATTTATTTGTCGATTTAATTAACTGAAAATCCTCTCATTTGTCACCATGACCTGTTATGGTGGCTCTTAGATTCTGCAGTTGATTCACTTCTTCAAACAATTATTTGCGTTTCACCATTTTTGTGACAGAAATGTCTGAAACGATGTATTATTTTTAGACAAATGAAATATTTGTTCTTGCAGTTGTTAACTCCAAAATCAGCTTAGTGACTACATGGTATGTGACCTACATATCATAAATATTTCCGTAATAGAGATGCAATACAGCTTCAGAAAAGGGTAATATTGCTAATTTAATGTGTGTTTTAGAATTGCTTCTAAAGCCAGCCTGAGGTTTAGCTCTGGAAGCCGCATTTCTTCTTGCTGCAGTGCACAGCTTTGCAAGAAATGGTAAATGTAACTAGGATCCCATCTGCTGTAATTACATCCAAGGACTACTGGATACTGAAATGTTTCCTCTGCTGGATCGTTTCAGTTTCAGAACTCATCTTGCATCATCTTTTAAACTATATGCTTAACTGTTCTCTTCCTAAAGTAAACAGGTCTTAAGCGGTCTGGGATTTTGTTTTTTCCCCTGCGACGACAGCCGGAGCAGCGATGGCACACTGCAGGCCGAGCAAAGCCAGCTGAAGGGATTTGTCCATCCAGCGCCTACCTGCAGTTGCGTACCCTACCTGCCTGATTCTACCCCTGCCTGCAAACAGGACTCAAAGAGACACTGGGGATGTTTTCCTTTTCCCGGCTATGGCAATCCTATTGCATTTTAGATACTCTTACTGTGAATGACAGGAGCTAAGCCATCTTGTAAGGCTTATTACAGTTCTTCAAGGGGGCAGACAACAAATGGGAAATGAATGGGTTCAGAAGCACTGGGAGAGATGAGTGGTGATACAGGCAGGAGGCAGGCAGTAGAAAATAAACACTGCTAAACAGCAGGCTATTTTTACTTGTGTTTTGTGATGGGAGGGAAAACACCAGGACCAGCAAAAGGATGATTACTTTCTCACAAATTACTCCCTTAAATCCGGTCAGAAGCTTTACCATAGTAATTTCCACAGCGGTGTTAAAGGAGTAGCTGCTGCCTGACCATTCACACACCATATATGGTGTCGTGTGCACACACACTTATTGTTGGGCGCGCTGTCTCCTTCTTCAGGTTAGACCCCAGGTTTCCTGCGACAGAGTCTCAGGCTTCAGATTTTATTAAATACTTAATTTAAGTGAAAGGTGGAACAGCAAGAACAGCTGCTGGGTGCCTCCAAAGAAAAGGATCCAGAACAAGGAAGTCTTGGGACAGCTTTGTCCTTGGGTCCCAAACACCTGCCCCTCATGCGCTGTCCATGTGTCCTTTAGTCGAACGGTGGTTCTTGGTCTGAGGTCTTCTGACATTTAATTGAATTCTTCTTCTGTGTCCAGGCAGGCAGGCAGGCTCTTATCTTGTTGACTCGCAGTTTCCCCAAAGGTTGGGGCCTCTTTATCTTCTTGCTGGTGGAACATGGAGAACTGAAGAGTCCTAGTCTTGGAAAAACACTACCAAGACGTCACTGTGATATCAAAATCCTTTCCCATACTAAAAGACTAATCACAGCACTGAACTGGCTGTTTGGAAAACTAGTAGGAAAATTACTGAGAGAAATACCTCTATCACACCCTAAAGGCTTCAGCAAATCCCACCACTCATGCTAAGCAAAGCTAAGCAGACAGTACAAATCACACTCTATTATAATCCTAAATAATTTATTCTAATTAAAACTCACTTATTTACATTAAACAACTAATATCCCTCAGCAGCAGCAGTAGATTTGCCAAATGCTGGTGCAGAAACCTTCTCCAGTCCTCCCCAGGGCTGTCTGCAGAGCTGTCAGAACACACCTTCCAGATAGTGATGGGAGTACCTGCTGTGCACCATCCCACGTGCCCTGCCAGGCTGCGGGCAGACGCTCCTGCGCTTTCCTTCCCAAGCTCCTCCCCCGCTGCTTTGGGGCAGAGCATGCAGCATCCCCACAGAGATCTGCAAGGAAGATACCTCATTTGGGTTTCCAGGCAGGATTGTTTCCTGAGCGAAACCTCAGCTTGGATAAAGCAGTCACATTATTCTTGAGTTTTCTGAGGCTTTTATTTTTCCACACAAGCATTCCCCCCGCCCTTGAAGAGCACTTCACCTAGTGTCTGCAAGGTTTCTGCTTCTTGTTTGACATCCCTTATTTACAAAGCAAACAGAATGTTCCTTTTAACACACATCATGCTAAGTTTATTAATGAAGAAAACAATCCCAGGGGGTCAACCCAGGGGACCCTTGAAACCTGCCAGCAAAAACTCTTCAAACGCTCAACGCGTCAGATCCTCCAAAACGATATTTCACACAATGAAGTAAAAATAATATTTTTCTTTCGGCCTTTCCAGCCGCTTTTGTGGAGAGCAGACAGAAATTATTTTCTTACTTTGCTCCCAGAGCAGAGATCTGTATGAAGCTGCGTTTATTTGTTTAACACGATGATTTCATCCTAAATGTCTTGACAGCAAATAGTTGGTGGTTTAATAAAGGGTCTTTGAAAGAAGGGCCTAAGCAGTTATTTGTACAGGGAAAATGTGAAGTATGTGGCTCTCAGGAGGAGAGATAGAAATGCCTGTTGTGACTAGGGGGTGTGGGGAGGACCCTAAAATCCTCTCTCGTCTGTCAGGGTAAGAACAATGCCTCCTGTGGCTCTGTTTCCTCACAGCCACCAAACTGAGCTGCTGTAGCAGACCGGGGGGATGAAAGTGGTCTGACCTTGTTATTAACAAGTTACTGATACGCCCTTCGCTCTCCAAAGCAAATGTTCTTACAGAAGATAAAGGATCTGCTGTCTGTGCAGAACAGTTTGATTATGAAAGCAATAAACTAATGATTTACAGACTTGGAACTGGCTGGTAAGCCCTGTGTGGTGGTCAGCAGAGAAAAATGTGTGCTGAGATGGCTAAAGCTAAACTTTGAGGGGACCTTTTCTTCATTAGCTGGGTATCCCAGCGGTCAAAGAGTCCCTGAAATATCCACATGCACCTGCTGCCTCTGCAGAGGCATCTCTCCGGGAATGCTTGGTGAGACGTAGATCTCACATACACCATGTCAGCGTACATCCATAAGTGTACATACCAGCTGTAGGAAAGCAGTGGACACAGTTTTGGAAATGGATGGTGAAGGGTGCCAAATCAGGAGCTTCTATCCAAAAGGTGTGGCCAAAATAAGTCTTAGATGTACGTGATCTGGACTCTTTTCTTCAGCTTGTAAAATGTTTCACATTTGTTGTTTTTGTCTTTAACTGAATGAATCATTATTCAACTGGTTCTTAATTTAGCAGCTCCGCTGTTGAGCAAACATGTGTCTAGCCACAGCAATGGGACCAAGTTCAAATGTGGATCAGGGGCTTGTTTTTATTTACATATGCACTTTTAAGAGTGACAGATTCAGTGCAATTTTGTTTTCATCAATGTTTCTAGATTCTGTTGGATTTACTATGCATAGACTAAGGAGTATAGACTATACGACATGTAAATTAATACTGCAGACACTATTCTCCAATGTAATAGGTTTTTTAAATATCTCTGCAATGTATTTGCAGTTTCCAGTATCTGGCAGTAACACTTACAAAGCCATATGATGGTGCTTTGTTACATATGTGTAAGCACGTAGTAACTCTGATGAAGGTGGAGCCTAGTAGTAAAACTTGAACTAATTCATCAGATGTGAGAACGGAGTGGTCCCACAGGTACCACCATTCTAACACGATTTTATAATGAGTGCAAGTATTTTTGTAATACAAAAGGAAGCAAGCTTGTCTTCACAAAGCCATTTGTGAGTATTTTAATTGCCTTTTCTCATTCTACTAATGATATTACTTACACTAACTGTCGCTGAAATTTGAAATACGCAGTTAACTGGGGGCTTCAGTGGATTCAAGCTTTTATCAGAGGATCACTGGAACATTTTGAAGTGGAAAATAATTGTGCACCATCACTTATCTTCCTCAATATGGTCTTATTTTGCAATGTAGTAGAGCAGGATGGATGGAAACAGGGAGGTTGCAAAATTCAATACTGGCTATGTAATATTCATCGAAACATATTACTACTTATAATTAATTAGTTACGACCTGTACAATAATTGCAAACAAAACACCAGATAATTAAAAAGATACCCAAACAATGTGATGGTATCTAACTTTTAAAATGTGGAAAAAAGCTTGATACATGAAATAAAGCTGGAAATAGGAGGTGGAAAAAAAGTTTAAAAGATGGCACAAATAAAGTGCAAAATACTGTAAGTTCTTTCCAAAGTAGACTGTGGGCTATGTTCATGCTTTGGACAAAACCAGTGCAGCAGCACTCAGAATCTGGTGTCTTAATATGAAATGTTTTGTAACATGAGCTATGTACTCCTTCCTCTGTAGATGCAAATTAAAATCAAAGCTTGCTGAGCACTACTAATTGGGCACTCAGATCAGCAAATGCTGGTGAACTGACTTGAAGGGACATTCAGCAACATCTGTCTGGTGTTGAGAAATTCAGAGCGCAACAGAAGGGAAGCACCGGCCACCGAGTCTACCAGCCATGTTCTCTGCCTCCCAACCTGGACTGGACACTCTGAGCTTGGTAAAGAAGTGTCTCTGAACATCACTGAGCCTCTGGTTCTCTCAGGTAGTGTCCAGGGAAGAAGCTTTTTGCGCCTTTGCCTGGACCCACTGTCAGACAAACAGGAGCCTGAGGTTACTGTCAGCTGTAGGTGATTTTTAACCGCCTCTTTCCAGCCTGTTTCCCACAGTGTTAGTAGCCGACTGTGTTTGTCCAAATCATTCAGAAGACCTCTGAAGCTCTATGAATTGATGCATCTCAGTGAGGCAGAATATCACTGAATTACACAATGACAAATTTGCAGAACGTCCACATCCTCTTCTCCTCCTGGTTCCGGTTATTTCTAATATCAGCATTGCAAGCATCTAGAAAAAAAATCACTGCCTGGTAATTTCTGTAACTTTGTTAATGTTTTTTGAGTGGTCATCCATGCATAACTGATGAATCACAGGGAAAGAGTGTTTTTATTAGTGAAGTTGAAATTTTGGGCACTTTATCAGACAGTAATTTAAGTTACGGTATGTATGACTTCACATGGCCAAATCGGCCTTTTTATTTAGGTTGCTACCATGCTGGAAACACAAATCCTGCAAAGCAAGGCTGAGCATTAGGAAGATGAGACCACATACCCAAGAAAGTTAACCTTTGTGGCAGCATGCATTCTATGTCCTTAAAGCTGTGTGAAACTGCGGCTGATCTGAGGAGCAGCTGAGAAATCCCATCATCACCGTCGTCATCCCAAACACACACACAAGCGTGCACTGCATGCAATTTGGACCATTCAGAAATAGGAAAATGTTGAATAAACCTTTGCTATTTTCCGGTATTAAGCACAGCCTAAATCAAAGTTGTTTCAGACAGGAGTGTTTCAAATATCTTCAACTTTTCTCTGTAGATATATGTATATACTGCTTAAAGACAAATGTATCAGGTTTTAATGTGAGAGCTTACAAGTCCTGGTGTATTGATGGAACCCTTGCAACTTAGAAACTTTCCTTAAAACCTAGATGACTGCCTTTGCAAATGCATCCTCTGTGATGATTTCCATGTGGAACTTGTTCACAGTTCACTTTATATCCAAGAATCAGAAATCTTGCTTTTCTGCCCCTCCGTGTTTTCCTGAAACCTTTTATGACATGCTGAAAGGGAGAGAGGCAAAAAATGTATTCAAATCTCCCTTCCATGGTTCTTTAACAAGACAGGCTCTATGCCAGGAGAAGACACTCTCATCTCCTTGCGAGAATAAAGGTTGTCCATCAGATATCGCTTTAAATATCAAGCAGTTTAACGCATGGAGTAAGTGATAAGCACATTGAAATAATAACCAGGAAAGTAAGATCTTCAACTGAAAAATCTGATAATTACTCATTTCTATTACAACCATACAATTGGTGGGATTTTGTATCAGGACACTGGGTGTTGGCTTTGTATCTTTAACTTTACAGAACATGAAACTGAAACATAAGTTCCATCTGTAATATAGAAATAAACAAATCAGAGTCAGTGGTGGAAAAGCAGTAAGATGTCACTTACATGTGTGACACATTTCTTCACATGTTGATCGCATAGTCCTACCTAAGAATAGCATGACTTTCTTAGTAAAACCACAGAAGGATAAGTACTTACAGCGCAATCCAAAATTTACACATTTAATTATTTACAGAATTATATGCTGAAGCAAAACAGGATTTCTGAAGGGTTCAGAAATCTGTTAAAAAGGCTGAAGATAATTAGAGCACAGAGAGCATTTCCAACAAGTTATGTGGACTATATTTAGCTGGACTAGGTTGCCTGACTTGCTAAATTTGCTTTGCACCACCATGAAATTAGAGGGATGCATGAAGACCTGAGGACAAGGGAGTCACAGAGCCGTTGTGGTTCTTATTCCGCCACTAGGCTAGCCTAGTGAAGGATCTGGCACTCAGTGCGGAGGAACAGAAGGGTCCCTTTACCACTGAATAGTGAACATCTTTCTGCAAAATGATGTCCTACAGTCAGCGTCATCACAGCTCCAGGCTTGCTTGGCCACAATATCTGTGAGTGATAGAACAAACATACCTCCAGTTGAACAGATATGAAGACTATGATAAATTCATGGCAGCTTAGCTGAGTTTCACTAGGTTGTATTTTTTTCTCGTGAAGTCAGAACGTCTGTTTTTTAATTATGATTTGAAACTTATAACATGTCATGAATTTTGTTGACTGTCTTAGTGCCAGACCTACACTATCAAAGCCCAATGAATTGCTTTTCAGAAAGTAACTCTGACTAGGAAGAGTATCCAGCATGTTGTTTGACAACTGTTGCTGAGAAACCATCAAGAAAGCATCCAAGATTTACAGCCTTGGAAAAGGTGTGTCTCACAATTTCTGTTGGGTTTGGGGTTTTTTTGTTGTTGTTTGTTGTGTCCCTTCCCCCAAATTGTAACTTTCAACTGTTCCACAGAGCAAAATCACCCAGATCAAGAGATTCCTTTGCTAAGCCTTTGTTCCTTGCTGCTCTGTGACTTCTCAGAAAGCCAAGTGAAACTTGCAGAATGGGCTTGTGAAAGTGACAGAGGTTTGGAAACTCTCAGAAATTAATTTAGGATCCTAAAAGCATCTGCACAGCAATGCCACGTGCCCCAGGGAAAGGATCCAACAGAAGACCTAAGCCTGAAGTTTATCTTCAAAGCTTAAGAGTGCAAAAGCTTATCCAAATTCAAGTGCCTTGAGTCCCAAGTTTATAATGACTTGCAAATTGCTTAGAGTACTGTTGATGACACTGTGGGCGAGAAGTGTAAACAAACCATTTCAGGGATAAATAACATTAGAAGGTAATACTGTTACAGTCAATTACAGAGGCATCACATCCATCTGTAATAATCTCTGCAGTGATTATTATCTTTGAATTCTGAGGACTTTTATCAGTGCTTGATGTATACCAGCAATTGAACTCATTGCATTCCTTTAAAATTACTGATCCGACTTTTGCAATCCACATTTGAGACTGTCTTGATTTAATCATTCTTTTCAAGGTCTCAAAGTAGTGATAGAGCAAAATTCGTAGTGATCCCTGTTTTACCTTCCTAAATTGATAATATCATACCCTGTCACACTTATGAAAAATTTAAAAAAGTAAATAGAGTATGATAAAAAGTACAATTTTAAAGCATGACAACTGGAACAAGTGTATGGTAGTGTGTATGCTAGTATGTATAATAGGTTCCCAAATAGTAATTCAAATGTTTACTATATGTAGATTGTGTAACATTCTCTATTAGGAACATGAAGACAATTTTGTTTTACAACGTGTTTTTCACTGAGGTTTGTATTGTCAGCTTGATTTTTAGCTAAATAATGATATGATGATGATGATGATGATAAATTATTGTTATTGTTATTTGGAAGTAGTTTCCCTGCTTTAGCAATGATCATAATATAACAGACATAATATCTGAAAAAAAAAGCTAGTCTAAACCAAAGGGAAAATAATCATTCAGCCTTGTACAATTCATAAGAAAATCTTTCAGTTTAATGCATTAATGTAGTCAAAGTAAGAAAGAACGTTGAGTTATTTTCATTGCCTTGGCATGGTGGGAGATGAGCTCTGATACCGTCACCTATGCTACATCACTCTTGGTTTCACAGGCCATCCTCTGATTTAACTAGATTATAATAAAAGGATCAGTATCCTAGCAATCGTTGCACAGCAACATATTAAGAGCATTTCAGTAGAAAAAAGATGACACCACTGTTCTCAGAAACTGCCCTTCAGCAGTGCACACACATAAGGTGTTAGCAAACACCTTGATAACAGTGGCACTTGCTGGAGAGAGAAGCAGCCATCCACAGAGGTACTTTTAGTTAGGAAGCACACGCTCATAGCTGGCTGTGCAGAAGTGAAAGCAGGCTGTCATCTCCTTTGAAAACAGACCTCCAAAGCATCTACTAGCCAACGGCATAAGAATCAGTGGCTTATTCCACCAAGGATGCCTGTCTAGTTGCACATAGATTAAACTCCAGTAAATACAAGTTTTCACTTTTAGATTGCAATTCTGTACAAGAACAGACTCCTGCGAAGTGCCTTCTCATGTTATTGTTGAACGCTTACAAACATCATGGACAAAGTGCATCCTCTGAGCTGTCATTTCAATGGCTTGAAGAATAGACAAGCTAAAACTTTATTGCATTTGAAAATGTATTGGTCAAGAAAGTGTTTCTGTGTTCCACACAATATATCTGTGATGGAGTAGTTGCTGCTCCTATTTCCAGGCTACAGAGGACCAAAATCTTAAGGAGCTAACTGCCCTGACACTGCCAAAAGCTTCTTATTTTTGCAGATCTCAGCTGGCATCAGCTTAGTTCCCATGTCAGCCCGACCTTGACATTCAGCCCAGGGTGATTATAGGATCTGAGTGATGTATTGATTACAGATACCGTGGCATGATTCAAACTCGAAGTATGGTAGACAGAACCTGGCAGCTGGAGCTGGTGCCCCACTTGTGAGTGATGCTCAAGGTGTCCTTAGGTGCAGTAGGAGTGCTGTGCCCACCTTGCTCCTTTGGGACCTGAACACATCTCCCCCCATTGCCCTGGGAGCACAACACACCTACAGTAGTCCATTTTTGCTCATTGTGAAAAGTAACACAAAGCACTTCATGACTTAAATGATTGAATACTCCATTTCAACACCCAGGAAAGTAGAAGCACGGAAGAGAGGGACAGATGAAAGAAGAAGCAGAAATAAAGCTGTGAAGTAGCATTCCTTTCCCTAAAATCAATCAATTGCTGGAATGTGTGGCAATATGTGGCAGAAACAGGCAAAAAAGAAAGTGGTTTATAGTGGTTTAAGTCCTGTCATATAGCACCAAAGGCATGGCTCTATTTAATTACATCTTTTCTCACTTTCAGCTGTTTGAAAAGTGTCCCAGCTATTTTTTCTTGGTGTTTCTGTGGCTTTTTAATCATTGAGGGCTTTCTGACTTCTTTTTTTCTAGCTGTAAGGCATTTTGTGGGAGTAACATAGGTTGTTTTCCTTGCTGGTTTTCCTGTTAGGCAACGCCAAAGGGCCTCTTTGGTTTGGCAGCTTAGCACTGATTTTGTGGCCTATAAATGACTGCTTGTTTGCTTACTTCTGACTTCGCCACTTCTTTGGGCTTCTTGTCCTCTTCTGCTCTTAACACGTAGTTATTTTTTCTCTTTCCCTGGTATAGGCAATATCCCTGTCACTGCAGAAGCTGAGTGAGCCAGACTGACTTCACCTGCCAGGGGGTGGTAACCAGGTTCGGACGTGTGCCTGGGTGGAGGGACCTAACGCTGCTGTAGGAAGGAGTGACTGCCTGACTGGGATGTCTCACCCCGCGGGCAGCAGGCACTGGCTGCTGTGCTGACAGGAAGCAGACCCCAACTCAAAACTCAAACAGAGCCACAGAGCCAGCTGCCTGATGCCGAAACGATGCCTGTGTGTGAGGCTCGCTCTGGATTTGTAGGCTGCCTTCAGTCCTATTCTTTGTCCTGAATCCTGCTCTCGTTTCTCTAAGCTGGTTCTCTGCCTCTGGCTTGCTGTACAAGGCGTGAGCTCATATCACTTCATTAAAGTGATGTTCCTAATATCACAGAGGAATTTTGTGGGACAGGGATGCATGACAATGCTATGAACTTTTTCAACTACCTTAACCTTGAGACCATCTCTTTATAACTTTCCCACCTTATTCCTTGCATGCTTTAAAACTTCCACAATAAATGAGGTGAGAGACCTCCAGAAGGCAGGTTTCTTGAGTAAACAAGCCCATTTTATCCTCCAAGTATCGCACTCCACGCTCTGAATGATGCAATACTCCTGTGGGGGAAAAGAACAGCATGTAATCATGCAACCTGACTACTTCACCATGCATGAGGTGGGTGAATTAAGTTGCACAAGCATCCTTCTTTCTCAGATTATGAGTGCTTGGCTCAACAATCTTTACGTTTTACCAAAAATGTAATTCCCTTTGTCTTTGCAATTAAGCTGACTCCTTCCAGTTTGAAAGATTAATGGGGCCAGATGTTTCAAACCCTCAGCACAGAATCCTGATCACGAATCTAATACAGCAAGTGTGACATCAAACTGCCATCCTTTCATATGGGCTGGGCCATTGTGAGAACTGAAGTGCACATTTTCTGAGGCCTTCACAGCCTTTCTATTGTGCGTGGAAGGACATGGGTGTCCAGGATTTTGTGACTCAATTGTGGGTTCTCAAGGATAGCTTTTTCCAGCGCTTATAACTCATCTGCTTCTCTCCTTCCTTTTCTAATCGATTTGCCCAGTTCATCACACACTTGTTTTCCCACTACCCTCTTCCTTTTCCTTTACATGAGTGGAATGGCTTAGTCTGCTTTACAAATGAGTCCTGTCACATGTATGACCTAACTTTCAACAATTCTGATACTTTTAAATCAGCAGTAAATTCCAGAAAAAAATAGCAGCTTTACACTGAGGAAACCCAATCATAAAACCATCTCTTTTTACATCTTGGCATCATTAGCCTGGACACCTCAGCTGACCTGTTGCTGTTGTGGATGTCGTCCAAGTGCCAGAGAATAAAAAGAAACACAAAGAAACCTGCAGGCATGTAATAGCCTATGTCAGCATCTGTACGGCACAAAAATCAATGCATATCAACCTAGAAGTTTTTAATTTCACTTGTTGCCTCACAAATAGCCTCCAAAATTTTAAGCGGTAGATGCATGTTTTTAGGACCAATGGCAATTGATTTATCATTTTGTAGGGCAGAATCATTAAACCCTTCTAAATTCCCAATAGTAGGAGCAGGGAAGATGAGTCAGCAAATGGGAAAATACCCTGTGACCAGTGTCAGTACCATTGCCAAAATGTCACATTGCTAGGTGTCTGAGTAGCTAAAAAAAAAAAAAAGTCTTCCTTGGAGATTAAAAAAAACCATATCAACATTATTTGTTGTCAGAGAAAATCCTGGCAGCGAGGTCATGTCAGGAGAAAGCTGCTTATTCAGCACACTATTTTTGGAAGGTGTGGGGAAAATGGGACAGAGCTGCTGCAAAGGGTCCGTACCTCTTATAGCTTCCCAGTCACAGCTAGGTGCCTTCTCTGACCTTGTGGCTGCAGTTTCCTGCAGTAAAAATCTGATTTGATTTGGTGGAAGGGCCCATTTTTTAAAGCAAATGTGTTGTTGAGTAGCCCAGTGTCAGTGCGGAAACTGGTATCTGGTGCCAGGCAAGAGTCCAGCGCTGAGAGTGTGCGTCGACATGCAGAGCTGCCTTAAATTCACATCTCTATGGCACTTATGTTCTTGCAAGACATTATAAAAAAATAAAACCAACTGTTTGCCTTATCAGTAAGTATAGCAATTAATAGAATATTTAATACAGCTAGCTTTTTCCATACGATCGGCAGCTAGCAGGGAAGTTACAGCCAGCACTGTTCAACCAGTAGGTCCTACAGCTCACCAGCAAGTTCTTCGTGGGTCACCTGCAGCCATGACCAGTTTTGCCAAAATCTGTGCTCTGCCCTGCACATGGGGTGGGTGTATCCCTGCACCCCATATAGTCCCAGCTGCTCTGATGAGTGGGTGCTTGAGGGAGGAAGAGAGACAGACTCAAACACAGACCTGGCAGAGCATCAGCTTGGCACAGATCCTCCAGGCTGTTACTCTTGAGGATGTGTGTCTCGGTCACTGCCAGCTTTCTCTCTTTATTTCTTGATACAGACTGCCTCTCTTACAGCAATGGGATATAATTTAACAGCTTGTCTGCCTGTCTGGAAGTGCTAGCGCTCATCAACATTTCCCTGCTTCTCCTCTGCCTTCCGCTCTCTTCTAGGCAGCTACGTACCTTTTCCTTCCCCAGATGTTTTCTAGGTGGATCCCTCCTTATCCCATGTCTTTCACTCGTATCCAGCCACCTTTTCTCCACCCCAGACTCCTTTATTTGCTCTTCTTATGTGGAGTTTTACTTGAATGATTTTGCATAACATTCCAAATGACATTTTTATTGCAGTATTTGCACAGCCCAGCATAATTTGCCAAGGGAGGTGTTTTACAAATAATATTATTACTTTGAAGACTTAGTCCTGTGGAATCACAGAACATGTGGTTATGTTTAAATACATTTGTTTTCACTGCGTGTCCTCTATTATGATTTTGCCCCGCTGTGTGATGTTGGTGCAATAAGGGCTATTTACCTGTAAGATACCAACACCATGATCTGCTTCAAGTGCAACGCGTTGGCTTGTCTCCCTCAGAGGGATAGAGGTGATGCTTCAGCATAACCTTGCCTGACCTTCTGGGGTGTCTTCTAAATACAGGACAGAACTAGTGATCATACTGATTCAAGACAGCAGCCTGAGGAGGTCCTCATTATGTTTTCAGAACCAGCACTGAGAAGTTCAATTGGACATTAAGGACCCAGTTTCTGAAGCTTCAGAAAGTCACCACATGGGCACTTATGCCAGGCTGCTCTGTGTGAGCACGATGTGTCCACAGGTATTTTCTATGTGCAGTAAAAGGGCAAGTCACAGCAAAGTGCACAGGGGGACTGGCATGTCTCTGCTCAAGTGCTCTCTGCAAGCTGTGTATCTGGGTCAACAGGACGATGCGGGGAAAGTAGTGATGCTGTTAACACAGAAAAAATTAATGATTTCTATCTTCATTGGACTGATTTTAACTACATCACATCAAAGAAGCATTACAGAGATAATTAGAATTAAATAATGCACAAAGGATGGCATTGTCAGTGAGCTAACTGCAATTGAGAGCCCAGGCCAGCCAACAGCAGGGTGGAAGATACAGAAACAGTCAGAAGGAGGGTGAGCTGGGAGATGGTGGGAAACTTGTCTTCAGCTTATGCAATGCCTCAGATAAGAAAAGACAATGCCTCTGAGAAGATTTCAAAAGCAGAAGGCCTTTCCTTAAATGAAAGGTTTATTCCTCTAGAACCAAATGATGCTTTAAAGAGGAATCAAAAAGGGATGGTCCATCATGATTTCTGTTGCTCAATTAAGTGTGGTTGGTGCCCTCATCCAGGATTTTGATAACAGGCTTGAACTGACCAATTAATTTTCTTGAACAACTTGTGGTTCACAGACCTATAGAATTCTGGACTGTTTTAAAGCACCTGTGAAAGGTAACTAAGAAAAGCAGTTGCGCAGGATACAAGGCTACATGTAGGGTTTAGATATCAGCAGCTCCAGTGGCAATTTCTTTTTGGCATCATAGACTGAAAAAGATCAAAAACTGTAAGAGTATGTGGGAGGTAATAACTATTTAGTGGCTTATGCACATGTCCTCCTAAGGATATTGTGGTGACCACTGCGAGAGGAATACTTCCACAAGGAGCTCTGTGCTCTCTGTGCAACAAACCTGTGCCTCCGTGTATTAAAAACTTCCTAGCATGCAGAGTATTTTAAATCTGTTCAGTATTGTTGGAAATTATCACACTTCATAGATCTAGGCTTTGAGCCGTACAGCACTCTAGATCCACTGAGACACTTTGAAGGATAAAGCTGGTGCCTGGATATAATTTACAACTCTCTCTCCTAGAAGACATGTAGACCTCACAAAATGTATTTCTCAGGTGGATAGTTACTTTGGCCATGTTTGGGCAGAGTTTCATACTGCTCCAGTCTTGTAAGTAGCAAAATATTTTTTATTTAAATATCTGAAGCTCAGAGAAAATTAGGTTTTTCTACTATGGTGAAATACTCAAGGTGGCTTTCATTGTCATTTAATCGTGTCTGAAGGCAAATAAATAAATAAACAAGCATGTGTCTGGACATGAGGAAGGTATGGTTTCAATAAAGGACAATCAGTTTCCTTTCTCCATCTTTGTGTTTACAAAATCCCAGGCAGAAAACTGTCTGCTCCAAAACCAGAGATGAACTGTTCCTAAGGTTCATCTGCAAAGTATGTTCACTTCTTCCAGTGGCACTACTGAAACAAAATCTTCAGAAAACCTTCCACGTACATGTCCTCATGCCAGGGTAAAATGCTTCTTTCAGTTTTTCTCAAACTGTTTCCTACATAATATAAGGTTAAAAGAAGTGTATGAGAATGCAAATACCTACATAGAGCCTAATACTGATATAACAGTATTCCCAGCCCTAGCTGACACCTGAATAATTTCTTTTAGACGAATTCTTGCTCGCAGGAGTTGTTTAATTTCTTTTATACCAAAGAGCTTCAGAACGGACGGACTTCTCTCTGGTAGCAGATCAGTAATGAAAAAGAACAAGCTATCTATCTTCTCTGGAACCTTTTATTTCCAGACACACTGATGAAGTTACAGACCTGCTCCCCTGTGCGTTGTAGAACCTGGCAAGCAGTTTTTTCATGAATTAATGTGTATTTGTGACTACCAAGAGGATATTTTTAAATGTGCCATCCTTTGAGAAGGGGAAAACATTTCCAGTTCCCTTACCTTCCTTTTTTTCTTTTTTTTTTTTTTTTTTTTGGTCTGATTGATTCTTTTACGTCAGTCAAAAGCCTTGAAACAGGAGATTTTGTTAGCTTGAGTATGAGCAGCAGGAGCAATAGTCATTGCATTTACTTATTCTGCTCTTTCTTCTAGTTCAGCACCTTGCAATCTCTTTGTAGCTATACTGCCCATGAGAAAATGAGTGGTTTGGCAGTGCTCCACTATCACTGCTTAACCTGTTATCTCTCCTTCATTTCCATGACTTTGCAAGTCTGTCAGTAGGTTTGAGTTCTTCAATGGCTCGGGTAGTTCCACCAGTTGTGAGAGGTGCATTGTGGTTCCCAACATTATGGTTTCATCAGCAGGGACACCTGAGATTTCTGCCCAGGTCCTCTTCTCTGTGACCTTGCCAAGTTTTAGGTGAAAAACACCCTTCACCAACAGTGACTGGAACCCTCCTTTTCATTGCTAGGGGATGATTGTGGGCATTTAGGGCCTTACTGAGCTTCTGTTCCACTGCCTGTGTATTGTAAATGCAAGGCAGGGCTGCATTACCATCAGTGTGTGTGGGACACATGTCTTCTCTCAGACCTGAACGTCTGTCAGAGAACAAACCTTGGGTGTGCTCTGGTTGGCACTCAGTCAGACAAAAAAGAGTGAGCCTTGGCAGGTAAGAGGAGCCTTTAGAGAAGGCAGATACACCAGATGTCTCTATCAGGCTTTTGCTAGATGCTGACTGAAGCTATGGCACATTTTTTTTATCTCAAGTCAAACCCAAGAATGTGAAAGGATATATCATCTTGAAGTAAGTTATTTCACTGTAAGCTAAACAATTCCTATTACATTTAAATGAACTTGATAAACCTGCAGTAAATCAAACCAATAATACCCAGTCCAGTAAGTTGTATTTAATTATATCATACCTATTGCTTCCCAGTGTAGTTCTCAACTCTGCTTTTCAAACTGCCAGTGAGATTTTTGCAACATACTGTATTTAGGGAAGAACTTCTACTGGGGGAAAGTCTATTTAAGTATTTTTGTCGTGTCTTTCCATCTGTTGGTCCAAGTGTACACACAGTTTTTACCAAACATCAAGCAAACAAAACAAAGCATCAGTCCAAGGTTATTTTGCAGCCTAATCAATATCTGAGCAGGACTCTGAGGTGCTTGGATGAAATAAGCTCCTTAAGTATGAAATGTTACATTATCATTGTTATAGAGATGTTCCAAAACAATGCAGTTTATACAGAGAGTAAAATGTGTCGAAATGGGAGGGGAAAAGAAGCATGAGGGCCAAGTGATCTTAGAGCGATACTGCCCCACAATCTCCCAGCCTCCAGCAACCTGTGCTTTAGGAATTTACTTCAGGGACAAATCCCATGGGCTGTCCAGTCATGAACTACGCGTGAATTTACCTATTCATTTTTTTTAAACTAATTTACAATTCTGGGCTCCGAGGGCTCCTGAGGTGCGGAGTTTCACATCTGCCCAGTGGAAGACAGACTACTTGTGGGTCCTTCAAGCCCTCCTATCACTTTGTTGCCCTTGAGCTCCTCAGTATTTGCCTGTTTACCTCATCTGGCTGCCTGTGGTTTACAGGTGCCAGTGAGTGACTCTCTAGAGTAAAGGCTATTCTATTCTCTTTCTGGCAGATGCTCCTTCTTATGTCACACTGCTCTTCTTTAGTTCTTGCCCATGAGATGAGGAGACCAGGACTTCTGGCAATACCACAGCTGGCACTACACCATGATGAGTATAGAAATCACATTAATTTCTGACCAAAACATCTTTGTGGCACTTGTCCTTTGGCCAGTGCAGGCCACCTCCCTCCATCATAAACCTGCCCTCATCTTCTCTCCCTCTTTATGATCAGTTTCTCTCATCTTGTGACAGCTTCTCATAAGACTTTTGATGAGGCCTCTTTTATAAACCATGTGCACTTGTCAGAGTCTTGTCACTGCCATCTGGTACTTGGTCCTCCAGGGATTCCTGTAGACTTGTGAGGCACCATGATCTCCCTCATACATTTAACAGAGCGCATCCTTCCGTGTTAATTACCATGACATCTGGAGAAAAAATAAATGTTTTCATACGAAAAAATTATATTCCTGAGAATCCATGACCACACAGCTAGCATCTGGGGAAGTGTGCCCTGCTCCAGTCTAGCGCTTTAAAAAAAAAAACAACAAACCCAAACCCACCCAAAACCCCAAAAACTCAAGCCAAAGAAACAAAAAACCTCACCAAACCAACAACTTAAGAAAAAACAAACACAAATCAACCAAACAAAAAAAAACCTCAAAATCCCTGAAAAGTGACACAAAACTTCCTCTTCCCTGTCTCGCTGGAGGGAAGCGGAGCGGGGCACCGCAGACCGCGGCGTACCGGCGCTGGGGCTGCGGCTGCCCGGTGCGGGTTTGGGAGCAGGGCGGGATGGGGGAACTACAGGTCCCTCCCCAGGTCCGGTGGGCTGGGGCTAGGTTGGTGCACTGGGACTCCGCGCACAGCCTGCGGATGCCAAATTACATCCCCGGCGACAGCCCTCGTGGGCTCGGCGGAGAGCCCCGAG
>VWZZ01008319.1:25479-50954 GCA_013399095.1 Psophia crepitans
AAAAAAAAAAAAAGACTGGCTGGAACCCCCCAAACAAACAAAACCCAAACCAAAACAAAAGCCCCTCTCCATGTGCTTGCTGCCCCACGCCTCGGGCGGAGGGTTAGGGGTGGCCTGTCCGTGGGTGCGGTACGGGAACAGGCAGCTCGCCCGGCCCCGGGGGGATCCCGCGGGGAGCACCGCACCGCTCAGCGCCCGCGGGGGATCGGCACCGCCCCGCTGCTGCACCGCACAGGGTCCGAAGGCTGGGGACTCGGAGTGAGTCCAGCCGCTGGGAAAGGTGACCTTCCCCATCCCACATCCTGGCAGACGCTCCTGCAGCCTTCTGTGGGGTTGGCATGGGGTTTTTTTGGTGCATTTTGTTTTGTTTTGTTTTTTAGTGTAAGCTTCCTGCTGCCTGGCTGGGACAGAAAGTAAAATTTAGCCCAGGAGATACAAGCAATTCGAGAGAGAGTGAGCTGTAGGCAGTGGTGGGTATTGGGAAGCAGAAGCTTGGCTGCCGAAAGAAACCAAAATTCCCCCTGCCTGGTGCCGTTTGCCTGGGTTGTAGGACCACTGTGGCATTGCCCACCCTGAGCAAAAGCAGGATAGCAGCAAACCGGCCAGTTGCTTAGCGCAATGCACTGTCAGAAAGAAACCAAGGGAATCCTCCATGGTGCTGTTGTGGATACCAGTCACCACTCCCTACAGAAACCCTTCCATGGCCATGGCTTTTCATTAGGGCTCACATCTCTCTCAGCAAGTAATTGTCCCAGCACTGCACTGAGAACTTGATGGGCTGCTCTACAGATTGGTCCATTGTGGAGTGCTTGGGCTGGAGATGACTCAATGTTTGAATGGTGTATTTTCACCGTTTAAAGGCAAGTAAGGTCCCTGGGCCTTCCCCGTGCACAGAGCCATAAGTCCTTTGCTGCTGACAGCTCCCATTTCCAGTGGTGATCTGCAGAGGTGAATCATCTCAAACACCAAGAAAGAGGGAGGAAGAGCAGCAGGGTGTGAAGACACTACAACACCAATAATGAGACATGAAGACCAGGCTGATGATGTCTGGTGCTTTAGAGAAACAGGAACCAATAGAGAGATGTAAAGAGGGAAAAGGATAGGGTCAAACTGAGAAGCATCTTCGCTGGGCTCCTCTAAAGGAATAGATAGGGACAAAAAATGTATTTGTCACCACCACAGAAAAAGACATTCCAGCTTTCAAAATGTGAAACACCGCAAACTAAAAAGAGAGCTATGCCTGTATGGGTGGATGAGAAAACCTCGTTGTAAAACCTGGGTAGACATAACCCAGGAGTGAGAACTTACAGAAAAGCCCAGCCAGAGCTACAACCATGTTACAGGCCTGGGAGGACCCAGTGGGTCTGTGGATAGATGTCAGAGACATAGTCCAAAGTTTTATAAAAAGTACCAAAGTGTGGTGTTAATTCCCACTAACTACTCCAACAGCTTTCCAAATCTCAGGCCTTGGTATTACAGGGTTGTGAACCCTGAGACAGATGTATACATGCATCTAGCAGGGAGATGTGCCTTCACTTGCTTTAGACAGTTCTCGACAAGACCTTAAAGCTAAAACGCAGCAGTCTTGCAATCCCTCTCAATCATAAATCAGTCTATCAGCAACGACCAACAATAACCCAGCAGCAAAAATATGTCATGTCTGTCAACGGGATTAATTCAGTGTGAAAATCAAGTAGCCATTTGTGATAGAGCAGCTTACTGCTGATACACAACAGTGAGACAGTCTGCTGCTATCTTGATAATAAAACATAAATATGTAACTCCCTAAAGCATGTCCCATCTCATCCCATTAATGTGACATTGATATGTTTTTTCTGATACCAGCATGAGAGGGTAAAAGAGCAAGTTCTATCTTCAAATATTGTTACATATTTTTGTTTTACTTACTTGCCATTGCGTCTTGCAAAATATTTTGTGGTCTCTTGAAAATAAAAAAGCAGAGTAGAAAGTCTGTGTTAGAGTCAGGCTTAGTTTTCAGAAGAAATAAAAGCTTAGATCTTTAATAATAGTGAAGAAATAAGGTAACTTTACAATAAAAGGCTAATAAATATTTACTTTGTTAAGTATTGCTATTATTTCTCTCTCTTATAAGTGATCTTGCAATATTCTTATGCCAAAAAATTTAGTATTACAGTATTAAAAACAGATTTTCTAGCGCTCATTCAGAATTTCCAGCAACAGTCCTTTATTTCATTAAGTAGTAAGAAGACACAAACTGTTACTTTGTTGTGAGAAGTTCCATGTTTTCGTTCACACAAAAAAGCAAAAACTGAATAACATAAATGATTGAACATACCTCAGTCTGAGATCTGGTGAAGTACGGAAGCAATAACCACTGAGAAGAGCAAATGAGTTAGAGAAATATTGATATACGGTGGAAAAGGGAAAGAATCAGGAGAGGAAGAGCTTAGAAGATGAAACAGGAAAAAGACACAATGATAACGATAAAAGTTTTCTGCAGTAGCTGTGCAGCCTGATAAACTCTTCCATCACTATTTTATTCCCTGTTGGACATGGAATTGAGAATCTCCACCTCATATTTGATGCGATCAAAATCTCCTTATAAAGGTTTTTATGTTCTCAATAAGGATATGGTACTGCAAAACTCTCAGTCCCAGCTCCCGGCTTTGCAGAGTCCCGTAACACGTACTTCAGCTCTGACTTCTTTCCATGTGTTAACTCCAGTTGAAGCCAACATTAATTAACACAGGAAGAAAGGCTGAACACATTACTAGTTGACTGATCTCCCTGCTAGTCATGTTTGAAACCACCCTTAACAGCTATAGAACAGGAATGAAACAAAAAAGAGCATAGCAATTATTATATGTAGGACTGAAGATATGTCATCATAATATTATGCATTTATTTATTCCTTTTGGTTTCAAGGATGGCTATTCACATCCCTTGGCACTATAATCAGTATTTAAAAGAAAGATCCTAATAAGAAGAACCACCCCGCAGCAGAACAAAACCCACACACAATCATCATAAATTACATAATCATCCAGTAATTTGAAGCAGCAATATATAGCCCACAAAATAAAAATCGTTCCCACACCCACAGGCTTATTTCTGTATGGGTTAGATGTGTGTGTGGAGCACTGATAGACAGGCGCTATGTGTGTCCAACGTGATCGAGCACTTATTCTCAGACACAGAATAGAGTAAGATATCAGACTTTACTGCCGTTAGTCTTTTGCTACAGAAAATTCCAGTTTTGGAGATGAGAATTCAGGCCTAGACTAATTAAATGTACGGAGCTGTACCGAGTTTGATCAGTGTGGTTTTTTCTAGTGACTATTTTAGAGTGTTGAATATCTGTAATATTAATACTTAAGTATTTGTTATATAGCTTTTTGGTCTGAAAACAATGAGAAATATGGAATATACAGTAGCAAAGGTGGTGTGATGCAGTATAAAAAGCAGATAGGGTTGACTGTCAGATAATCTGTGTGTGGTGACTCACATGATGGCTGTTTCAGAACAAGGCAGTCGTTTCATATATAAGCCACATTATCATTGCTGCTTACTGTACTTTATGTGCTAGTGACCTTGATCTTGTTTAGATGTTGATGTTTCCATTGTTGTGGGCACTTCAGGATGTGGAGTCAGAGACAATCTCTGCAATTTAAATAGAGAAGCCAGATGGACACCAGGGCACAGAGAGATAAGCAGACCTCCCCAAGATCAGGCAGCAGCTCAGTGCAGCCTTCCACCATGGATATTTCTTTATTAGTCCTCAAAGTAGATCTTTAGGTTTTTTTTGTGTGAAATTAATAACAGACTGTTTAAGTGGTGCAACACAAGAGGAAGCAATGCATGATTTCTGCTTAATGGCTGGTTTAATGGATGCAGGAGAAGAAGTAGTTCACTAGACGGCTGCAAATTCTGTCTACTGTGAGGGTATGCCAGTGCCTTGAACACTACAGTTCATATATATGACACCAGTGTAACCATCTTTATACAAAATATATATGCATATTGACATTGTGGTTTCTTGTATAGTATTTTGTCAGATGGAGCGTTTATCTATTTGTGTAAACACACATATATTCATAAATACACAGAGTATTGCCATCTACATCTATTGCCCCCTGTTTTGGGGAAGTGGAGTTAAAGGATAACCAGTTGCTTCTGGGTATGTTCCGTCAACTGGGTAGGAAAAGAGCAGCTTACGAGAAAGACAATGATGTCACCATGTTTGGAGGTGTTAGTGTTACCTCTGAGAAAATCTGTTACCTGTGAGGGTATGTTCACTGTCTTATACACAATCAGAGAGGGCTCTATGCTCCTGTAATACAGCATTGGTACTCTGATCATTTAAAAAAAATAAATCACTGAACGTCCAGAAAAGCACTGTCAGTACAGATGAGGATCTAGGTGGTCCAGAAGTTTGGAAACTTCTGGTTACAGCATTTTATCTGCTTTATACCAGCAATTGGTGCTGATTTAAACCAGTATTTTGTGGTATGTCTCACTGGTATTTTCTTGTTGGTATTACTAGAGGTCTACAAAAGTCCTTCTTTATAAAAAAGGTCTTCATTTAGAAGAAAAAAAAAAATTTACAGTTTTCAAAACACTTTTCCTGGATATCAGTGCTGTGCTGTGAATAACTGGCTTACCTTTGCTCTCTTACACCTACGTGAAATGCAGTCACTTCCCGGAGTAATGACATAATTGAGAGTACAGTGCAGTTCAAAAACTTGTGGGCATATACAAAATATTCCTCCTAATCTGTTAAATCTGAAGTGTAACGAAAGACACAATGAAAGTTGTCTTTATCAGTGTCAGCCTGTGACCATTTGGGAGGTGCTCTTCAGCCTCCCCTGTTTCCTACATTAACTTTATGAATGCAGGCGAAATTAGGTACCACCACGTTTTCTGAGCCCAGATACTGACAACAAGCAACTTTATCCTCTCCTTCTTTCAGGATCTGGTGCTGAAAACCATCATCATCCTGACTGACAGAACAATTAGTGTTGTCAGCAGAGAAAATAGTCAGTGAACCAACTGAAGGCCAATGTGTTTATTTTCCCACTCCGAGACGTAGTCTTCCCAGGTGGAGACTCTGAAAACATTCCTGCTGAAACTGACATGGGTTTTACTTTGGTGAGGGACCAGTCTACTCTGAGCAGGAAATTAATCCAAATGTTTAAAAGAAAGCAATACAAGCTGCACCAAGCGCATGGGAATATACAGCTATACCACTGTGTCCATACAGGGACAATTCTTTTTGAGACCATTCACTGTTTTCTGGTTGTTTGTTTTCCAAGCTGAACACGTGTGAATGACAAAACATGGTGGTGGACATCAGGTTAAAAAAGCTGCATATGGCAGCACGCAGTAATAACCTGTCGGAGAAGACTCATGAATGGCATCACACAACCCTCTAATTTAGTTACAAAATGAACTCAGAGTCATTACACTATCTAAACATCCTCTCTCATTTTTCTTCAGTTTCCAAATGGTGCTTTGGATAAAGGACATACTACAAGTAACAGTACTGAGCCTCCTTTCTGTTTACGAAATGTACCTTTTCTATCAAAAACTAACTTAAAAATCTTCTGAAAATCCATTCAGCTAACAAAGCCAGTTAGTTCCATTTCTGCCACTGAAAATGCTGTTTTGGAAGCAATTTCTGTTAGATTGCATCACCAGATGTGATCAGAGAAAGGCAGCATGGGGCACTGCAAAAAGTCTCAACCTTGTTTTTTATATCTTTCATTGGGATACCACAGCAAAAGTGAATGCTCTGTGGTGTAGTGGCTTTATTTTCAGAAGTGCAATCAAATGCGAGAAGGTCCTCTTGTTGTCATCTGTATCAGTAAAGATGAAGTCATTTTCCCCAGGTGAATCTGTAAGGAGGCATTTGCTAAAAGGAACTAGGAAGGCATTCAAGTATGAAAATGTAACCTGTTAAACCTGTGAAACAATATAATTTTGCAATAGCTTTTGTTTATCATTTGTCAAGATAGGCTCATAAAGCAATGGAGAAGGGGGAGCTGCAGAAAAGGCAAGGAAATGGAGCCCATATTTGGTGGAAATCCTGGATGCATAAGAGAGCTCACATGTAGTCAGCCAACATCTATGGGCACGTGAAGATGTATACAGTCTTATAAGAGGGGGATTTTATCCCTGCTACAGTAAAACACAAGTATTTGGGAGGAGATGAAAGAGTAGATGAAGATGTCATCAGAAGCCACTGGTGGCCCTGTGCTCCAAAAAGCCTGCCCTTTTTTTATCGACTTAGGTGTAAAAATCTGCTATTAGGAGATCTCCTAATCTGAAAGGATTTTCTGAAACCTGTTGTTAGAGGTGAATTTGAAACAAGACAAATTTTTTCCTTCTCTCTTGTGACAGATGTCACAGATATTTTGTATGATTGCTGTGTTTTGAGACTCCAAAATACTGATAAAGAATTAGGTTATACATGGGGCGATGCTCATGTTTTAAGACTGATGTGCGACAACTAGCGCGGATTAGGGAGAATACTGGTAAGGAAAGCAAAACAAACAGTGTTGATCATCTTTTGGCTCCTCAAAAGCAAGACAGCAGTCCCTCATTGTTTGACCCAGGGCTGTTCCCGACCAGATTGCTGTATGCCAGCTGCCCTTGGCACTGCGCTGCTGGGAGTTGAGGCCAAGGAAGGCAGGATGCTTGGGAAGGAGAAGGCACCCAGTATGGGATGCTGAGTGCTTGTGTAGCTTTTTCACTTTGCTGGGGTAGCAAAACCAGAAAGGGCGCGTTGGCAAACTGTGCAGAAATTCTCAGTGTTTGCGGTGTTATCCCATTGTGTGTTTTGCTTTGCAAGCAATAAAACATCTCTTGATTTCAAATGTTGCCTTCCACAGCTTGCCCACACCCTCAGCCCATAGTCTTAGCAGCACTGGCCACTCTCCCCTGTAGCCTATACCCTCAGGCCTTCACTCTCCTACAGATGCTAATGAAAACTAGTCAGCTGAATGAAGGAAAAATGCATTTGCCAAAAATGAAAAAGTGAAAAAAACCCACCCAAAACAAAACCCCTCTTGTTTACAGACAACCCATATGTGAAGCTATTAAGAGATGTGTGCAGACACACAGAGGTTTAAAATGGAGGAGCCTGGGGTTAGAGGCTAAGATCACTGTGAATCCCAGCAGGACCTCTATGCCATGCCATAAAGCACTTCATGCACTCCACCACTGGCATGTCAGAGGATATTTGCAAGGGTCTAAGGGATGTACAGAGAGTTTTTTTTGTAGGGTGAGTCAAAAGAGCATGTGAATTTCTTTTTTAAAATTGTTAGTGTGACTAGATGCATAAATTTCAGTGATGTGGGCATGCAGAAATGACTGCAGGTACAGTCCATCACTGCTTCTCCTCTCCCCCTAGATGTGAGATTTCATCAGCATCATGGGCATTTGTTGAGTTTGCTTGCTTTCTGCAGCCTATGACTTTGAACATTTACTGTCTCCCTCTTGTTGTCGCTGTCCCTCCTTCCCACCCTTCTGTATTTGCCAGCAGATGTTCATCCTCCTCTGTGCTCCAGAGTGTGGCTACATCCTTGGGTGGTCCAGCTTCCCTCAGGGAAACCAAAACTCCTTGAACAAGAAAATGGGAACTGCAGGAAGGCAGATAAAGAATCTTTCGTTCCCCTTACTTAAATACAGCAGCACCAGCATATTTTCTCTGCTTTAAACAATCTGAGGTTGGTGGTCTGGCCTGTCTGCTCCAGCAACTAAGCCTTTCTCCCTGATGCTGGTTTGGGTACCCATGACTGAAAAGTACAGACCAGCAATATGTCACGAGCAGTGAGTAAAGCATCAGGAGAAAAGCCTGTGTGCTGGTGATGATGTGTGATGTCTGCCTGTTTCTGGGGACAGGAGGCATTTAAGCAAGGGGAGAGGGGCAGTAAGTGAAGGTTAATGAGAAAATAAGCCACAGCCAGCAAGATGATGGAACTGAGTGATGGATGGTCTGTCTCACTGGGTGACATGACAGTGAGTCATGCCACTCTGGACCAATGAAAGTGTCATTTTCATCCAAGCCCAGGGAAACCCAGTGAGGTACACTTACACAAGTCCAGGACAAGACACTTACACAAGTCCAGGACAAGAGTAATGATCTGTGCAGAGTCAGTGGAGAACCTGCTGTGCTGGGAAACGAATTTGCAGTCCTGGGAACAGGGGGATGCTGCCACACTCTTCTGAGCTAAAATTCAGTTTGGTAACCCTTGATGCATTAGCTGAAGCTTAACGCATGACTGATGATTACACACAGGGCAAGGATACAAGCCCTTGCTGTACTGATGGCATTCCCCCTGGGAAATGAAATGTCTGGGTCAGTGGCTGTGCCTGCATTTGCTTTCCCAGGATTGCTGCTACGTGGTCTGAGAGTGGCAAGTTCAGGGAGCCAGGCGTGGGGGAGGGATGGAAAGAAACCTCATGCCTGGGGTAAGGCAGTAGTAGATCTGGGGCGTCTCTCCATCTCAGGTCCAGGCCTGGTTGTGGAGTGTGGTAAAGTGCCCAGGAACTGGTGCCATGTCCAGAACAAAGCAATCAAGAGGTAGCAAGCGACCTGAGAGACAGCTGGGGTAGACACTGGGTCAGGATTGCAGGATTCTTCTCTGCAGCTTCCAGTGGCCTTCAGCGTTAGAGTGCCCTGAGCCTTTGTCTTCTTGCTTAAAAGCATCCAATAATTTCCAAATCTCCAGTACTTGGAGAGCCAAAATCCCCACAGAAGATCCAAGTTGTATGGTTAGCATTCACATCCTGTTTGAAATGCAGTCAAGCTCCTGACAGAAGGTTTCTGTCACTCTGGGCCTTGGGATTCTCTTGTTGTCTGCTGCAGCTCCACTTTAGATGCTCAGTTTTGGTTTGGTGCTGTTCCAGGCCTCTGCCATGTCTGGGGCAAGGCATCTGCAGGGGGATGACATTGCAGGTGGTCCTTGCCTGCAGCACCCCAAGAACAGCTGTCAGTATGGGGCGGTGGTCTGAGGAGGTTCCTGTGCCTCTGCTGGGCATTGTGGTAGCAGTGCCTGGGACCACAATGGCCAAGGGCATGGTCTCTCTTGTAGCTCATTTGTGTGCAGTGTGAGTCTGGTTCCCAGGGTGTTAATCTGATGCTGTCTTTAGTGGGTGGATGTTGATATGACTGCAGGTCACGTGAAGAGCTTTGCAGCAGGTCCAAATCTGGTGAGCACTGAAGTAAAGGAAAAAGTACATGAGATCAAGCCACTTTATAGCAGGGAGCAGAGGCTTCTGGGGAACATCCAGGAACCATGATTTCCAAGTGCTACAGCAGACCAGGAGTGAAAGCGTCTGACACAGAGACTCACAGACCACTGGGGGGAAGATGGAGGAGCGGTAAGGACACAGGAAACCCAGCAATTCTACCAAAATGTTTCCCATTCAAAATGTTCTGAGTAACACTGATGGGCAAAACTCACTGATGCAAGTGGGAGCAAGACCTCCAGAAGACCTCTGAGTCCTGTTAAATCTCTAGTGTTAAGACTCTCATCCTCTTCATGCTGTCCCATAGCTAAAATTGTCTCTCTCACATTAGTGCAGCGCAGTCCCACTGTCTCCCTCTCTGTCTCCACACCAGCTGTGGCTACCATCCAGCTGTTCTCATCCAGCTGTGCCCACCCAGCAGTGCCTTGCAGTGCAGTCCCAGGCAGGGGGAGTCTGCGGTGCCGTGCCACTGCCGCGGGTAAGCTGCTGAGCCAGGCGCTGCCCTCCACACTGCTCTGCTAAGCAGAGCATCCGTCAGCTACAAAGCATGCCAGGACCTCTTCTCCACAATTTATCCTGATGTGTCAGATAGTGCTCCAGGCTACAACATTGTCTCACGCTCTTGGAGGGTGGGTAACATTGGAGAGGTCTGCTGCAGGGACCTGGGCTGTAGTGTTTCCCAATAACTCAGTCTGCAGAGGTAAAGTGGAGTGCATGGTCACTAAAGAGGAGATAAATCCTCTGTGGCAGGCTTTTGTAGATTAGCACACAAAACACCCGCTCTGTGCCTGTCTGAGACATGGATGTGTTATAAACATAAACCAGGGTTGTGTTTCTGTGCTCATGGAATTTGCTGTGGCATTCAGCTCTCATGCAAGAAATGTGGTCCAGAATATAGAATTTAGCTTCTATGTATAACACATTTTTAGCAACGATGGATATGAAAACATATTGTTAAAAGCAGGAACCAAGTGTACATCTTTGTCATGCTGAGTCTGCAGGCAGTCTGGGAAAGAGCTTGGAAGTGACTGAACTGTCATATACACCTCAACAGGTTATTAACAGGTTATTAACTTTGAAGCTTTCAGTCTAAAGGCATAAAAGCCAGTGCTATCAATGGCTTACTCCCTGCTCACGTTAGCAGGAGACTGTAGTGAATAAAGCCTGAAACCATCTTTTTCATTACTCAGAGAGCAATCATGGTGTTAGTTAGGCCTGTCTCCATATCTGAGCTTTTGCCTTAATTTGTGGGTCATCCAATCAGTTAATGCACTGTTTTCCATTCCCACATCCGTTGAGCACGGACAGATGCTTTCTGAGACTGGACCACCAGCAGAGAGCCCACTTTCCTCCAAGCAGTTGTGTTGCTTCTGTTAGGCAGGCTGGGTGGTTAGATGTACAGAAACTCCGGCAGCCAGCTGCTGAGAGGTGGCAAGAAGCTAAGGTAGCCTTCTTGGGCTTTATGCTGGGACAGAGAAGTGCTTATACCTTCAGGGCCAGTGAAGATGCAGATGGAGATGCTTTTCCTCACTGCGTCTTGGTCACTGCCTGGGCATGAACACAACCCACCTGAGCACAGCAGCAGCAGGAGAGCAGGTGTGCTGGGAGAGGGACCTGACTTCAGCCTGTAATGCAGAGGTTTCTCTAGAAATACTGCACTGACTCCCTCCAGAGCAGCTGCCGTATCTCCCCTGACAACATATTTGATCCTGCAGTGCAGTTCCTATATTCAGATCTCCAGCATTTTTATCTTCATATGGAGACTGACGGAGTAACTGAACGTTAGCTCACTGGCAGGGGTGCTGCTGTTTATGTTCCTAGTATAATTCACCCCTCCCCACTCCCCTTGTTTTGAGCTGCGAAGCTGCTGTGGCATTTCTGATCTGCCTCCTCACAGCACCACAAAATCCTGGGTCTGAGCAGCGACACTTTGATGCCTGTTTTGGCAACAGGGAGAGAGTGGTCAGTGAAGGATAGCAGAGCAGAGGGCCACAGAGTGAGGCTGCACGCTGGAGGGGTGCTAGGAGGGAAATGGAGACTACTAAAGAACAAGTTAGTGCATCTTGCGGAGAGCCCAAAGGGTACAGGAGAGAGGGAGAGGGAAAGGAGAAGAGCCAGAAGGGCACACATAACTTCAAGTTCGATTAATACTTTACTTTCCATCCCAACCACAGGTATAATTAAAAGCACAGTTTAGTCCTGGCTTCCTTTTTCTTGTTTTCTTTTTCTAGACCTGTTGCACAACTTCCACATGCAAAGTATTTGAAATAACAAGGCAAGAGAGCATCAAAGAGGCCCATGCATACAAGGGGCTGCACAGGCTTTCAGCTGAGCTGTTCCCTGCTGCCGGGAAGCCCTGTGTTAAGGATTGGCCTGTTCTGTGTGAGGCCCCGAGCAAAAAGCGGCTTTTGCAGACAGCTGGGGACTGGAATCAAGCTGCGATCGGCCTCCCCCTGTGCTTGCGCTGCTGGAGACAGGAACAGCCTGCGAGCAGCGGGGTTTTCACAGGATGCTAGACCCTGAGGAGCTGCTGTGTTTTAGGGACTCTCTGTCTGTCCTTTCTGTTGTGGGATTAGACCGTGGTGGATAATCAGCACAGACAAAAAAAATAGTCATGCTGTGACTTATCAAATACACATGCAAGAACAAGCACGAAGCACTCCAGGCTCAGCAGCGGATGCTGTTAAAAATGTAGGTGCTTGGGTAAAGAAGCACAGGATCACAAAGGAGCAATACCAACTGCTGTCTAATCCCAGCGCAAGATCCACATGCAGGCAGGGGCTAAGGCAGCAGAGCTGCTCAGAGGTTGAGGCAATGATTTCCTTCCCTTGTTTCTGAATCCACAGAGGCTGCATACAGCATCCAAGTGATGGTGATAGATACCACCGGAAAGCTATGGAGGCTCTTTCTGCACAAGGAGCTGTTGGTGGTAATGGTATGAGTGAAACTGAGAATGGCAACCTCAGAGTTCCTATAGGGCTCACCATTCTTCCACCAGTGCTCCCAACCAACAGCAAAGATGCTGACTAAAAATCATGGAAAGGAGCAGGTGAGGAAAGGATGTATGTTGCTGCCAAAGTCCGAATAAATTGCAATTTTCTATTTTTCTTCTGCATTTGGTAATGACATTATTTCTCACCAGAGGAGCGTAGTGTTCTGTTTCTCTTCGAAACAAGCATGGAGGCATTCCCAGCAACTTGTATCAGCTGACCTTAGTGCTGGTTAAATAATTTGTTCATCAGAGCCATACACTTTTCTGCTTGTTGAGCACATCCCTGTTATGGACAGCATTGCATCCTAGCATCCAGAAACTTGAGAGTTAACAGGTATTTGTTTGTTTGTTGCAGAAGAAGACTGTATCAGAATTTATCATGTTGGGACTTCCTTTCACTTTTTCAGTGCTTTATTCTAAGGAATGTTCCTGATGAGAGTAAAATTCAGATCCTCTTGTTGTCAGGAACTGCTCTATCTGAGGCTGCATTGTAAAGGGGAGGCAGCAGCAGTGCTTCATCCATTTGGCTATTAACAGATATTGCGCGGTCCGGTACTGTGCTGAGCAGCAGATCAGGGAGTGTCTCACGGGCAGCACAGGTTAGGACAAGGCTGTTCAACAAAAAGCAGAATCCACTCAAAAGAAACAAATCTTGTGTAAAAGCCAATATGTTCTCGCTTCCTTGCCCAATCCCCCTCCCTTCAGCTTTCATGTCATTGGCTCAGTTAATTAAAATTGCAGTAATAAGGAGACTGGATGGTTTAGCAGATTGGTAATGGGATATACAGCCTTTCACCTCTAGGTCAATGGTTCGATTGCGGCCCAAGTTGGTAGTGACCAAAAGTTATTAGCATCGAATGGTTGCTCGGTGACCTCTGTGAGATGCGTGGGTAATTTCAGTGCTCTCCCTCACAGACAGGTGTCTACACCACAGGAACCACTTGCACAACTGGCACTAATTGGCACCCTCGTCGGCAGTCCCAGCAGCAGCCAGGGATTACCTGGGCACAGAAGTAGCAGCAGCCCTCTTCCTGGTGGTCCTCTCTCCTGGGCTGCCATGGAGCTGCTCACGTTGCTTGTGCCTCACTCTGTGGCTACAGGCAGTGCCGCTATTCAGGCTGCCTGGGGGCTACCTCTGCCTGGCAGCAGAGTGAGTGTGAGCTGAACCAATGTCACATTTGAAGCAAGCAGATTTGGGGGAATTGTTGGCATGTGATACTCAATTTTTGCTAAGGACAAGCAGTTTGGGGCAGTACACTTTCTCACACAGCAGAAATGGCTGAAGTGTTAGCGCGAGGCAGAAGATACTATGAACAACAGGTTAAAAACAGCCAGCTGCAAGCCAGCGGGACCTGCCAGCACCCAAAACAGCCAGCCTGAAGCATCTTTTGCTTTCCAGAGAGCTTGGGCACATGGCTCTTCAAAGACAGGAGAAAGAGCTGGCTTGTGCAGCCCATAGTGAAGAAGAGCAGGCATGAAGATTTACAAGCTATTGCCATTTAGAGATCCACAGCTCCGAGGGAGGAACAGAGAGCAGAGCCAGGGATGGTCACCCATGCCAAACTCAGCTCTCTTAGTTTTCTTACCAAACTGCTGTTATCTAATTAATGCCTCATTTAGAATGTTGGTATGGCCAAGTCTTTAGTGGGTATGAGTCAGCAGAGCTGCTTCAGGCCAGTTTACACAAGCTGGCAATTCTTCTTTCAATATTGGTGACTCTTGCAGTAGTCAGGAAAAATGTCATCCATGTATCTGTTTGTCATAGTTGTGGCATGATGGTTGAGAGAGGGAGGAGAAGAGCAGTGTTTTCCACAGCAGTCCTCAGCACAGTACTCAAGTTCCTCACTCTCTGTCTGGCACATTTCAATCCCCACAACTCACTTTCAAAAGACTCCCTTAACAGACACGACATGCAAGATCACAGCGGAAATACAGGGTGGGATGAGTCTTCAGAGTCCCTTCTTTCCCCTCTGTTCTCCAGGAAAGGCCTTTTCCAGTGTCATCAGAAGTCTCAGTGAAACAGTTTTTTCAATATGGCAACCACAAACCTTTAGTATTTTAGTAGTAATTTAGTTGTAGCAGTGCCAGCAGAACCATTTCTAGTCCTAGACACGCGCCCAGAGGCAACCTTACCAGCAGCATCTGCCAAGCAGTTTACTGAGAAGGCAATGCTATTGGCTTTCGTGTTCAGGAGAATTTGCCAAAGTCCTGCCAAGGCAACAAATTTACTTAGGAATTTGGCTCACGCTCTCCCAGCACACATGTTGTCACTTGCAAGCAAGTGGAAACGTTTCCTTTTAATGTTCTCGCTCAGCTCCTTGGGGTCAATGCAGAATCTGAGTTTGCCTCCTTTCTTCCCTACGGTTTTTAGGGCCTCAGATCAGACTGCTGGCTTTTTGATTCTACAAATAATGCCATCTGCTGTCATGTTTTATAGTTCTTTCACTGGTCTGTTTTCCCCTCAAAAGATGAGCCAGCACTGTGGGTTGTCTGACAAATGCTGTGTGCTCCACTGCCTCACCTTTGAGTCTATGTCCCAAAGCAATTCCACCTCTGTGAGCAAGCCAGATGACCGGTGGCCTGGTGGTCACCAGCGTGGTTGCTCTGTCTGACCACAGTGAGAGCTGGCATGTTTCCACAAGCTCTTGTTTCAGCTGGCGATTGTCCTCGGTTCGTGTTTCTGTGGGGCTGGGACTTGTTCCTCATCAGGTACACACAGTCTCACCTTGAACCTTTAAGTACAGTGCCTCACTGGCATCTTTCCATTGCAGAAGTTTAGTTGTTAACTTCATTTGCATCCCTGACCCTGTTTCTAAGTATTTTGTTAACCACCTTTATTTTGCATTTGTAGCTTCCTCCTTTTTTTTTTTTTTTTTTGCTGCTTTTACGAACAACTCTCTTCCTTTATTTGGGACCTCAAACTCTGCAACCCATACCTTTCCTTTGCTGACACGTTTCAGTGGTGGGTCTGCGAATCAATGGACATTTTCTATTACTATGCCAGCTGCCACATCAGTGGCATTGTTCCTTGTTTAGAATGAGATTTCTTTTCCTCCTTCATGTTCTGCAAAACGTTTTCTTCCAGGTTTAGCTGTGCGGTTGATGGTCATATGTTGCCTTTCAGACTTTTCTGCTCCTTGACATGAAATCATTGCTTTTTTTGAATCTTGGGTCAACATCTCTGAAAAGTATTTCAAGACCTCCCTATTGCAGAACTCTCAAACTATTTGCTCTTTCATGAAGGACCACCTCATAGTCCAGATTTGCAAGAGGAACTTTTTGATTTAAGGACAAGGGAACACTGACTCCATTTCTTTTCCTTCTTGAGACCTTGCCTGAAAAACATATATTGCACAGGCAACAGCCCCAATACCTTTTTTACAGGTCTTTTCCCTTTGGTCTAGCTGGCTTTTGGTGCAGTCCCAGAGCTCTTAAAGTGTTCTTAGCTCTGGGATCTCAGACTTGATTTGTAGTGATTACAGGACTGAAGACTCTTAAAACACTTAAAATACACCAGCTTAAATACACACACACAATGGTGAAAGGTGAAGATATATTCTCTGTTTAAAGAAGTCCCACCTTTGAAGTATTATATGCCTATATAGAAAAGCCCAGAGCTTCAGCTTTTCATCAGGTCTACCTGGAGGTACACAGAAGACTCTGCATGTAATTTTCTCTATAGCCAGCATGTTAGTGCTGTAGTTATCATGCAGACAAAATTATCAAGTTGAGATCCCCTGTTTTTTGTTTTTGTTTTTGTTTTTTTTTCTTCAGAGATCTGTCATGTGTTACTAAGCTCCAATTTTATTATTAGTGCTTCATACTACATATGATGGACGTTGCTGTGTCCTCCCTAGAATTCTGGCAAATAGAGATGATCCAGTTCAGATGTAATTAGCTACTCTTCCTTCTTTTTGTTTAAATATATCTTACTTTCTGCTTACTTTGTCTAGCCTCCAGGTTCTATTACAAGCTCTTCAGTCAAGCGCTCTTCTGGCATTGTACAACACTGAGCACAACGTGATGTTGATTGATGAACACATTAGTAACAGGGAATGCTGGCAAAATTTTGCTCCCTGTGTCAGGGTTCCACAAGTTCTTACATTAATGTCAAATAAAGATTTGTGTTCCCTTGAATACAATGTTTTTGCATCCATGTTTAACACTTCTCGGAGCTGGATTCCCTACTGCAAGTTGTGGAAGGTACCTGCTTAACACAGCCAGGGCAGTGGCATGTCACTGTTTCTTCTAAGCACTCCTGGGGAAGTTAAGTGAGGGATCCTGTACTCAATTTTCACAAATTTTAAGTACATTATTGGAGTTTTTCCTATTATACACAAGTGTTTAGTGGGAGGTCAGTCAATGTAACTGTACCAAAAAAATATAAAAAAAACCCAACAAACCAAACAAAAAAACTTGGTTTCATGATAATTAAGAACATCATCCCATTAAGCCATAATCTATGTATTTCCACTTGTCCAGTCTTATTTAGGGACTACAAACATTTTTAACAAAACAGACTCCTTCAAAAATAGGCAAGTTGAAGTATTTTGTATTTTTGTAATTTGCAAGAGAACTGAAAAAAACCCCACCTCATGCAAGCATGAGGAAAGGGCGGTTGGGCATTGGAACGGGTTGCCCAGGGAGGGGGTGGAGTCACTGTCCCTGGGTGTGTTTAAAGAAACGTTGGATGTGGTACTTAGGGACAGGGTTTAGTGGGTAATAGGTGGTGGGGGGACGGTTGGACTAGATGATCCTTGAGGTGTCTTCCAACCTTAATGATTCTATGATTCTATGATTTTTAGAATCCATTTTGAAGAAAGGATAGCTTGTTAAAGATTCATGCAGAAGAGTGAACTCAGTGTAAATCACCAATAAGTTATGTAGGGAGGATCAAACTCGATATTACTGGTATTGCAAAGGTAAGGAATGCTGAGAAATAATATTCCAGAGAGTCTTCTCAGGTTTTTTTTTGATACATTGTAAAGAAATAAAACAGGATTGGGCCATTTTTAAATATATAGTTTTAAATCACCTTGAAATAAAAACTTACATAGTTTGAAAATAAGCCAACTATTCCAAATTACTTTAAATCCAGAGGTGTGAGATTTCCTGGTCCTGGTTCTGTCTCACTGAAACATGCCTGCCACTGGTTTATTCTCCTTCTGTACTGTATAATGAAATGGAGGGCAGGCAGAATTTCTGCTTTTGCCAAGAAGGAGGAAAATAAAAAGCAAGCATTTTCTTAATCCAAGTTTATTTTAAATCATTTGTACAAGAAGAAATCCTGGTAACATCACTAATACTCAGAAGGAAAAGGGTCAGTTAACATCAAATATAGGCAGTATACAATTAAACTAGAGCTTCTGCAAAGACAGACATTAGTTTAAGGGTGTTTTCTGCCAACTAGTGCTCACACACAATGGAGGTGGTCACTTAGCTGAGCCTCCTGTCCTGCCTGAGCTTCCTCTCTGTGTCCCTGACCCACTTACTCTTTCATCCGAGGCTTGAAATAAAAATTAGCTGCAAAGAATTTCTGTCTGTAAGACACCTCCACCACACATTTTGCAATTCCTTATGGCCTGCTCTTCCTGTCCCTGTGGGAAAACTGGAAAAATCCTCTTGCACGCCCAGTTGCGTTGCTGTTAACCAAAGGATCATCTGCGGGGCAGCTGGAGCCCACCAGGTAGCTCAGTGCCTGCTGCCTGTTACAGCTCCCCTCCTCAGCAGCATCAGTGCAGCTCTGCTAATCAGTAAAAACATACCATCCTCCTCCCACTGCACAGGGGCTCTTGGTGCCAAAAGACACGCTCAAGTACCCTAGACTTCCAGTAACTCCACTGGCACGACAAGGTTGAACGGTAGAGAACGAGCGCAGAGCCTGGCCCCTGGCTGAGATCTCATATCGGGGTAGACGGCAGCTGCGGGGTTTGGAGCACCAGGTTACGCAGAGGTCGAGCTGAAAGCTGAGACAGACAAGGCGCTGATTGCGATTTTTAAATTTCAGTTTTTCATAATAAACATAGACACCTGCAACACAACACACAACTCTATACATACCGCTAATAACATCTCAGCAAGTTGCATGACTAAGACTTTAGACATGTCTTAAGAGGAAAGATGGAATAATAATCATGATCTTATGCAGGAAACAGAGCCTATACTGGAATGGATACACTACTCCCCAAAAGAGGTGTCATTCATCTTTTTCCTTTCCTTCTTTTTTTTTTTTCAAAATTGGAACCAAACTGAATAGCAAAACCCCTTAGATCAAACAACAGAATTTCCACCCCAAAAGCATTAAAAAAAAGAAAGAAGTCTCTTTGTGTGCATTGCTCCTCAAGGTGCTGAATGGAATTTGTGATACTTGGGAGAAACCAATAACACTGAGTTCACTGCAGACTTTGAATCTGGCTGCCTGATATCAGGCAACAACTATGAACATTTGATATTTTTCCTTTATTTCTTCAAATATTTATGTAAGTATCCTAACCTCAAATACTAAGCCAGCATTTACAAAGAAGTATTGGGGCGTGTAAGATCACCACTGCTAATAAAAAAATAAATACTGTAATATAAGCACTGGAAACACTTGCAGCTAACTTTTTTTTTCCAAAACATTGTTTAACAAATAACTGTTAAAATGGAAGAAGAAAGAAAAGTTGGTCCTTCTCAGGAAGAGGACATTGCAAGATACAGTTCTTAGTTACTCATGAAGTCAGTCTGCTTTGCAGTTTATATTACTTACGATTCACTGAAAGTAAATAATTTTTGCATTTGAAGAAAGTTGAGTTAGATTAGTTGACTTCAGACCACCTGGATTTTCAGCAAGTTAAAATCCACAACAGATGCAGATTTAATTCTTATAATCCAGTCCTAATTCACACACAGATCACCATACCCCAGGCTTTCTAGTAGCATCTATTGCCATATGGTGCACCTGATAGACACCTCTAATTTTAAGGTCTAGTAATGCCACAATTATATCATATTCTTAAACCATTTTGCTACATCAGTAATGTGTATCTCGTAATTTGGGGTTTTTTTTGCGTCTGAGGAGCATCACATGGTTGCAAAATCAGGGTTGTTTGTGCTGTCGCTTCATAATAGAACAGTTAAGATCTCAGGTAAATACACCTGTCCTGATCTACTTGTGTCTGCTTGTTTATTTGCTGTTTCTTTTTAACTATTATCTATTTAATTTGCATCTGGTTTTATGCAAGCCTCTTCATGGAAGGTTAGCTATCATAATCAGCTTTGTGTTTTCAAAGTCTGAGCAGGTTGTCTCACAAATATTTTTATCTCTTTTTACAATGGGTGGTCGTGAGCACCTGGTGGGAGTGCTGCAGAAGGGACGAGTGAGGATGCAAGTTCTCTGTCTTGTCTTCATCATCCAACCAACTGCTATACAGCAGGCAGATATGGGGGTGGGAGACAGGCAGAAGCACAGGACAATGAAATTCATCTTAAGCACAGATGACGGATGGTAATGCAGTTTCAAAGTGAAACTGAAACCCCAAACATACTGTTGTTCAACCTGTATAACGTAAAATTTACTGTAAAGCCTTGCAGATCTTTGCTTCCAAATGTTTTTAATACCTTACATTCGGGATGAACTAGTTTGTACCAGAGAGAGTTGGTTTGGGGGTCTTTTGGTGAACAATTTGCTTTACATCAGTATTTTTATGAGTCAGTATGTCACTTTTGGCTGGGTTGATTTAGCAGAGTCACGAGAGAAGGTGAATGCCATTAGAAACGATCCTAATCTCCAGTCATTTTAGTAACAGGACATTAATAAAAGGCAATGAAGAAAGCCTCAGGAGATCTTTGCAGCACATCACTGTAGCTTTAGTCTAAGATTTAATCCCTATTTACACTTGTTAAAATTGAGTACTCAAAGAAGATGTTGCCAGATCATGATGGATTCACCTCCAACTGGATATCTGGTTTGACTTAAAGACTTAAAATAATGATTCCCTGCCATATGTTGAATATAACTTGAGGTTTTTAGCAAAATATGTCTTAAATTAAGTGTATGGTATATGCCACAGCACCGTTGAGTTGTTTCTCTGAAGAAAAACAGCATTGCTTCTGCTCTCCAGTTGGGAGGACTTTCCCTTCAGGCTAAATGAGACAACAAATTAGGGGTGGGCCCTTCAGTGTGGTCTTTCACAAGTGGAAGGTGCTGCACTGTCTAACCAAGGGAGGTTCTGACTAGGGAGGTGTAATAAGGTTAGACAAAAACCAGTTGAAAATACTGAATTCCATCATACTGATGCAGCTGCAGACTGCTCCACTCGTGTGAAAGGAGAGGTCTGGGCACATCCTGAAACATGCATATCAAAGAAGAGAGAAAGCTAACATTTACTTACATACATATATATGAACACATGTGGCACATAAAATAGCTATGAAAATAATATTTCTGTAATAATTATACTACTAGTGAGCGCTATTTGGGATTTGAAACTTTTGTATATACATAACAATTGTTTCAAATATTTGTAAACTCCTGCAAATTATAATAGTTTCTTAATGAACTATTGCACAAAAGTATACTTAAACGATTTTGGAAAAGCATGTGAATTTCTGTATTGCTTCTAATGGCTTCAAAGGAAAGATTACTTGCATGTTTGATGTTATTTTCTGTACTTTTGAAAACTAACATTTGTTAGTCCAAATAGCATAATGTGTATTTTTTAAACAATTCCAGAACTCATCTTTTCAATCATTGCTATTGCTTATTTCTAACATGGTGCCAAGGTACAATTGCCTAAAAATATTTTGTTTTAATTAATTCAAATATATCTTCTGACAGCCTTAGCTAGCTGAATTAGCTCTCTCTTGTAATTCCGAATGACTGCAGTGAAACCCACTGGCAAGAGCGGGGCAGATCAAGTGCAAGTTCCCTGTCTCTGTCATCCAAAAAAGGCTCCTCTTGTGACTTCAGTTTGTTTTAATGAGAAGTTTATGGATCCTTCCCTTCCCCTTTCTGCATGCAGACATGCACATTGCTGTAATCTGGAGGCATACCATTATACCAGCAGTAAGTTGCTGTTGTAATCAAGGATGCTTTGATTGAGCAGGGCAGTGATGGGTCTAGAAAACTACAGGCTAGATGCATTAGTGCATCTAATCTAGTGACCCAAGCAACATCAGAGGTCACTGAGAGGGCACTAAAACAGACTCGTGGCACCCTGAGCAGTACAGCCTTAGTCTCAGAATAGCTGTGACAGCCCAGCTATGTTAAATGTATCTGTGTCAATTAAAAAAGATGTGTGTGTGTTACGTGTGGTGGTGATGGTGAAGGCTGAGTTATTCTATTCTTTCATGTGTACGTGTTACTGTAAAAAGGACTACCTCCAGAATGCCTCAATATGGTCTTCATTTCACATTGTCAGCATGCAAGGGCAGCAGACTTCTACAGTTGTAAATTTTTATGGCAAAGTCATGGGGGACACAAAAAATAAGCAAAAACCATTTTAAAAGACCACATCATGCTTCTGCTGAATTTGTCCATTAAAAATCTACTCAGTAACCAGAACAAAAATGTTTCAAGCCTTTTTGTGGCTATTAGAGGACTCTTGACAACTAGATATGAAATACCATCTGCAATTCTGTTTCTAAGAGCATCATGTTCCTTTAGGTTATCCGAGGATAACAAACATCTCAGCACGTGATGCTACATAAAGTGACACAAGACTACCCCACCACACTGAACGAAAAGCACAGAGATACCAGGTTTTTCTGGTTTTTTGTTTGTTTGTTTATTTTTGAAGTGAGTGGAAAAATGATAGATTCCAAAGATGACTCAGAACAACTCATATCCTTGTACAAACCCTTCCTTCCCTCTTCCTTACCCTTAACCACCGTGATGAACAGAGACAGGTAGCCTGTTTCAGGCAGCATAAATATGTGGTATAGAGAAGGTTAGAATGGATTTTCACAGTTTAAAGCTAAAACTTGTAAAAAAACCAGAAGGCAAAAGATTAGCTATTAATCCCAATCCATGGGAAGACATTCCTTTAAGAAAATAGATACCAATTGCTTGAAATAACATTATTAATCATCATCACACTGACATCACTATTACTATGACATTATAATGCATGACATTTGCTGTGCATCACAATTGTGGGTTCTACTTTATAGGCAAATCAAAGACAATGTCCCTATCTTGGAGAGCTTACAATCCTGGGGAGGGTGGGGAAGCTCCTGCAACCAATTATTTCCAGATGAAGTGCTTACAGAGTCATGTGTCAGGCACTCTATACAGATCCTAGGAGATACTTGGATGTGAAATGATAATAAGTAAAAAAAAATGTCTGTTTGTTTTGTTAGACCCTCACAATCTTTGAGAACTTCCTTCTTCTTATTTTTTTTTCCTGTGTTTCTGTGGCTGAAGAGGAGAGCAGAGAATTGTTTATTGATTTGTTTGATGAATTGCATGTTTACAGGGAGGCTTAGAGAGGGCTCTGGAGGGAAAGAGCAGATGGAAGGTATGGACCGATAGGGAACCTGACCAGGAGAGAGACAGGAGTGGGGATGGTGGGGTGGGCAGAGTAAAGAGTCCGATTGGCACAGGGAGATGAAAGGACAAATGCAGGCAGAAGTGATGCAGTGCAGGCTACAAATGAGACATGAAACTAGAATTTGATGTGAAAAGCTAAAGAAAGGTACTGAAAGGAGATCAAAAGGGCTGGCCAGAGATGGAACACGTGATTCCAAGTGATTCAGATGGAAAGACTGGCAGGTGATAAAGCAAGAGGCCTGGTAACTGTAGGTTGTCAAAGTTAAGGAATGAAGTAATAAGGCTTTGGGGCTGAAGGAATAAAAATAATAATGAGTACGGAAAGGGATCAGCAAGTCTCAGAGGGCATGTGGAAAGGGAGGACAGCAAGGCCAGCCTAGCTGCCTGTAGCTACACAAGAGAGGAGAGGTCCAACATCTGGCGCACCCAGATCTCACTCTGATGCCAATAGGCACTGGGCCAAAGCCAAGATACGAAGGGAGAGAAGGACCGGGAACAGGTCACAGCATGAGAGGGAAAAGAGTTGAAAGAAGCCAATGTGGCCGTCAAGTCTTTTGGCAGTGTGATCTGAAACGAAGGCTGCAGTGCTCATAGTGGCTTCCTGGCACCTGAAGCAAGCCGCAGCCCCAGATGGGCACACAGGCTGCTCAAGGGATGCAGGTAATGGCAAGTAGATGTGAGATTCACATAAGAGGAGGAACCTAGTAAGAGATCCTCTGAGCACTTCAATAGGAGTGTAGTGGTTTCACCTTGGCTAAATGCCAGGTGTCCACTAAGCCGCTCTATCACTCCCCTCCTCAGCAGGGCAGAGAGGGAAGAGGGAAAAATAAGATGGAAAAGACCACTCCAAAATCGTGGGTTTAGACAAAAGCAGTTTTAATATAGCGAAAAGCAAGGCCGCGCACGGAAGCAAAGCAAGGAAAAACAAAAGATTATTCTCTACTTCCCATTAGCAGGCGATGTCCGGCCACTTCCTGGGAAGCAGGGCTTCCAAAAGCGTAGTGGTTACCCCCGGAAGGCAAAACGTTGAAAAAAACGAATGCCTTCTGTTCCTCCCCCTCTCCCTCAGCTTCCCATTGCTGAGCAGATGTCATATGGTATGGAATATCCGTTTGGCCAGTCTGGGTCAGCTGCCCTGGCTGTGTCCCCTCCCAGGATCCTGCCCAACCCCAGCCTACTGCTGAGGGGTGGAAGAAGGGTTGGAGACACAGCCTTGATGTGTGCCGGCACTGCTCGGCAGCAGCCAAAACACTGGTGTGTTATCAGCACCTTGCTGCTACCAATGCACAGCACAGTGAGGGCTGCTACGGGGAAATTAACTCCAGCTCAGCCTGACCCAGTACAAGGAGGAAGGGGCATAATTCAAAGCTGGACATTTCTCAACACTCACACTTGATTTTGGGGCAGAGACCCTAAATATGATCAGTCCTGAGGGGCTGGCAGACGAAAGGGAAGAGAGCACTGCTCCTTTCTCTTTGGCTGTACCTACAGCCCAGCAGCCACACATCTCCAGGAATAAGGCTGAGAGAGATAGACAGAGGGGATTCTATATGATTTCCTACATTGCTCTGTGAAATGGGTTGATGAAAGGTATCAGCAGAGACAAAACATGTCACTGTGGATGAAGGTAGAAACATTTTCATGCTAGTATCCAGAAGGATACACCTGCGAGTATTTGAGACGATAGCTGCACTAACTGCAGGTCATCTTGGCTTTTAAGTTACCTGCTGTTGGAAAAAAGCATATGATAAAAATGAAAAGTTCAGAGAGGTGTTCCACTAGAGTCCATCAAAACCAACACCACCTGAGAATATGCTGATGATAGCCAGAATAGAAATTTACCCTCAGCTTATTGACATTATTTTTGAGTGCTTTGAACATATACACTGAACCAGCACGGAGAATTAACAATAGAAAGAAACCATTATGATGTTGAGCAGCTCCTTCCCTTCTGCGTGCCTAAGGCGTTATGATAATAACTTCCTTTGTAAACCACTGTGAGGTTATTTCCTATGGAGGAAAGCAGATATGTAAGTGCCGTGTACTATTATAACACTGATGAGAAATGGAGCACTGTCTCACTGCCTTTTGTTTCCTAGAGAGGAGAATCATTACTCAAGAGAATAACCCTTTTTTTTTCTTTTTAAGAACTCGCAAACGTTTAGTTAGCCATTTATCACTTGTCTCTAAGGAAAGTGAGTGTGGGTACATTACAACAATGAAGACAGCCAGACACAAATCAAATTTATGGAGTGGTCCCCTTTACAGTTCATAAGCCTCTGGCTTGCTCCCCCTTTTATGCAAAGGGTCAAACGCAATATAATTCATATCCTACGCCATAAATCTCACTAGGCCACAAGAGGGAGCAGCTTTCAGAGGTGCAGGCAGACAGGGAAAGAGAAAAAAAAAGCCTCCAATTAACAAGAATAACCACACGGTCGATCCTCAGCCTCAGAAAAGAACAAAGAAAGAGTGGTGCTCTCCCAGCCAGCTGGGTGGTATTTCAAATTTTGTGGCACATAACCAGCAGGCTCAGCCTTCATGCTGAAGTGGACAGCAGGTAGATACTTGCTCTTCACAAATGACTCAATTTAACAGATATTCCCGTGTTCATTTCCAAATCTTTTCTTGTGCTAACCTTAAAACTTTCTCCTAGTGCAAGACAGAAGTTGCAGCCTTAACACCTCAAGCCGGGTACATATAGGGTCATTTTTCGGG
>VWZZ01008319.1:50961-65025 GCA_013399095.1 Psophia crepitans
AATGGCAGGTCAAGCCAGTGCTATAAAAAGTAATGGACAGATGAATACTCATACCACGTTTCCAAGCCACGTGCTTTATTTCAGCACCTTCTATAACATTGTACTTCCACGTTGTTTTTCCTCCTTAAAAAAAAAACCAGCAACCCCCTGCCCCAAAAAAACCCCAAAACACACACACACACAAATGCAACTCCCCTTCCTGGCCTTCTTTAACCTCAGCGAAGATATCTGCTCACTTAAACAAATCGCTGTGAGTTGAAACCTATTGCAATGGATCTTACCTTTTGCAGCAGCCGTTAACACAGAAAGATGGATTTTCTGCATCAGGTGAATCTGCATGCCCAGGCAGACCACTGCCCCCCTCACTCTGTGGCACAATCACACGCTGAAGCAACATTTCTGGGTCAGACAGATAAAGGTGCTGTGTCGTACAGTATACTGAGGGCCACACGCTTACCTGTTAGAAGCAGATATTGGTCTCCTCTTATATTGTTTGTGGCACAGGCACTTCTAACGGGATAGAGTTACAACACTTTTTTTTTTTAAATCACCAATTATTCCTCGTTCAGTTCATAACGTGGTTTCAGGTGGAACTTCCCCGCTCCCTGGACTGCAGCTTTCTTTAGAACATGTCAGAATATCATCAGAAACATTTTTTTTCCTTGAATACTTACAAAGTCCAGTGAAGACTCTGGAGGACATTTGTCTCTTAAAATGTCACATCAGCGTACCCATACCTGCAAGCAGCGCTGACCACATGTCAGACTACTGTACCTGCCAGTCGCATGGCTGTAAAGACTGATTTTGCACAATTTCCTAAATGCCCATATACACCCACTGTCAGCGTGCAGAGGGGTATTACTTTTGCCTCTGCTCCCCAACTTCTTCGGAAAAAGGCACTCAAGTGGTAGAAATACCTGCCATACCATTCCTACATGTGGGGCAGATCTTACTGCCACACCTGAAAGAAACACAAAAGCCTGGACAATACAGATGCAGCCAAAGTACACTGATTCAGCTGAATAATCCAAGTTCACATCAGGTATTAAACCTAACGGCAATGTCTAAAGACTCAGTTATAGTTTCCTGGAGCCCCTGTGGTCAATTTATGGAATCAGGGGAACAAGGGAAGAGAAGACAAAGACGTTAAACCGAGGCTTATGGTCCCTTTGGGATCCTCATTCCCAAAGCAGCAATTCTCACAGCCTCCACACACCGTAGGAAGGGTTTGATGTCTAAGAGAGACATTTTCCTGGTGTCAAATAGTACGGCCAACAATGTCTAAGGTAAGGTATGCAGACGCATGACGCCCAGCTACATCCAGCTGGGGTTCTCAACTACAGCCCATCTTTTGGAAGCAGGCAGCTAGGCTTCATTGTTGTGGTGTTTCAAGGAGGAAAGTCTTTTTCTGTGCCCTGTTGCATGCACAGCCAAACTTTACTCAATGGTCCTGAGAGCAAGAGCTTATTTGAAGACAAAGAAACTGGCTTTCAAGTTCTCTTTCAGCTTGGTTTAGAGCAAGGACCTGAATTCAGGTCTCCCATTGCCCAGGCTATCCCCAAATGAGCCTTTCTTCTCTTTAAGCTATATAAATCCCTTTGTATAAATAATTAAGTGTTCATTGGGCCAGACAGGGGAATAGGAAATGTAAGGGAGTGATTCTCCAGCCTGCTAGTTAGCATGCTCATCTGGGATGTGGGCAAGTCAGGTCCAAACCACTGCTGCAACAACTAGTTAATTATTCATACAAAACAGAACAGCTTCTACGGAAGAGAGGGAGTGCAATTATCTAACAGATTGGCAGTGGATCTACTCTCCTGGGATGTGGGAGAGCTGAGTTCAATTCCCACTCCAAATCCGGGTGAGGGAAGTTTGGAGAATGGTCTGTTAGTCTGCACGTTAGTGCTAACAATTTGGTTGTTGGGTGGAGTGCATATATGCAGATAATTCTGGTAAACTCCAAATTCTTCTCTTCTCCCCTTGGTACAATTGCTCTCCTGCTGTGAAAATTCATGTATCAAGGGTGAGACTTTGTTGTATAAAAATAGGTTGTACATCAAGCAAATAATCTAGATTTCCTTTACAGTAGTGGGAAAAAAAACATCAAGGACAATTTCTGAATGCAATTCCTCTCACGAATAAAAATCAGTGAGATAACTGCTTCTCCAGAAGTTTTAGTTGACTGACCCTAGGTGTCCAGTCTGGATGCAGATCCATGCCTGGGAAGTGTCCAAAGTCAGCTGAGAGAAGCCCTGCTCAGGGGCTTCCATGGTGCACCTTGCATCGGGATGCAGCCAGTCATGCCGCAATGGGAGTACCCTGATGCTCAGCACTAAGTGGCAGCAAAGCCTCCTCTGGGACCACAAGAGCCCCAGGCCTTGCAAAGTGGCACATTCTCTCCCTGCAGTGCTCTTTCCATTAGTCATCTAAAATTGCTCTTTCCTTTTTGCTCCTTTACTTCAGTCTTTAGATTTTTTAACTGTGCTTGAAATACACATCACAGTAGCTGCCACTTTTTCTAGGGCTTACACCTAGAGCTATAAAATATTGTCAGCCTGCAAAGAGATGGTATAGCTGTGATACAATTTTGGTTTTAATCAATTTACAAATTCCAGACACTGGAAGATCCTAATTTATATGGCAATGTCAGTTAATGGAAGGGCATAGTACCTCCTGGTTCTTGTACTAAAACTGTCAGTAGAATCAATGAGTGATAGTGTGCGCATCCCACTGACATTAACAGGAATCTGATCCACCCAATATGCTTGTGGCAGCTTTCTCAGTAAGACTAGCTCAATGCCCTCCAGATGGGGAAGCCACAAGTGAGTAGAACTAAAACCTTTTCTAGGTTGTTTTCAAATTAAACAAGTAATAAAGTTGCATGAGTCTGTAGCCTGAGTCTGTAGCCAGCATCATGTCTTTAAATGCAGTGTTAGAATGTCATTGTCATCTCACAGCAGATGGGGCAAGGGTTCCTCCTCACAGTAAAGTTTCCTAGGGAAGCACACTAGGGAAAACGTTTTGGCAGGAAAGCCCCTGACAGTAATGTTATCCAAATGCAGAAGCATTGCAGGGTGAGAAGCAGGCGAAATGCTTGAGTCTTACCAGCAGCAATATGAGTGTAGGACCTGGGCCAGAAGACACATTGGACTTTGGGTTGTTGCCTTGTCTGACCTCCACGAGAGGTCAGACATGTAGCTGAAGGGGCTAATGAGAAGGAGTAGAAAGGCTACTTTGACATGCAAAATGACAGTTACGAATTACTCAAATCCAAGAAAATAATCCAGAAAAACCACTCAACTGCAGTAGCTGCAAAGCTTGTCTGAACTAGGAGTAATTGAATACCAACTTATCCATCCTAAACTGTCCGTGTCCAGTTGCCAGCATGCACAGGATCTCATAGTTCTGTCTGTACAGTGGCTCCACAGGCTGTATACTTCTGCAGCAGAGGTTAAAGCTCCTTTCTGACACTTGTCTGTGTCGGAGTCTAAGAAATGGACTTCTGTCTTCACAGGCTGCATATAAGCATCTCATTCTCTCTTTCAATGCACAAACTTGAAGGCTACCAAAAGACAGCAGGCAGTAGCTTTGGTGGCTGTGTCTTAAAGAGAAGGAGTCTGGCTCTGTTGGGCAGATGAAGACTCTGAAGTAGTGAAAATGCTGTGCTCCAGTGAGGAACAGCAGCTTAGACACAGCTTTGCTCCACACTTGACGCCGGTGACCTCTTCATAAGGACCTCGTCAGTGTGTGTGTCACTGTCACTCATCTTCCTCTGATGCCTCACTCTTTCCAGACAATGAGCCTGGGCATTCATTGTGGGTTTCTGATTCACACTGTTGGGGCAACAGGCTTTACTTTAAGGAACCAGGAAAGAACCGCCTTGCCTTGCCTTTGGTGATTTATCTTCACCCATGCCATGCGAAAAAGTGTGGAGCAGATCCATGTCTCTGATCCCAATGCTTGTGCTTGGAATCCCACACAGCAATGCACCCTTCCTCAGTCACTAAAATAGAAGGAGACTCTATGGCGACTTTCTTAACTTCTTTTGTACATTTTTTTTCCTTCAAAAATTGTACAAGCAGTGGAAAGACACAGTACGTACTTTTCTTGCTTTGGAGCTGTACAACATGAGCTGCACAGCAGATGTGTTCAGGAAGGAGTTTGCAACTTTGCTTAACCTACAAATTTATGAACATGGCTACACAGTTTTTGAGCCAATAAATAGTTAACATGAAAATGAGCTACATAAATGCAAGAGAATGTGTACTTGATTTATAGAACTACTATACATCTCTTTTTCTATATGAAATTAAACACATTCAATTATCAGTGTAATTACAGGGCAATTCTCTCTCTTCCACATCATGTGATTTTATTTTAGATTTGAACAATACACATGTACGGTTTGTCTGGTATTTAATAGCTAGCATATTGCTCATCCATTCTGCTAGTTGTATAACTTTATTTAACATTCCTCGTCTCCACACGGTTCTCAATTTGTTTTTTTAAGTTTCCTCTTGAAGGGAATTGCCACTCATTGTGGGCAACTGTAATGGTTTCAACTCGGAGCTGATTTCCAAGTGCTGTTCTTCAAGCCGGTATGAACTGCCTCTAAAAGCACCCCTATATAAATGAAGTATCTCTTTGTACACGCAGAGCACTAAGCTGGAATTGTGCATGGCATGACATTATCACTATGTTACATCGCTCACAGCTTTTCACTTCATTCATTCCCTTCCCTGCCTTCAAAAAGCAGGGAAGGGGCTCTCTGTGCTTCCCGGCTGTGCTCTGAAGGTGTTCTCTGTGGAACTTAGTTCTGGCTAGATCTGTCGGTGGATAGCACCTCAAAACACCTGCCCTGAAGTACCATTGAGTAATTTTTGCTCAGAGCATCTTGCCACCTTGCAAGGAAGATCTGTCTTGAAAATTCATTCTGTTATTAGCTTTGAAGTTTGCTGCACTACAGTCAGAGCTACTCGCCTTGGTCGTGGCTGAAATTGTACTTATATGTAATATTTAATCTTTGCTTAGCAGAGATTTACCTAGCAGGTAAAGGCAAACCCACCAAAGGAGATGTAACTCTCACCATAGACTTGGAGGGGAGTGTTTCTAGCATTAGATGTATATTTTTGCACGATCATTTCTATTCTGGAGGCGAGATCATTAAAAAAGTGACTGTCAAATGCTTTCCCATAACATTCACATTGCTTATCCTTCCGTGCACAAAACCTACTTTGGTTTGTTTCAGTCTGTGTTTATGTCTTTACCTGACCTTGGGTGAATCATCTGTTATTTCAGCTGGTTTTGTCCTAGGCCTTTTCGCCCATTTGTTGATCAATACCAATAATCCAGCTGAGTCCAGTTCCAATGCCATGACAGTATAAGTTTGGTAGCTGCATTGTTACTGATTCTTAGCACTTTCCAGTATCTTAGAAGTTCATCTGTACATTTGGAAAACTTTCACAGAAACATAGCTCTTTGTTCTGATTTTAGTTTTATTACCAGTGGATATAATATGAAACATTACGTTTCTCTCAGGTACCTATTACTTTTCCAAACTACTTAAGATTTTGTTGGATCTTTCTTTAGTTTAACTCTAAAGACAGATGTCAAAATCATCCTTTGCCATATGTTCTACATTCAGTGTGGCACCCTGATAGCTGTATGTCCTTTATCTACTTCGCATCATTTTCCATGCTTCCCTGGAAAAAGTCCATTTTTCACAAATAACCCATGTATACAGATTGCACCAGAGAATGAAGTATTGCTCCCAGCCATGCCTGAAGTCATTCAGTCAGCCACAGCAAAGAAGTTAAGCAGTGAAATTTATTTCACTTCTGGCGCCATGCTAAGAGACGCACTCAAAAATACATTTGCAAGAAATAACAGCAGTTTTATTGAATCTACTAAGTTATGAGCAACTCTGCATATGCTAGTAGACATTGCCATTTATGATAATAAATAACTATGTGCACACAAAGCCTACCCCAACACAGATATCTGGAACTCACAAGACTACTGTTTCTTCCTTGCTTATGAGTGAGAGGTTTCTGGCTGCTTGCTCAGATTATTCAAAATGTAGAGGTCAAAAAGCAAAAAAGTGCAAGCTGGCAAGAAAAATAACTGTGCCTCCTCTGAAGGCAGTAGATCACTGCAGGAGTTTTCATTTGCTCAAGCCAGTGCTATTTTTAAGCAAATACTAATACCTGAGGTGATAATATGCCAAGTGACTTCGAAACTAAGTTAACCATCCACCTACATTGCTTACCTGCTGCAGCCTTTGGTCCACTTTGGGGCTGTCCAATTTGTCTGCTGAGGGAAAACCTCATGTGTGCACTAGATATTAAAACATACCCTAGGACATGCTCTCCTGCACTGTGGACAAGCCTCAGAAGTGTCTGCCTGGCCCCTTACCTCCATGTGTCCCACCTGCTGTTGTGACATTGTCATGACCTGGGAGAGCAGAAAGCCACTTGCCCTATTGGGCCGGTGTCTGGTAGGGGCCTACACTTAGACTGTGCTTATGCTGTCTACCAGGACATTGTGAGGACACAGAACAGGATTTGGGAACGCTTCATGCCTTTTACAGTCTCAGATAAAATCAGGCATAGGCAACAAGACCTGAAGCTAAATAGGAAGAGAAGCACTACCTTTGCTTTCTGCACCTGCATCCTGTCCATCTTCACCAACAAAAATCCCCTGGAGTTATGTTGCATTACTATGAATAAAATAATATTCCCTACTGTATGCATGATTTTCAAACAAACGTATCATCATTTTGTAGGGTAGAGAGTATTAGCAACAAGCCAAGATACAGGTTCCTGCCACATCCCCAGAGCTCTGCTGATTTCATGTGTCCCCTCGCGCGCACACCACACACTCCCTAGAGGCCACCCAAAGTCAGTCTGGCGGTAAACAACAACAGGAGATCCACGTACTTCAGCAGGCACGATTGCATCTTTCAATGCAAAACATGTTAGTAGTGATTCAGTCTCCAGACACAAAAATCATGCAGTGACTTCTACCTATTCAGAAATTTAAGTGTGGTTGAGTCATTGGAAACAGCTTAGAGTGCTGTGGCTGCTGAAATGGCACAAGACACCCTAAAAGCAATTGTATTATTTTCTTAGTGTTTAAATTATGTGAAAAGAACTTCAGCTTGAAAAAGAAAATATTAAAAAAATGCCAGTAATTTAGAATTATGCTTACTTGTTAAGACCCAGCAATTAACTCCATGACTGACACCTTTTTCCACAGTCAGCCCTGACCCTGAGGAATATTTGGATGAAGGGAGAAGAGGCTCTCACCACAGTGTCCAAGATCTACATGTCAGAAACGTAACCAAAAAATAGGAATATTATTCATCTATTATTAGAGTGTTACTGTATTATTGCAGTATTGCTCACCTATTTTTAGCCTGTTACTGGAGATGCTGAAGCCATATGCCAGGGTTGCTCAGGAAACGATGGAAAACTGAAAATCAGTTTGCCTAGTATTTTCTATACTCTCCATTCAACACAAGCAGACCTGAATTTGTTTTTCACTGAATCTTTCTCCTCAGAAATTTCTTCAGGTGTTACAATGACATGCTGACATTTTGTGCAGAAGTTTTATGTTTTCAGTTATCACAGCTGATAACATTTCTGATTGACTGGAAATAATTCCTTGATAACACAAAAAAAAATCAGGGCTGCACTGTGAACCCTGGTTGAGTATATGGACAACCAGGATTTGAGTCTTGGTTCAGCATCAGTTCAGAAAAATACCACAAGGATGCAAGGAGCAGGGAAGTGATCTGAAGCACTCATGGCTAGGCAGAACCAATTGTCTTCATTAAAGACTTCTCTAAAACTACCACTCACAAAGAAAAATGTCGGGTCAAATGGGCCTTGAATGAGCAAAACTCTTATTTGCTTCAGCAACTGCCTCTTAATATAAACCATTTCCACACATGGACCTCTCTCTCTACATCTGTGTTTTTAATACCTTGCCATTTGCACTCATGTTCCTTAAGGCAAAACTCTGCTTTTGGTTACACGAGTGGAAATGCAGTAGCTTTTCTCTGTATTAACATTAGCATAGTGAATAGCAAAATTGGACCTAAAACTCTGAAACAGTTTTTATACGTATTTTATTGGTGTGTAAGCAAAGTATAACAAATACCCTGCCAGCAGTCAGGTAAGTGGTAATTTCAAAATTCCTGTGGAAAGGACAAGGACACAAAGCCTGTTCTGAAAGGGATTGTTTCCAGCACTGTAACCAATTTCACGGCTGATAACACACACATCTACCAGCAGATAAGCAAAGAAAATATGCTTGTGTGATTACCTACTTCTCTGACTCACTGCACGGTGCATGAATTGCACTTTTTCCCTTCTCTTAACTTCAGAGCTACTTAGTGATGCTGTTCCCATTGGATTCAACAAATTTCTGTTAGTTGATTGTGAACAGGTCTTGTAAGCAACTAAGCATTTCAGATTGCAGGAAGCCAGAAGTGATGCCTGAAAATCCAGTGGGAGACTACATAAGCACTTCGAGCAAAACATAGTTCGCTTATGTTCTTAATCTGGAGTCATCCCTAAGTGAAGTGAGGCCATCATAAGCAAAGTTTTGGCAGCCCAGCTCACAATAAGAAACTTTCCAACACCATAAAGATCCTGGTGCTTATACATGAGAAAGAAGCTTCTTCAGCTACTTCTGACACAACGCAGAAGTAGCACTTAGAGATCTTATCAAGTTTTCTCTTGAAGAATTTAAAGAATATCACATATAATATAGAATTTTCATTTTAACTTTCAATTTAACTTTAAAAAGTAGATTTTACATAAAGGTATATAAAATTTTCTTCCAAAGAAAACTGTCTTCAATCTTTTTTCTGTTCTGTTAATTTACATAAACCTCAAAAAAGTAATGTAAAGCAAAACTATCAGTAAAACTATAGAAGTGACAATAAAAAGCAAGTTTTATAAATCCAGTCTAATATATGCAGAGAAAGAGAGGAGGTTTATCCAAACATACTATTATGGTTTAAACCCTTTCCCAATGACAATGACTCCAGAGAATATTTGGTTTCGTATCATCTCCACACAGATATTTTCCATGAGGCTGAAATTGCTCCTACTGAGAAAGAGCCCAAAGAACAAAAGATCAGAAAATTCACGCTACATTGCACCATTTACATTCCTTTGGCCAAAGATAGTGGTAAATTATATGAAAAGAGCTGACAAATGTATTTCTCACAATATACATTGTCATCTTGGAATATATAATATGGACTCTGTAAAAGCAGCTTCCACTGAGGAAAACATACTATGTTAGCCATAATTTCTGCTGGATGAAACCATGCTTAGGATTTGTTGTCTTTCTTTAAGTTTGCATTTTGGAAAATATGCAAGCAATGTTTTAATAACTAAGACTAATTATTCCCAATGTAGAGTCAGCTATGCCAGCCAACTGGCTTGGCTGTTTTGGTCATGAAGGTTAATATGTACAGTAACAGTAAAACTGCCTGTTAGTGGTTTAAGTTGCATCCACAGGCTCTTGTCAGTGGTACAGCTTTATCAGTACGCTTGTCTATTCACTTGTGGCCACTGTAATTCTCCAACATGCACCCCCAGCACACACTCCCTATCACCAAATTACTACCAGCGGCCCACTCTAGGGAAATCACGGCATTTCTGAAACACTTCCCTCACACAGAGCAGTGAGCTTCCTGTTGCTGCTATTTGCTGTAGCGATACAGTGCTAAACAAGGAGAAAAATATGAAATGGGCCTATATTTCTGATCTGATAGAATATATTTCAATAACCAGCTCATAAGCAATGTTCGTAACTGTCTGTCATGCAAGAAGTATAACTGATTTTATGATTAAGCATGACATGGGAAGGATTAGGACAAAGTCCTGAGAAGTCCTATATATTCCTGAATTTAGGCCAAAGACAGACTTTCTGACCGTGATAGTCCATGTAATATATGTAAAAATAGCTTGCCTTTTTTGAATCCTCTTTCAAGAAGAGATAATAACACTTTGACTATATGAAACTACTTAGATCAACACTCAGTACGCTATTGAGTGAAACAAAGCGAGTCATAGCAGTTTAGAAAAGTTTTTGTTAGAAACTGTACGTGCACTGTAACCACCTGAAACAAAAGCAGACCAGAGAGGCAGAATAGGTCATGTGCCTGAACGGTCACAGTCTCATGCCTATACTTTAGCCAGAGATAGCATCTTTCAACAGCATAAGCCCATTTTATACAATATTTTTAGGCAACTCACTTTTGGTGGGACACGGGTATCCAGGTACCTTTGTACCGTATGGTGTCCCAGTACAGTTCTGGAGTATTGGTTTATTTTTAATACCTAGAGAGGAGTGCTGCTTGCTGAATCTCTCATCAGCTTAGGGCAATCCAGTAACTCTTCATTGCAATTTCTTCCCAGCCAGTCACATGAAGTCCATTTAAAATTGAGACTAACAAGTCCACACTCCAGAGGAGTATTTGCCTGTTTCAATACACAGTGTGATCAGCACCTTTCTGTGCTGTGTCAAGAAACATGGCAATCTGTACTAAAAGATCAAAAGCTGCTCACACTGCCCTTGATATACTCAGACCACTTGCAAGATATAAAAATGCGAGATAAGTACAGTTTTACCAAGAAGATGAGATTTATTGTAAGGTAAGGTTTCAGAGACTTTTATCTGTAGCAGGTTTGCTATCCTTGTTTGCTCTCCCTGCTCTAAATGGTTTTACAAAGTAAAACAGAAAAGGTGAAAGACTGTTATCCCTATCTTCAGGGTGAAGTTCACTATCCATGATTCCTACAAATATTTCCAGTTAAGTAATCAATGATACAGAGACTAAGAGATAAATTTGATTCTGGGAATGAAAGAGTGAAACACATAATTAGCTGCTTCAGATAACAGTTTCAGCAGAGGAGTAGGAGAGCAATGCTTCTAATGGGCCTTTTTTTTTACCCAAGGGAGGTTGGCAATTGCTTTTGCTGACTGGATGCGATATTGAGGGCATCTGGGAGATGAATCTCTGATAAATGTGTTTATGCAGTTTGTCAAACAAGCACATTTGTGAGCAGTGCTTTTGTGGTCATTCCCAGAGAAGAATCACAAAGATCATCAATTGTTATGAGCCATCTCTATGTTCTGCTAAAGACATAGAGGTGTACGAAGTCTTTCTTTAATTCTCAGCTAAATGCTGTACACATGTATAGGTGTTTGGCTGTCACCTTCTCCCTCTCTATTCTCTGTGCTTTTCCCCCTCCTCTCTTTGTTCCAGTTATACCACCATTTTTCAGAGGATCCCTTGTTATTTTGGAGGTGCATTTTGAAAGTTCCTTACATTTTCTGTCTCTTAGATCTTACTTTTTAGTAGCTGTCCTAAAGGCTTCATAGGGTCTAAGCAACATTTAAAGCCAGGTGGCACTCAGAAGTTTTGCTTTACAGATTGTAGAGAGACTTCAACTTTTGTTTCCAGAGAATTGTGAATATTGTGATATTTTTAATTCCCTGGGAATCAGAAATGTAAAAATATTTCAAATAAAATTTTCTAAAAATGCATTTGCTATTTAATTTCAAAATAACGTGTTGATTCAGAATTATTTTGTGACTATCCTATCGCTTTATTTTCCTTTACTTCATGCTTGTCTTATTTTTACATAATAATAATAAAAATATTCTTTAAATTTTTGTTTTTAAATATACTAAGGGCAGCAGCTACACAATACTGACTGAAACATCTTATCTTTAGATCGAAGTGTCCCTAGTTCAAGCAGTAATGGTAAATTTTGACACTGATATTTTAATATATAGAGCAAGAAGATAAGCATCCGGTGCACTAACAGGAGAAACAGCTGGTTTCAATATCATTGAATACTTTTCTCTAGGAAACCAAAAACTAACACAGCAACATCTGTGAACTGAGCACGCCTGTAATATTCCACTTTCTAGGTTCTAATATACAGCACATCATTACTGCAGCTGATCATAAATGACTTCAAGTTCAACAATTATTTCAGAAGACGTGCTCCAACTGCATTTGACATGCTGACGTCTGCTAAAGGAGATCCAGTATTATTGAGATAAAAGGAAAAAATTAATTATATGAATTATTTTTTTGAGATTATTCATGCAGTTAGCTATATATCAGGATTCCTCTGTCATGCTTCTACAAAAACATTTGTTGGAAACTGAAGCCAAAGACTGACAAATTTTAATAGAAGTAATGCAGTTGTGTGAATCATTTCCTATCTTCTACCAGGAGAAATTTTGTTTTCCTGGTCTTGTAGGTCAGTTGGCACTGGTGTTGCAGTCTAGAAACTGTTGTTATCTGTGCACTTGGGCATTTCTCTCTGGATCATGGACTATTAGAAACACAGAAAGCGTTCTTTCATTTTGAGGTAAATGAAACACGACACACAAAAATGACAGCTATGAATCTTAGTTAAAATTCAAGCATACAAGTATTTCTTTTTCTTTTAAACTATGACCTTGGTTTTGAGGTATATCTTCAGCGTTTCAAGTGGAAGTATCTCAAATGTACAATGCGTTGAAAAGATTTGCGAAACTCAGCTGAAGAAAAGCATGTCATATACTATGGCTTCAGCTATAAGGTATTTTTTTCCCCTAGCATATTTTAGAGTGTATGTATTCTGTTTGGGACAGTTGTCTTTTCTGCTTGTCTCCAACACTGGTCACAGGTGGAGACTGGAGTAAGGTCTGGACTGGCGCCCTCAAGTAGCACAGATAATGTTTTTCCTTTTTGCTGCTTGCTGTCGATTTTGATTATATGACACAATTTCATAGAATCATCACAGAATCATAGAATGGTTTGGTTTGGAAGGACCTTAAAGGCCATCTAGTTCCAATGACCCTGCCATGAGCAGGGACACCTTCCACTTTACCACTAAAGCACCATCCAACCAGACCTTGAATGCTTCCAGGGATGGGGCATCCACAGCTTCTTTGGGCAACCTGCTCCAGTGCCTCACCACCCTCATAGAGAAGATTTTTTTTCCTGATATTTGGTCTAAATCTACCCTCCTTCAGCTTAAGGGCATTACTCCTTGTCCTATTCCTACACAACCTTGTAAACAGTCCCTCTCCAGCTTTCTTGTAGGTCCCCTTTAGGTACTGGAAAGCTGCTGTAAGGTGTCCCCAGAGTCTTCTCTTCTCCAGGCTGAAGAACCCCAGCTCTCTCAACTTGTCCTCACAGGAGAGGTGCTCCAGCTCTCTAATAATCTTTGTGGCTCTCCTCTGGACTCAATCCAACAGCTCCATGTCCTTCTTATGTTAGGGACCACAGAGCTGGACGCAGTACTCCAGGCGGGGTCTCATGAGAGCGGAGTGGAGGGGCAGAATCCCCTCCCTTGATCTGCTTGTCACACTTCTTTTGACGTAGCCCAGGACATGGTTGGCTTTCTGGGCTTCAAGCCTGCATTCCTGGGTCATGTTGAGCTTCTCGTCCACCAAGATCCCCAAGTCCTTCTCCTCGGGGCTGCTCTCTATCCATTCTCCGCCCATCTTGTAGCTGTGTTTGGGATTCTCCCAATCCCCATGCAGGACCTAGCACTTGCCCTTGTTGAACTTCATGGAGTTCGGACAGGTCCCCCTCTCAAGCCTGTCAAGGTCCCTCTGGATGGCATCCCTTCCCTTCAGCATGTCAACTACATCACACAGTTTGTCGTCAGCAGCAAAGCTACTGAAGGTGCCCTCGATCCCATTTTCCATGTCGCCAACATAGATGTTAAGCAGCACTGGTGCCAATAGTGACCCCTGAGGAATGCCACTCATCACTAGTGTCCACTTGGACATCGAGCAGTTGACTACAACTCTTTGAGTGTGATCAGCCAACCAATTCCTTATCCACTGAGTGGTCCATCTGTCAAATCCACGCCTCTCCAAGTTTGAGACAAGAATAATGTGTAGGACTTTGCACAAGTCCAGGTAGATGATGCCTGTTCCTCTGCCCTCATCTACCAATGCTGTAACCTCATCATAAAAAGCCAACGAATTTGTCAGACACTATTTACCCCTAGTGAAGCCATGTTGGCT
>VWZZ01008320.1:4402-21089 GCA_013399095.1 Psophia crepitans
AGGCTTTTAAAGCTGCGAAAAGAGAAAGCCCTCAACTCTGGGCCTGGATGTTCCCACTGAGGCAAAACTATTATTCTGTTCCAAGTACTTGGGAAGTGGCAAGGCCGTGCGGGGAGCTGAAGCCAGCAGCGGGCTCTCCCCCAGCGCGGCGGCTCCCAGCGAGCTGTCCCCTCTGGTTCTCCCACCCCGAGCTGCTCTTTTCACTGGAGTGTAAAAACCAGAAACACATATATAAAAATGTTCACTCCCGTGAAATCCTGCCCTCCTGAAGTGCATTTTTAGGGAAGTTTGAGCTCAGGCGCCAGGCCGGGGCCGGGGGGGTCGCTGCGGGAGAGCAGGGCCCGAGCAGGAAGGGCTGCGCGCCCTCCTCCCCCAGCTCTCGCACTGCCATTTTACCGGGCGGGCGGGGAGCGCAGCCACAGACAGCGCTGGCGAGCGAGTTTCTCACGGCAACTGCGGGCTGGATCTGGAACGGAGCCTTTTGTTCCCGGCAAGTTCAGCGGGAGGGAGAGTTGGAGTCTGCTGAAGAGAAAAAACCGGCGGAGAAATAAAATGGAGGGAAGTGGGAAGAGAGGAGCAGCGTGCCGGGCCGAGGTAGCTGCCCGAGCAGCGGGCCGGGGCATTCCCCGCAGCACGGCACGGATGTAGAAAGTTGGTGTGGCAGCCTCAGGCAGCAATCCCTTGCTAAGTGCCTGGGAATAAGTGAGAGACCCAAGGACAGGCACTGCTGCGCAGGAAGTGGAATTTTCCGAGAGGTTCACATCCTTCGGTGCTCTTTTAGCCAAGATTTTATCTCCTTGCTCGACGAAGGGTGCCTCCTAGAGACGTCAGGGCAAAGGCCCTGAAGATGAGGCGTGCTCTAGGTCTGTTTAAACTAAATAAAGGTAGGGGACACCTTCCCTTAAAAATTACAGGGAGGTCTGAAGACCAGATGCAACTTTGGGTACTCCCCCGCCTCCCCTCCGTTTCCCTTTCTCCCCAGTAGGCGATGAAACACCAGGCGTTGTGACCATGAGCTCTGAATGGGGTGAGAAGACAACTAAAACACCCTCCCACCCCCCGCTGTAACGCTTATACACGTATCTAATACATCCTATATTCACGTAAACAATTGCTTTTGTCTCCCGGTACACAGTGCTAATTCTTCACTCCAAAACCACACATGCTCTTTGCATCTGTACAGACTCCAACACGACAAACTTGTCTGCATTAACCCTCAAATCGCTGACAAACATCGGTGACAAAGTCGCCCACGGGAGGTGGAGTGGAACTTTAATCCCCTCCTTATTTGTACACTCGGTGGCGGACTCAAACAACAAGAACCTGCTGACGGCAAGAGCTAGCTTTTCACACAAGTTTGGGTTTTAGTGCAGTGTCCTGAAAATACCACTTGATTAAAAATGTTCATCATCTCCCGCGTTCTCGGCGCGGGCGGCAGAGAAGCGCCTCCGCCCTGTGCAAGGCAGCGCGCGGCGTGGCCGTGACAGCAGCTCCGCGAGACACCACGTGGGAAATCCCAGTTCAGGATTTAAGCGTGCTTTTTCACTCCGGCCATGAGGGACTGAGAGCGTGGGCGGGGGGGGGGGGGGGNGAGCGTGGGCGGGGGGGGGGAGGAATAAAATAGAAAAAAAATAATTAAAAAAAAGCCGTTTCGCGCTGCTCAGAAGCGACCTCTGTGGCTGCTCGGGGAGGGAAGTTCAGCAGCCCCGAGCTGGGAGCGCAGGGCAGATGCGGCACGCTGCTGCCGGCTTCGGGGTCGGGAAAATCAAACAGAAGGGGGGAAAAAAAAAAAAAAAAAGAAAAAAAATTGGAAAGGGGGGACACCCACCGGGGAAGCGCGCTTGGCTGAAAAGCGTTATTCTGCGCTTTGTAATGAGGAGTCCCACCCCAGCGATCGGAACTCGCTCTGAAGTGGCTGTTCCAACGTGCGGCCAAGCACAATGATCCTCCGCAGGGTGCACAATTATGGAGTCATGTGCGCGATCTCCAGGTGCTGGAGACATCTAGCGCCAGATTTTCAAAGGCGCCCGGTGCCCGGCACACTGGGCTCTGAAAACATCCCAGGACCTGCGAGGGCTGCCCAGAGGAGTCCCTGGGGAACAGCTCCTGGCCTGGCCCAGGGTGCCACTGGGCTTCACCAACCTGCTCGGCGGCTTCGGTCTGCCCAGGTCCGATATGGGACAGTGGAATAGGGACGGGATGGCTGGAGTGGAGGGAGCATCAGCAGTCACGGGTGGGTTGCCATGACTGCGTCTTCAGGAGTTTCTTCTGGAGTATTGAATAAAATCAGCTCGCCACCGGGGAGCTCTAAAAGGCCTGTAAAAGTTTAATAGGGAAATGTCATAAGGCACCGCACAGGAATTTCAGGTCATCACATTTTTATGGTGGCATTAACTTTTACATATTTGTGAGTAATTAACAGCGTGGCTGTGAAGATTTAAAGGCATCCCCACACACACCCCTCCTTTCTCTCCTCTCCCCAAATGGTACAAATCTGGTTCACCTCCGGCACAACACCCACCAGGATAGCAGTGAGTTAAAAGTACGAGCATCATGGTTTGTCCATGTATGTGGGAAAACATTAAACCCAAGCTATTCATGAACATGTCAATTAAAATAAATATTATTTTGCTGTGCTTATTTTTGGTTGTCCTACCCCCCCCCCAACTTTGTTTTACTAAAGCGGGGAAACATATACAGGAACCTTGCCTGCAGTAGATGCTTTTTTTTTTTTTTTTAAACGGAGCCCAGATGCTGGTCAGGATTAAGGTTACACCAAACACATTCTACATTGCCATTTTCCAAACAGAATGAAGCACATGGAAAAGATGGAAGAGGACGAGGCAGGAACGGAGCACCACTGAGAACTGCAAGCCCTGCGCTAACGCTGTAGAGGAGTGAGCTCGGGTGCTAGGAGAGACAGAAAGAAACTGGGTGTATCGACTCTGCCTATTGCATTCCTCGCATTTTAAATAAGTATTTTTAATTAACAGCTGTCAGAATTTGGGCTTTAAACCTTATATTTAAAATGGGAAAATTCAGCCGCAACTGTTCACTGTCATCCGCTTAGGGCTCAGTCCTAGAAGATGCAGAAGCCACTGGCCTCAGGCCATCAGAGTACTTAAGTATATGCGTAATTTTAAACATCAGCAGTCCCGGTGATTTTAAGCATATACTCCCCTAAAGTTAACCATGTACACAGCACTTTGCAGGATCCACCCAGAATACTCGGACCAGCTCCTAGCCCAAGAAAATGAGTAGCTGCACATCTGAGAAAACAAAGAAAACTCGTCTTTTGAAATGGGCTAAAGATTTTTTTGATTTCTGAAAGGCACCAGTTCATCAGTAGTGGGGACTCAGATCAAACTGAAATAAAATCTCTAGGGGAAGTTAGCTGAATCCGTGCTTATTTCGACAATACCATCATTTGGCAAATTTGTTCTATTATTTTAGGTGAAATTCTACGATAGCTTTGTTTACTGAACAACGACTCAATTATATGATGTGCTTTGAAAATCTCTTGCAAAAACAGATTTTAAGAGATTTTGTTGGTATTATATAGGCACACACACACAATACAGAGAAAGAGCACACAAACTATTAAATATTCATGCTATGGGGAGAACACTTAGTAATGTCCCTTCATTTCAGATGTACGAAGGCAGGCACAAATAACCGACAGAAAATTCAAGGAAACAAAACAATTGCAATATTCCACATAAACCAGGTGCTGACCAGCTTCGGAACATTTGACCATGAAAAGGTCAGACAGAAATTCTCCTTATCTACCTTTCAACAGTCACCCAGAAATGTGTATTTCAAAATCTTAATTCTGTAATCTAACCCACATGGGGAGCTTCAGGACTTCACACACGCACAGGAGGCTGCGTGCAAGGATGTGACCGATTTTCTGCTCTAAGGCCTCCATCCTGTAATCCTGCTCCAACGTACCTGGCCTAGAAGTTACGATTCCTAACTTCCCGAGTAGGTACCTCAGTGAAATTTACTTACTAGAAACAAAAACCGAAACACGTTCAGACCAGCTTCACTGGAACTTTTAGAATTCAGCACTGGAACGGTGAAAGTAGGCTGTTTTTATCTAACGGTTATCTATGACTTTGAAGGGGCCCACAATCCAACCTTCGCAATATTACTTCTTTATGAAGGCTGATACTATCACATGCACTTTGAGTAAAACAAAAGCATTAGTCAGAACTATTTGCTTTCTCTGTAAAACAGAATCCTGAGCTCCAGACATACCGAAGAATCATATCAAAGACATAGTTTTCAGGTATTTCTAAAACTATTGAGTATATCTGGTAAAAAAAAAAAAAGCCAACAACAGCACACACACACCCCCCAACCCCCAGCCATGTAATGGTTGTTGCTTACATTCCTATCTTTATAATTAGGTACCTGCGTGAAACGTGTTCAGAAAGATTTATATTCACTGCATGTTGGTAAGGAGTGTAAGTACATACATTACAACCAAAGTATTTAAAATACTATTTTTTCCTACCGTCAGGAAACGTAGTTGATGACCTAGGTTCTCCAGCGGCATGGGTTCATGTAATCACCAAGAGCACACCAGCCTTCCCCACGTGACCCTGACCCTCCAGATTCACTGCCTCCCTACTATATTGTTTTACTTACTTTGCCTATTTGCAGACCGCATTTTCTTACGGATTCCCTTATACATATGTGTGGAGGAGCCAGCACACTTTTCTATTTAAACACAGGAATGATAGCGGTATGTAACGAACGTAACTTCTGGATGTCAGGTTTGCCAAGGGCTGTAATGATCCACTGGTAGTTACCAACACAGGATAACGAAGTCCTGGAATCAGCTGCCATTAGTTAATAGGCTTCTAATTACTTACTTTTAAAGGATTCTGCAATACTTCAAAATTCATTACTTTTTCCTGTATCAACAGCCATGACATAGCATCTTTCTTTAAAAATACAAAAAACCCCAAACAAAAAACCCCTCCACCAACCAAAAAACCCCAAACAAAATATAGAATCGTTAAGGTTGGCAGAGACCTCCAGGATCAACCGTGTCCCCCCGCACCTATTCCCCACTAACCCATGTCCCTAAGTACCACATCCAGCCTTTCCTTAAACACCCCCAGGGACGGGGAGTCCCCCCCCGTCCCTGGGCAACCCGTTCCAATGCCCGACCACCCTTTCAGAGAAGAAATTTCTCCTCATCTCCAACCTGAACCTCCCCTGGCGCGACTTGCGGCCATTCCCTCTGGTCTTATCGCTTGCTATCTGTGAGAAGAGGCCAACATGAAGCACTACCAGCTGAGCTGTGATGCAAATGAGCGATTTTTTTTCTACCACCTCTAGGGGTACAAAAATAATCTAGAACTGACATCCTGCTATGGAGAGAAAGGGAAAAAAAATTCCCCCAAATCAAGCCAAAGATTTGGAAAGCGATGCCCAGACAACTAGAGACTAATTAGCCTGACCTCAGCGAGATGTAAAACTTATTTTCCTCCTGGAGGGGGAAAAGATATGAAGGAAGATAAACAGATAAAATGCAGCATAGGTTTAATACAGGCCAGATAAATCTGATGTCTGTCTTTGGTAAGAAAGCAGATTTTTCATGGTAGAGGAAAACACAGTTGATCTCACCCACCTAAAAGCCCGTAAAGCATTTGATCTGGTGCAGCACGCAATAACACAAGTTAACTCAAAAAAATGAAGATTAGTGCAAAAAAAGTTCTGTGGATAAAAAAAAGGCTAAAACCCCATGCTGAATTGTGTTGAACTGGGACCTTTTGGGCTGGCGAGTGAGAGCTTTCAAAGCTCCTCCAGCACTGGTCTCAGAACTGGTGCTATTTATTGCTTTTAAGTGACGTGAGCAGAAGGAATTGAAAAGAGAGTGTTGATGTAGCTAGTTACTGACAAAATTAAAAAGCGTCAATAGAGAAGATGGGAATACCTTACATGAAGCAGCGGATGAGGTTCTGGAACAGCACAGGAATCCTGAGGAATGGACTGGTGGAATGCAGTAATAAGATTAATGCAAATCACAAGGCTGTTCACACAGGGACTATCAGCCAAAAATCTTGTAAACTGGGAATTCACCACAGTTAATGGAGAAGGATGAAGACCAAGCAGCATTATTTAGTCACAGAAATGACTAAACATCACAAAACCAAAGAAGATAAATGTGATCTAAAGACCAGGTAAGGCACATCCAGATGTTATTGCAACAGCTTTCTTGCAGAATTCTGGGAACAGTTTGTATTCAAGAATGCTGTGTGAAAACTGGAATAGTCATAGAAAATGCTTCCTCAGATGATTATAAGAGCAAAGAACCTATTATTAGAAAAGACTCATGTTTTATTTCAGCTAACTCCAACAGAAGAAAGGTTAGTTTGTATATGTAATTATGGCTGGAACACAGGTATTTAAACAAAAGGGTTAGACTGGCACCAAATATATAGAAAGGCCTGAGTACATTTAAGACGAAAGTTAGAAAAGAATTCCTTATTATTAGAAAAAATAGATTTAAAATATTCCTTCTACTGGGGCTTACTAGGCTGAAAGGAACTAACCTAAAACTGCTGGAACTTGATGTCCTTCTGAACAAAATGAGACAGAATTGCCTGCAAAAGTCTGGCAGCCAAGGGAGGCACCTCAAGCCCAGTGTCGGGGAAGTCCAAGCAGCGGGGATAACCGATACCAGCCCACCTGCAACCTGGTGGATGATTAATGAAGACCCTTACAATTAGTTTACTGGGGTAAGTCGGAAATTTGGTGGGTTTTTTTTGTCACTGTGGAACATACAGATAGAGTGCAGAACTTTGATAGCTTTCCGTTAATTTCTCTGCTTTGCATTAGTGAAACGAGAGGAAGATCTCTTTGCAATATCATGAAGGTACATTTACAGTGGTTTAAAAGTATTCAAATAATATAGTGAAAAGCATCACGAAAATCCATTACAGTTAGTAATTCTGTATTTACTGCAGCACTTGAATTATATGCAATAAATAAAATATGTAAGCAAACATCAAATAACACGGATAAAAGGAAAATCTGAAAAAAAAAATCATTGAATGAGACAGGGTTTGAGAAGGCAGGTTATATGCTTTAATTTGTAATTAGAGACTGCATCACGGTGTGAGGAACTGGATTAAGATGGGAAAACTGTAGGAACCATACAGAGGAAAACTGAAGACACCGCTCCGTTCCCTGTCAAATTCATCCGGGTCACAACAGCGTAAAGCAGCATGAAATACAGAGAGTGAATAACATGTAGGCTGACCCGGCCTGCAGTACGCACAAGCTCAGCAAATTCTCAGTGCCAGACAGTGTGCAGAGAAGTAAGCAGCGACCCTTGTTGCAGCCAAGGCTTTGCACACTCCCCTCAGCAGAGCAATGGTCCTCTAACTCTGCCAAGAGCCGTTGTAAGAACTAGGTTTTCTAAGGGTACAGGGTTCTGAAAAGCCAAAGTATTGCACCTTCCCAGATGTCCATAAAAAGCTCACACCACATTTCTAGTTTTTGCTAACGGCCTTTCATGTCCATCATAAATAACATCACCAGGAATATGTATCACCCATTTCCTTCCACCTAAGGTCTCTTAACCTCTCCAGACAAAACATACCTGCTCTAGCAATAGTTTCTTTCGCACACAAGCCATGGCTGCCCGTCGTGGGACCTTCCATTCTTAACTGTTGGATCACTGGAGAGGGTGCTCATTATTTCCAACGCAGTGTTCCATGCTGTCAAAGACTCCTCGCTTGTGCCTGCCACCTCTTCATGTTTCTATGAACAATAACAGGCATGGGCACGGAGCCAAAAAGCATCTTCAGTTTTGGGTTGGGTTTTTCTTTTCTTTTTTTTTTTTCATTTTCTTTCCTTTTTTTCTTTTCCTTTTTTTTTTCACTGTTCTGTCCAGATAACTGCATGGAAGACCAAGAGGAGACGTCATGTCCATAAACTCTGTCTTCAATGTTCTGGACAAAACGAGAATCCCGTAACTTGTTATTTTTGTCTTTCTTCAAATGCCTTTCAGTTTTAACTTTAGTTCAACTCTAACAACTATGTCAGTTACTTTTTAAAAGGGACCTTAAATTATTCTGCTCATCTCCTTAGCAGGAGAGTGAAAAAGTTTAACAAGAAAAAGATAATCTAAGACTCATGTACTTAACTATGGTCTTTCCCATTTGCAAGCGAACATTCCTATTCCAGCTCATATTAGAACTTTTATGGAATTAAGACTTTCTGAGTAATAGCGCAACAAAACATTATAATTTCCATCCACTATTGAAAACTAACATTATCTCCATTCCTCTTCTATTGGCAGGCTGACTCACTGGGAGTTCACAGGAATAGTGCATTTGGAAAACCGCCACAGATCTTTTTCTCCCCCTTGTCTTCAGGCATGACATTTTCAGTAGAGTTGTTTGTTTTGTTTTGTTTTTTTAAGCCAAGGATCAAGACACGTACAAGGAGGGGAGGAACTGGCTGTGCAGCGGTACTGCTCTACAGAAGGCAGTGGTTATAATGGATCGCAAACTGAATTTGAGTCAACACAATAAAGATAATATATCACAGAAATATTTAATAAGGCTGCTTTACGTAGGACATCCATGGCAATTATCTTGCTCCATTCAGTGTTGGTGAAATCTCAGCTGGAATAGTGTATCCATCTGCAGGTACCACATAAGGAATAAACCCAGATATAAACCAAGTGGAAAGAACACAAAAAGAGCAACAAGAATGCTGGGAGGCTGAGGAAATCCAACCCCCAAGAACAAACTGAAATACTGGACCTGCTTAATAAAAATAAGAAAAAAGGAGAGAAGTCATGTGAGAATTGAGAGGGGACAAAATACCAGTAGTCCCTTTTGTTACCGTAAAGGTCAGCAATCAAATGTTCGTGTCCACTGAAGGTGGAACAGGTAATAGAGTTAATTCACAGTAAGATTTGGTAAAGTAACAGAAGTGACAGTCAAGCAATGAAAACACTAGTATGGGAAGGTGTGGAATGCCCTGCATTTCAGATTGTTTAAGGACAGGATACACAAACATCTGTATGGGATACAGATCAGCATCTCTCAGAGTCAGGACCTAAGGACCTGCGGCTGTCTCTATGACAGCTACATTTATTATTACGGCAGATGCAGGAAGAAAAATATTGATGAGAAAGGAATATTTCAATTAGAAAAGTGGACTTTTAGATGAAGAACACACCATTCTGGGCCACTGTCTCAGGCTACCATTTCCATAAGTTATTTGGAGGACTTTCTTGCAACTGCCAGCTCCAGCAGAGACAAGGGAGTGCATTAAGTGCATCACTTATGCAAATACATAGGCACTCTGGATTTAAAGTTTACCAGGCATTTCAGATTAAATGTTTCTTATTAATTTTATTCTGTTATGTCAAACTGATACACATTTGTTGAAGATCTTCACTTGAGCTACACCTCAGCCCACAGTAGCATGACATCACCTACAGTAATTGTTGATAAAGTCAAACACTGTGTCTTTGATTACTTTGCTCCGTTACCTGTTGTTCATAAAATTGTAACGCTGTTTTTCCTTACAAAATGGCTATTTTGCAGAGGCTTTTTCACTGGATGCCTGTAACGTTGAAAGAGCCTTTCCATTCCTGGCCTTCCAGTATCTTTTCTCTCACAGATGTTGTATAAATCAGGGCCAGCTCAAGTTTCTCATGAGTTTGCTCTGAAGATGTTTCGTGATACTGTTCTACATTCATTCTTGGTCCATTCACGGTACATCACCTACATTGATGAGCAAGGCTGTGTACAACCATTAAGAAGTTGTTCTCTGTGTTCATAAATTCTTTCTCCTAGCTCGCCAGACCATGTTTGTTCCTTGAACCCCCATAACCCTTATTTCATTCACAGACTTTACCTGGGAAAATCTCTAGGTAATTTCTTATGCATTGACAAGCTTTATAACACAGCAGATCAGCGCCTTCTTCAGATATATGCATAAAAAAAAGATCCCATGACAATATCCCTGACACAAAACTGGCTAGCTTTCAGCTGGAATTAATCAGAGATGATGCTCTTCCACAAAAGGCAAAGGGCTTCTGCAAGTGAAGGAAAGTCTTTGTTTTGTTTTGTATTCCGCCTCTGCAGCTGAGATCCGCACAGGTTTCTAGGAATGCAACTTTGTCACCCTGATGTTTGGCTGCCCTTACTGGCCATCCCAGTTCTGCACCAGTGCCCTGTGCTATCAGCCACTACTCACTGACTACACCCAGAAACAGTACACCATTGAGTAAACTGCTCCAGATAAATCCTGTACAGAAGTAACAGGTTGATTACATCTTACTGTTTCTTGCTGCGCATTTCTTCCGTTATCAAAGTAGCAAAAAGCTACTATGAAGCCACAGAGCTAAATCCTTCCACCTGTGCAACCTCAGAGGAATATGCATTGTCATGGATTTGCCAGTTTCCTCTTCATGCAACCTTGCAGCATGTTGAAAAAGAAGTTGCACAGGCAAAAAATCAATGGATGCCAAGAGAAAAGAAACTGTAATTTGTCAGGTTGCCCCACAGAATTCCCAAATTTCTGAGAATTCCCTGTGCACACTGTGGAAAAAAAAACCTCAAACCATACAGCTGAGCAGCAGAACACCACTCCATGGGATAACTGCCCAGAGTATTTTGAGAGGCAAATGAATTTGAGAACGAACCGTGCACCCGATTAACAGCGAAAATACCTTAAATCAGCATAACAAAGTGGGGTGAGTGTACTCAGTATAGTTAAATAGCTGTAATTAGATCAAACAAACTAGACTGATGTAGCATCCCTTTGTAGACACGGCCTCAGAAGGTAGGTCAGGAGCTGAGTTCAGGAACACAGTTTCAGCACCGCAGCTTTCATCTAAGGAGGCACAGCCACACACTCACTCAAAAGTAAATACTACTTAGAAGAATTGCTGAATTCCAGAGAAAAAGAGTTTATAGGGAAGACTATGTTCTTTAATAATAACCTTAGCTTCTATCAGTAATAAAACTCTCCTAGGTGATTTGATAATATACCTTCTTGGATAAACAATGTACAAGATTTTGGTTACAAATTCATTTGTGTCAAGCCATTTAAAGGTCTTCATTGAGTTCTTCCCTCATCAGTTCAGGTGTCTACACAGAAAGCGTGAATTCTAATTTCCTTTGTTCTTTTGGAACCTTTTAAATTTTAAGAAAATAATGTAGAACAACATTGCATGAAATATGGTGACTAAATTTCAGAGATGAGCAAAACATAAGGTAGCAGATGGTATGAAGAGGTTATACATGAAGAAATGTACATAGTAGGGAACCTCACAAAATCAAAAACGTAAGGCAGAACTGGAAGCGCGTGCAAGACCCCTGGGAGAGCAGAGGAGATGAAGCAACAACTGAGCTGAAAGGTATCAGACTTTCCTTACTCAGCAATGACAAAACACCAACAGGAAGCTCTAACCTATTAGAAGGGAACACCCATCATAACTAGGGGAGTTGAGATTGTTTCAAGGGTCCCTCAAGTAAATATGGAAGGAGTGGAGGAAACAAGGACAGAATTTGCAGGTGCCAGCAAATATATTCATCAAACACTCTTGGAATCAAAAAGAACTCCCCCTCAACCCCCAACTATTTCAGAATCATAATCAGTAAGTAATGAAAACATTATAAAAGAGCTAAGAGTAGAAAATAACCTCGTATTGAATAAAGACAAGATTAACTGTTTAAATTAGGCAGAAGACCAAACAAAGAGCAGCTTGGTAACTCACCACAAGAGTTCTAATCATCAGAAACAGCCGCAGCGTTACTATGGGGTTAGGAAGAGATGCAGCCTGTGCGTTAGCATCATTTGGTACAGAACCTGCACTCCAAGTCATGTGAATTATTGTCGCTGCACAGATTTCTGTCTGGTAGCCCTGTCTTCTACGAGGCCATACAGTCTGATAAATTAGTGGGTAGATTATGACATATTTGCATATCACAGCAGAGTCTGGCTGAAGACCAAGGAGATCTTTCTAACCTTTTGATAAAAAAAAGTTACCAGTAACAGACCAATCCTGTTAAATGGAAGCCACCAACTACTACTTTAATGTAGAGGATATTTAAGGGTGAAGGGAGGTACACTTGAGATGTGGGGCTTAGCTGACAACTGCAATTCAGTAGAATAGTTGGAAAACGGTAAAACTGTTCTAAACATTTATATTTCAAATAGCTGTTAGAAGTTGGGAAAAAAAAAAGCAGTTGCTTCCCCTCTTCCTGCAGGACGACTTCTAGCTGGTGACAGGTCTGTGAAACACATGAAGTTGTTAGAATTTATCCCAGTGAATATTCTATCAAATATGGGAGGCAGGGGGAAGAAGAAACTAGTGACCTGGTGTTACAAAAGCACCCAGCACCTACATTCAGAAGTTGAAGAGCATCTTTCTCTGCACCAACAATATTGCCATCTTAAAGATGTCTTTACACGTCTCCATCTCCCAACACAAAAGCCAGAAACTGCAAAAAGATGAACGGGATACTGAAACATAGATGGGCAAGGGTGCAGAGTTTGGTTGACAAGTCTCAGGAATTGCAAAGAGGAGCATGTGGGCCACAGATTTTCTTCACATGTCTGTTAACTAACCACCAAAGGTTAAACTCGGTTAATAAAGCTGGGAAGCTGAAGAGCCGCTGATTTCTGAAGTGGCTGTTCCATGCAGCTGCAGAGAATACTTCCATCGGTGTCGGAAGTAACATACCTTGTTCTGTGAACCAGGAGTGCACTGAGAAGACACCAAGCTGCCCAACAACCTGTCTGCAGCTAGTGAAAAATCTCACTGCATTCTGAGCATCAGAAGAAGCGTAACAGAAAAAATGGCAGCACTGTATGCAAACGACAGCAAAGAAGTATGGGACAATTACCTAAATACACTGGGCGATCGCCGAGCCCACTGAGGTCACCTTGGTGGTGCTCCCTCCATCATGAAGATGCATTTGGTGACAGGCAGCTCTCTCCGTTTGCCTCGTGCCAAGCACATCTCTGTAGCAGAACCCCTCAAAGTTCACTGGGTCTAAATCACAACTATTCTCATTTTGTATCTTCTTCTGCCCCAAGTTCAATTTGTCTAGGTGATTTATGAGGTGAACTCTGGCTACGCAAGGCTTGTCTCCTTCTGAATGGAGGAACGATTCAGATAAGAAACAAATCTCTTCTGAGTTAATAGAGGAAACTGGACTTAACTGCATTCACTAAGGTATTTATTATACATCCAGGCCAGATGAAGCTTAGCACATTTAATACACATAAAACTGCAGATAGCTGCTAGGAAGAGCAGAAAACAAACAAAACAGATTCACAAGTTTCTTAACAATTTAAATTACGCCACTAAAGTAACAGAAAAAACAAGAGTTGCTGGCAATACCAACAGATATCTATCAATTCCAGCTCACTGCTTATAGCAACACACACGAATTGAGAAGCAGTTGGCCCTACGTCCCCTTAGATACCTGCAGGCTGAGGGGCTGCTAAATTGTAAGCAGTGTGAACACATAACCCCCAACAGCCAGCACATTACTTTTGTGGCTGTTGACTTCATAAATTGTCTTGAGGTTCTTTGTCATGAAAGACATTGTATGTAATTACAGAAAAAAGAGGACTGCAACTCACGGGCCCCGTCTCTGTGAAGGATGACTGTTCTTTGATGACTCAGCAGTTCATGGGGGATTGTGAGCACCTTGCAGATGGGAGCCCAATGCTAAGAGATAAATTGGTGCAACTTCAACTTATCAGTTCGGAAAAGACCATGCACAGAATTCTTAAAGTGTAATGAAATCACGGAATTAAAAATTTTAAGCATAAAAAACCATTATTAAGTCATCCAAGTCCATTTACAATTATTGATGGTAAATCCATCTACTCCAGATGGGAAGAGGTCACTCTCTTCTTTTTCCAGGGCAAGTCTATGAATAATTTGAGTGATTAAGGCTCAAAGCAGGTGTGAAAATGAAAAAGACCAGGAAAGCACAGAGAAAAGAAACCACACTCAAATGAAAATACTTAGCTTTCATTCCAGAATCAAAACCAGCATCCCCTATTCCCCCCAGTCCATACAGTCACAAAATACAGATGAGTTTGTACATTTTTTCCAAAAGATTTGTCATTTTTTGAAGGCACACTGAAATCTTATTTTTACTTTTTAGGTCTTCCATCAGAGATGACCTAAATTTTGAGCTGAAGCATTCACAGGATCCTTGCTTGGAATGTAAAACAACAGCAAAAACATCAGGCTGCAAAAAAGGCAAAATAATAGGAGGGAAAATTACAGTGAAGACCTCCCTGAATAACAGGAGGTCACAAACACTGCAGAAATAGATGCTGAAGTAGTACTATCCAGAGACAGTGGACACAAAGTGATTGCATTTACAGAAACCTAGCAGAAGACAGGTGGGCAGGATGTGAATCTAAGCAAACGGCCACAGTTCTGGGAATACCCAACAGTTCTCAAAATTTTGCCTTAAATATACTGCTGTCTTTGTGCAAAAAATGTCACCGACACCAAAATCCAAAAGTCTCCTGTTACACAAAAACAAAACTTAAAAGCTTACTAGGAAAGTATTTAAATAGAATTAAATAGCTACAAAAAGGGCTAGAGGCTATATTTTATATGCTAAAGAGAAAATATAGGGAAAACACATATACAACCAGGTAGTCAGTAGTATAGACTGCTGAACATTCATCCAGATCATTATTAAAAAAACCAAACCAAAACAAAAAACAACGAAAAAATGTACTTGCAGATACATTTATTTGGGTTTTTTTTTATCATCTTGCACAGTCAACAGAAACTCAGATTATAATCTATGCCTTTTTAAAATTCCATTCAACAGATGTTCATGAAGAGACTTGAGCCAAATTTCAGTTCCCCAAAAGGATATTCAACCAGAGAACTTTTACAAATGGATGATAAAGTCCTGCTTTTTCCCTTGCAATGATTGCTTTTCTGAGACATCAAATCCTCTCTTAGCCTCATTACAAGTTCCCACCAGCATAAAACATATTTTTCATTTCCATTTCCTATAGTATTGTTTTCCAAAAATGGCACTGACATTCTCAGCACAAGACAACTCTCCTTCCCTCCTTTTTTTTAATGTCATCCCCTCAGTACGGTATGAAGAGATTGTCTCAGTGAGAAGGCTCTGTTCTTTTAAGAAGATGAAAAAAATCCAACTGGTACTAATAAATATTTACTTAATCTAAAGAAAAAGGAATTCAACAATTAAGTATGAAAATTACAGGAAAAAAAAAGGTGTTTAGAAAGACAAAGCTGTAAGAAGTTCAGTCCTTTTTATGAGAATGACTGCTCAGTAACTCCTTTTGGGACACAGTGAGATGACTTCTTTAAAAGTGTGGTCTAGAAATACCCCCAAATCACAGAAATTATAAGTCACTTGAGGATTTAAGATGCAATAGAAAATTAAGAAATATCAGGACACATAATGAAAATGGTGGAATGAAAACAGTGTTGCGCTTTCTAGACTACGTTAAAACGGGCAGGCGGGGGCTGAAGTGAAAGGTTTTATTTTTACTTAATTACTCTTAGTGTTCGCTGGGGACTCCTTCCAAAGTGTATTTTATATTTGGACCTAAATGCAAGCAGGATTCTGCCTTGATCTTCTTCCTTATGACAATATGTTTCTTAAATTAGAAGTCCCACAACTGGAATGTTGACACCACCACTACTGTTCCTCCAGCACCCAAGAGCCTCTTATATGTTATCAATCTATTAATTCGGGAAGCAGTTAGCATAGGGGAAAAAAATGTTTAAAATAAAAAAAAAATACCCAGAAAATAATAATTTGTAGGCTTGTAGCATTGTTCCTCCAAGGATTTCAACGTACTTTGAAATATGAAGTATCAAAACACTTTAAAAAAAAAACCAAAACCCACCCAACTTTAAGGTATTTTGAGAATGATAATACAGTAATCGTGTGAGCATCCACCTGCGATGCAATTGCAAGAGTCTCCTACTGCAGCACTTCACACATATTCAATCCACCTTCTGGTTACAGCTTACAAGTTTGTGGTATGTAGAAGGCACAGCAGAGCTGGTTAAAGATTTTCTCTTGCTTCACATACTCTGCAAGCTTCTCATTAACTCATACATGACTTTAATCAGTGCTGAAGCACACACTTCTTTCAGCACGCATCAGGACTGGTCTGGGAAAAAAAACCCTCACTCAATAAAATATTATTATAACCACGAATTAGTAAAGAAAAAGGCAATTCTTTTCTAAAGTGAGTGCTGATTTTCATAGATAAAGGGTTAAACTGACCTTCACTGATTCAGAAGAGGTAATAAAATAGAACTTTAAGGACAAAAATGGAGCACTTCAAGAGATTATTATGAGAAGCTACATTCGAGATGATACAAGATAAAACCTTATTCTTAAAGTACAGATGCTTCTAAAACGAGATCACACGTTTTAAAAAACACACTACCAACCCCTTATAACGAATAAGCAACACGAAGGGAATCAGGGTTGGGTTTTTTCTTTCTTGCAGGGCTGTGGAGCTCAGAGGAAAGGGGGCATTCAGTCGCTGTGCTAGCAGAGCCAGATGCATGCTTTGCACTTATGCAGGGCTGTGGAGCTGATATTGGTTGGTAAGGGGGGGGGGAGAGAAAACAGAGTAAGCCTGAGAAAAACCCATCAGA
>VWZZ01008320.1:23128-75042 GCA_013399095.1 Psophia crepitans
GCCTTGCGGTACGCGGAGGCTCGCATGTCGTGTCTTGGGTGAAGAAATCGAGGAAACGGGGCCAGCGCTCACACCTGCGTGGCTTTGCTTGCTCTGAAGGCATTTTCTCTTCCTCTCGCTTCCCAGGCCTTGTTAAGGGGGTAAAATTCCTTCCCATTAGACTTAGCTCAAGGATACTCGCCAGTTGAGAGGGCTTTGGAGTCTGTACCTTTGTGCCAGCATTATTTAACGAGCCAAGTTAAAATGCACAGTGTGTGCAAGCCACAAAACCCCAAAAAAACCAAAAACCAAAACCAGGAGGGAGAAGCAAGTCCACTGATAAATGCCCCTAATGCACAGACGAGGACGCACAGCATCAGTAAATACCGTGTGGTTCGTTAGATACGGGCTTTAATGATTCCAACAGTTAAAGAGCTGACTGCCTCTGCCTCCCCTAGCTTGTGCTTTTTACATCTCTCCAGCCCTGCCAGTTCCCAGAGTTTACCGCTCTTCAAATGTGGAGTTGTTGATCCTCTCTGGTGTTGCAATGCACCTCTTTTTGCCACAAAAAAAACCCACCCGCCTTCCTCCGCTGAATCCGTGAGTTTCGGGGATGCTGGGATTACTCAGGAAAAGCAGGCAACGTGTAATAACATTATGTGGAGGAGGAAGAGCCATTATAGCAAGTAGATACCCGCAAATCCTGTTAACGACCAAGCATTTCCATAGAAATTTCCTGATTCTGGATGCCCGGCACCTTTCCTACTCTTCCATTTCCTAAATCTGTATGGGGCTTCACTTACAAACCTAACATCCAAATGGGAATGGAGGGTGGAGGTTGTCCTTGGCCCCCCCCCGATCTCCCTGAAGGTGCTGTCTCGTCCGTCAGGTTTAGCTCTAAATTATGAGTTTGGGGTATGCTGGAAGGAGCAGCCTGCACCGCTGGAGGACAAAGAAAGATCCATTCGCTTTACGTTCCTCCACTGGTCAGTCACAGATGATCCGTACTCTGCTTTAGGCATCGGCTCCCTTTTAATATCTGACTTTTAGGTGTTTGCTCCTTGTTGCACTTCTATTGTTTTTGGGCTTTGTACTTCAATCGGTACAGAACGTGGGGTAAATATATGTATTTATTCTGTCAGTCTTGCGCTGCTTCCCTTCTACCATCAAAATATTAAAACACAAAAGCTTGCTGATTACTCATCAGCGGATCTGTGAATTTACACACAGACAGCTTTCTTGGGAGCAAGTCGGCAAACTAAAAACAACTCCTTCAAAAAAACTTTGGCTGAGAATCGATTGTTTCCAGGTCTTTTTTTTTTTTTTTTCTCCTCAATAAAAAAAGCAGGTCCTGGGGAAAGCTAATAAACAGCCGCTATTGAAAAGCCGATAGCGCAGCACATTCTGACGCTAGTTGTTTTGGAGTAATTGCAATCTCGTGTTTAGATAGCAGGAGATAGGAAAATGTCACTTTGTCTACATGTCCCGTAAGAATAAATCATCCTGGATACTTCAAGGGGATAAAGTGTCTGCCAACAAAGAGCCGATTCAGTAGTCTGGACTGAAAAGCTTTACGTTGCCTGGTAGATAGTTTAAATTATCATGGGAGGATTATCAAAAGCCTAAAAAAATCCCCCAACCCAACACATTAAAATGAAGAACTCAAATTCTTAATGTCCAACTGCAGGAAATTCAAGTGTTGGGAAAGGAAAAAATCCCTGATTCCATGAACCCTTAATTGAGGAAAAGTGTTTCATTCCTAAACGTCCTTTCAGTGCGCTGTAGTCTGAGTAAGTTCTTGTTTGTCCTCTTGTTTTTATGGAAACCACTCCAGTATTGACCACTTCCATATTAACCACTCGAGTGTTTTTAGCGATTCCTGAGAGCTGCGTGCGTGCGAACGTGCCTCCCGCGCCCGGCCCAGGGGACCTCAGTGCGATGGTGTGAGGTACAAAGATACACCCTGAAAAATTGCAGGTTCTGCAATTAAGTATAAGTCAATTATTCTGGCTGAATTTTGTTCAATTAATGATTTAATTGCCTGCCCGGCAGACAATTTAGAATTTGAAACCGTTTCATAACTGCGATGTAAAGATTTTGCAGTTGGAAGTGATTTAACGGGGCTGTTGACAACAGGTCCAACACAAATCCCCCTCCTGCTGTTTTGCTAGCTCCCCAGCGCCAGGTAGAAAGGCAGACCTGCTTGGTTGGGGGGAAAAAAGGATGATCTGGTTGAGAATTGTGCTTTATTTTAAATAATTACCAGATCCGCTGTAGTATTTGCACCTGTATTTTTCACGTTCCAGCTGACAGTGTTGTTTTGTTTTTAAAGTTACTCAAGTGAGCGGAGATCAGTCTGACTCTGGACTAGCAGAATCTAGTAAAAAAGGTGTTAGTTTTATATAGCTGCCGTTGCGGTGCGAAGCGCATATTAAAGAGGGAAAGCTGTGGTTATCAGACCGCAATACTTGATACTCGGTACTCCCACGTGGTACGTCTGAAGTGATATTACTGAAAGATACTGCAAGAAACTCCGCTCTTCATCTCTCAAGCCTCCTGCTAGGCCTCTGGCGGAGGGTGAGGGAAGTTTACAGGAGCTTCCCAAATGGGCAAAGCAAAGATAAAAAAAAGTTAAATGATGTATTTGTGAATCGGCAGCTGGAGAAACACTGTCATGCGGAGGGAATCCCACTATTAATGACAGAAACATTTCCATGCCTGCACACTTAAGTAAGAACCCGTAGTCCAGTCCCAGCTCCTAAACCCTGCAAACCCACGCCGTTTCCGTGCCCCAGGTGCAGGCGGCGCGAACACAGAGAGCAGAGGCATCGTTTGTTCGAACGAGCTACCGGCGAGGGTTCCTGCGTCCGCCTTCTCACTGGAGCCTACGCTGCAGGACAGAGCAACTACAGCCATGAGGATGAAGAGGTGGAGATCACCGAGCCAAGGCAAACACGTTCGAGAAGTCGGGCAAGTACTTTTGGAGGAGGAGGTTTCAGGCGCGCTTTTCAACCCGTCGCACGACCTGTTTGGGATCTGGCAAGGCTGTCTGAGTCCTAAGGCCAAGGAAGGAAAATGCAGGTAGAAGATACAGGTGTCTCCTCTCTGTGGCTGCCAAGGAGAGGTAGTGAGAAGACAGCACAAGCCAGAACAAAAATTGCCAGGGCAGCATGCTCATTTTCCAGAAAATACCTGTTAGTGGAATTTTTTCTTTGCTTAAATGTGACAAATCAGTTCAGGCTCTCACACATCCTGCAGGATGCATTACACTGGGGTCTCTGGTCTCTCACACTTCCCAAACTGCCCTGTCACCCTACAAGTGATCGCCTGTCAAAGGCACCTCAATGTAAGTTATAGTCCCTCAAGACAAAATAATTCAAAACATTTGTACCCATTAAAATGTTCCATTAATGAGTGGAAGATGCTCCTGTGTATAAGCTGAAGACACAGTAAACATCAACTGAAGTGTCTAAACGAGTTCTACATTTCTGGTGATGTCGAGTTGCCCTCTTACAAATCTTTTCGCTGTTCTTCTGGTCTCAACAGACTTAGAATGATGTTTAAAGATGGCTGATCATACCACTCAGTAGCTGGAAAGAGAAAGAAGCTGTGGATGGCGTTAAGAAGAGAGAGAAAAGCAGTCTGTGCCCCAGACCCCAAATTTTCACAGTGTACATGGGTTGGCCGCGTGAACTAGATGCAGAGAGCTACGGGGCTGTTATGCTGCGATCCTACAACTCTAATTCTTGTGCATTTAAGGCTGTATCTGATGATGCATTTCTATATTTTCTGCATATGTAATTACCTAGGACAGGACGTGCGGGTTATGGAGTCAACCCAGCTGGGAGCGGAGCGCTGGGGAGGAGAAGAGGTCTGTGGGTGGGTGGGTTTATCTGTGTTGGTGATTGCAACAAACGGTGAGCGCAGCGTGGAGAAAAGTCTTGTCTGGGAAGAAACTGAGATCAAGTCACGGCTTTGTGCTGTGAGCAGTTATCGCCTCCCTGTAGATATGAGGCGACAGTCCCAAGCAGGTTACAGTGGAGGAAACGCAAGTTTCAGGCTTCTGAGTTGAGGAGTTAAAGAAATCCAAGTGTCCTTGCTGTAAATGCAAGGTAAATTATTCATTCTCTCTCCCTCTCTCCCCCTTCCTTCCCTCTAGTTCAGTTTTTCTTTTCATGCTTTAATCGTTTTGACACCAAGCTGTACAAAAGTAATTTAAAATTAACATGACTGACACTTGGTAGATAGCAGGACCTAGCGCAGGGCTCCACCTTCTACTCGGGACTGCGGAGAGGGGCTCTGGATTGGCTGCAGGTCCTGAGGCAGCTGATGGGGACCCAGGAAAAGCACGGCAAACAATTAATTTGCTAATTTAGTTTTCTGTTTAATTTGAAACCAGAAAATTGTCAGGCACTCATCAGCCCACGAGCAAGGCTGAGTGGACTTCGGGCAGTGCTGCGCTCTCGACAGCAAAGAGGGGACGCATTTGATTAGCCAGCAAAGCAATTTCTGCTGCCGGTACCAGTGGCATTTAATAGGCTCGACAGAGTGTTTTAGCACTGAAATGCTGCAGCGCTGGGCTTTGTGTCACCTCTCCTCAAGCCGGTGCATTTTGTGCACGTGAAAACAGCCTTAAACCGCTGGGAAAGAGGTAACGCGCACACGCGTGTTGCAAAACAGCTGGGGAAAGTTGCCACCTTGCGTGCAGAACACGTCGCCGCTAACCTGGTACCTCCAAACGATGTCTCTGTCAACTGGAATTCTTACAGGGGTAAACGGTGGCGAGGTGTAACAAGCCTGTATCGGGACTAATGTCCTTTGGTGGGGAAAGAGATGCTCTAATTTGATTTCCTCCCTTCAGCTGTGAAGGAGAGGACATAATTTCAGATCTGCGTGGAACTGGCCCGTAAATTGAATTGCATCTATTTATTTCACGTGTCCAATTTAGGCTTTCAGTGGTGGCTCATCAGAGCAAAAAGGTGCACATTTACTGGGACAGAGAAACCACCGCGGCCCCAAACTTCACCTCATACACGTGCGAGGATTTGCTGTCCTGCGTGCGAGTGGGCGTGCGAGAAGTTGTGAACGCATTAAACCAATTAGTTGGTTACCAGCAGAGGGAGCGTGGGTCAGGGCTGGGTTCAGCGGGGAGTCAGCAGGCTAACAGTGGGACTGTCTCCCAGGGAAGCGTCACAGCACGGCTCTCTGCAAGAAAAAACTGTTGTGGCATCAGCAGGATTTGTTTGCTAAATCCAAATGAACCGAGGGATAGAACCGAATTTGCAAATCTGAGACCTTGCTTGCCTCCCTAATTCACAGACTGCCTCGTCCCCTTCCAGCGATGCTCTCTGTAAGTCAAAGTCACTAGATGGTACTGTTGCTGTTTAATATTGACGCCTCTGCGGGCCAGCTACTCGGGAAACTCTGAGAGCCAAAGAGCCGCCGCGTAATTTGTCAGGGAGACGCAAGCGAGGAGCCGGGGAGGAGAAGTAGGTCAGAGCTGGTTCCTGGGATTCGGCTGTCAGAAGGGGAGCGGAGGGACGGCAAAGATTTCATCTGCGCTGGTTTGCTTCCAGGTCTGCTGCCTGAAGGGGGGACGGGGTCAGGCCCCCCCAGAAACCCCACGGAACCCAGGTCTGGGTCAGCCTCGCTCATGGTTAAGTGCCCGTGGTTTGGGCTCAGGAGGGAGGACGAGGCCTCTGCGGCCGCGGTCAGCGGCAGTTGTGTTGCTGACTCCCGGCAGGAGGAAACGCCAGCTCAGGCAGCAAGTCTGGACCTTTATAGAACGCTAAAAACCAACCTGAGGTGCACAAATTCCTTAAGCACTCAGAAATACCCCCAAGCTTTCAAATGACATCATTGCCAGGGTCCCATCCCCGTTCGGGGGTCACCAGCCTCGCCACCGCGGAGGGTAACAAACAGGTCATTGTGCTCTGCTCCGCAAACCGGCCCCAGCCCCCCCAGCTGGGAGAGAGACCCCGTCCCCGGTCAGGCAGGAGCGCTGCCCGCCTGCCCTGCCTTCACTTGGGTTTCTATGAGAGGGGAAAGTCAGGCCAATTAAATCAGGCAGCACTGAATCTCTAATTGACATAAATGAGACAGACAGACAGCTGGGAAGGCTGGGGGAGGAGGGAAGGGGAGCAGGTGCCCTGGATGAGAAAGAGATGGAAATCCAACCTAATAGCACTGCAGCTTTCCTTACGCCGTGTGTTTGTATTAGCCAGCAACGTCTTGAAAAAGTGTCTCAGCTCCTGCTGGAGATACATGAGTGAAAGAAATACAAGTTACAACCATTGCGCAGTTGATTAGGATGTTCCCAAAAACCTCCAAATAAACCCAAAGGAAAAAAAAAAAAACCAAACCTCAAAAAGACTTTATTTGTGTAGTTAAACAAAAAATAATCTGGTTTTTCCCCATGCGGTTTGAACACGAGGCCTTGCAGCTGAGCAAAAGAATTTCAAATCACATTTGTTTAATTTTCCACATCTGAGCAGTGCGTGACTAGGTGTTTCCCCCTCGCTTTTTAACCAGGGACTGTTCTTTTTCCTTGAGCAGACCCTTCAACTATTTATTTATACCAAAATAAGTTATTTAAATTCATCCATGTCAGAAGAACGGGGATAAAGGGGAGTGACTTACCCAAGTCCCGCACACCGGCGCCGCGGAGGGAACCAGAATTACCAGCCCCTGGGCAGGCGGCTCCCCGGGAAGAGCGTGCTGCCTCACCCGGGTGCTGCCCTCCTGGACACACAGATTGCGGCCGTTTTCTCAAGACGCGCTTCTGCTGTACGGGTGAGCAGGGGCACCTTGGGGGGCACAAACCAGGGTGGGAAGGGGTCCCGAGCGGATGCACATAACAAGCTGGGGCAAAGTCAGTTTTGCTGCGCTGGTAAATCCTCCGGTAGCACCGAAAGCAGCAACTCTGGATGAGCTCTTGCAAACCAGAATGAAAACAACCTGTGTCTTAGGTTTAAAACAACGAAGATTTGCACATTGGGGTGCAAGAACACCTGAAATGTTTTTCATTTACATTTCCAGAGACTTTTGAAGCCTCTTCCCGAATATTTTCAACACATTTTCCTTCACCATTTTTCCCAGCTGGGATCGTTTTTGCCGGCACAGACAATTCTTGGTATCCATGGGAATTGCCTCCGTAATTAGAAGTGCACCCAGAGCAGAGATCAGAGCGCTCAAACCCAGCAGCTGGAACTGGGAGGCGGGTCTGATTAAATCTGCGCTGCCGCCAGGAGAAAAGCCAGCTTTAATGAAACATCAGAAGAGCTCCCTACCCCTCCTTTAAACAGCGCAGGAAGAGGTAGTCCTGTTTTACTCCGTGAGTCGCTGCTCACCGTGTGCTTACAACTCGCTGAGCCGAGAGCGTGATCTGGGGCCTTGAAACTGGGGAGCTGGCTCATTAGAAAGGACGTTGTTAGAGGGGGCTCACAATATGCCTTCAGAGTTACAGTAAAGGCTGGAAGTACCTAGACGTGCAGAACTGGTACCAGTTGCAGACCTCGGTTTCCCCCCAGTAGTTCAGCGTAGCCCCTCACCAAGCCAGTGAGATCGAGGTCAGCTCATCTGTATCTCATAGAGGAACAACTTCTCCTCTGGGTTTCCTGCCCTGACCAGGAGCGATCGTTTGCGCGCATCCATGAAAACCCACAACTCTTTTTTTTTTTTCCCATGGAAAGTAGATTATTTCTATTACTGCACACCCAGGCTGCTGCTAGAAAAGGGAGCTGGTGAAAGAAGCAGATGCTTGGGTAGAAATTATTAATCCGATACAAGCTTTTTTACCTTTAGTTGCTGCTTCTACTTGGTGTCACGACTACGGGGAGTTCCCCCGCAGGCTGCCGCGGAGCTGACCGGGGAAAGCAGGCTGCGGGTGTGCTGGTGGCACTGCAGAAAAATCACACTGTGAGCCCGCACTTCTCTGCCTTTTTTACAAAATAGAGCTGGGGGTTGGTGTGGAGAAGACACGTTAAAATTATAAGTAGTTGGGGGAGGGAGGGCAAGGACTTTTAACAAATAGTGATATTCCTACTGCTTATGGCAGCAGAGGACAGCGAGGGGACTCCAGATCAAACACGGCTCTTGTCTAGACTCCGCTGCAATCCCCGCCTGCCTTGGAGCACGGGCTGAGGAGAATTAAGCGTATCGTTTCCCTAATATGATTAAAATAGGGCTCCCTGTCCTGGGGTACTGACAAATCCCCCAGTCTGTAGGCAATCAAACCCACGGTCCTGTCTCCGCTGCCGAAGCAGCCGTTCGCTTTGCAGACGTGGCAGCAGAGGCGGGCGATGCTCCCGCATCCCACCGACGGGGGGGTCACTGCGACCAGTTTGAACTCAGCCCGGCTTCTGGTTCCATAATACGAATGTCATTTTCACAAACCTTGCGGATGAACGAGAGAGATTGCTGGCTTTGAGTCAAATGCTGCAGTAATTAATTGTTTATAAAATGCTTTAAGCATGCAACGTGCTGTTATTGTAGACAAGCAACCAACAGACTACGGCAGATCGGAGCCGGATTTTGAGGCGCACCAGCAAATGCAGCTCATCGCTCCCGCTACATCTCTCCTTTAGAGCTGCTAACAGGATTACGGAGAACATCACCCGGCTCCTTTCATTAGAACCTGAACAAGCCAAACCAGAATTGCTTTCTTTCACAGGAACATATGTGATTCAAAAGTTTTTCCCTCTGTAATAAATATCCGAGGGCCAGCTTGCTGTTTATCTCGTGAGGGAACTATTCCTGAGGAAATGAGGAATTGCTGCTACTTCTGATCTCTCACATAAAACCGAAGCGGTTCCACCTGTTACAGGTTTCTAACACCATCTGCTGTTTAAAAGTAAGACAGCACAGGAGAGTTTGTGCTGGTTTGATAAACCAGAAGTGACACCAGCTCATCTAGCAGCTTTGCGTAATTGGCACATTGCGCTTCTGTTCTCTCAAACCCTGAACATATTTCAACTTGATCTTAATTATGAAGCGAATTATTTCTTTGCTAGAAGACCCAGGAACCCAGCGAGCAGCAGCTGAAAGCCACACCACAAAACTTAGATCTTCACCCAGAGTCGCAGGACCCCATCCGTCCTTTCAGTAGCAAAGCAGATTTTGAAGTGACTTAAAAACTTTTCCTTAGGGGAGAGCCACAGACTCCACAGGGTATGAGGACCTCAAATAAAGTTGTTCTTTCCATTAAAAATAAAAATATTTACCTTTTGCTGTCTCACACTGCTGCCTGTATGGCAGAATAAATACTCTAACCAAGGATTCTGTTACTGCTTCCTTACAGGATGTGATTCAAACTTTTCTCCCAGGGAAAACAACAGAGCCCTGGAGTTCATTCCACATATAAATCAAAGAACTCACCACCAAGCACATGTTAAAAAAGCAGGGAGGAATTCCTACTGCCACCACTTTTTCTCAAAAAGAGAGAGAAACGAGCCCAGCCATTCATCTGGAGACAATGCAGCGGTTTTATCACCGCAGGTTTCGACAGACCCCCCCTCCCCCAAGGTCTTCAGGTCTAACACCAGAGGATGCAGCTCTGCGATCCTTCTCGAGCCGTACCACGTCAGCCCGTTTCCAGCATCACCCTCCATATTTAACAGTCATAACCCCCTCCAGACCCATCATTTAAAGAGTCAGCGGCTCCTTTTGTAAGCGATCAGCTTCTTACCCCGGCACTTTGCATGCACTCCTCGACAAAAGAGACCTTTTACATGTCAATTTATTTTCAGACAAGCATATCTGAAAGGGAGTTTCTCTCCAGAGCAGAATTAGTATTAATGGCAGGTGTTCCCGTGTAACACAAAGGGAGGAAGGCAGCAAGTGAGCTGAGCTGAAGGAGTGCGACAGCTTGATGTTTTAATAACCAGAGGCAAGAACACGGAGTGGCAGCGGACCTCCAGCTTTCGTGGCATGAATGAAGGTTTCATTCACAGCCCGCTGTGTACTTGCAAACGAAAACCTTGAAATATTTTACATGTTTTCTTTGCGTTAAAAGAGGGATTAAATTGTTGAACATTACATGAAAGCGCAGCATCCGCCCCACATACCATCGAACACGCTTGCGGTCACCGAGTATTTCCGAAGCCTCCGTGTGTTTGGGAAGGCGGCGGCGGAGGTGGTGGCACCCGGGGGGCGCCGGCTGCACAAGTCCCTGTCCGCAAATGGCAAAAGATGCAGGAAAAAAAAAATTCAATGAACTAATGGAAGGTGGGGATTTGGAGAGGGAGTTTGCATTCGGTGGATGGACAGTTAAAAAGCAGAGCGGTTCCTTGGTCAAGTTTCACAGAGGAAAAAAAAAAAAAAAAGATGATTGCTGAGAAAGTTACTGGCCGTCAGTTTTAAAGACAGCCTAAATAATCAGGATGGGAATATCTACCAGGCCAAAATACATTTATTTACACTCCGTTTAATTTGACAGGGGTCAGTACCACATCATTAAGAGAAAGGCACGACTGCTTTACACAGGGGGAAGGAGGAAAACAGCCTCTCAGCTGGGTCAACCTAAATGTTGCTGATTTACACCCCAAAATAGGAAAGTTTAACTTTTCTTACGCAGAAGCTGTATTATATAAAGAGAGCTGCTCAATATTATTTTACAGATTAACACGCTATTCCCGCACAGGTTAATTCCAGGCAGACTCAGCTATCAGAGGCTGGAGTCTGGGATTTCTGCTCCCTTGAGCTTTTGTATAGACGTACAGGTCAAAATCTTAAAGGTCAAGTCAAACCTTCAAGTTTAACCTTCAGTTAAACACCTGAAATAACACAAGCAGTTTTCTTCGTAAAGATTTCCTTACGTATGGAAGTGAAGTACACTTCTGTCCCTGTATAAGCTGTATATATATATCCTCTTTGTCCCAAATTAAAGCCGAATGACCTCAAAATCTTGTGCGAACAGATCATTTGATCTTCTCCAGGAGACTTTTTAGCTCCTCCCAAAAGGCATTAGAGACCCTGCCCAACACAGGTCCAACTTCCCCCTCACACAATGCAGTTTCAGGCAAGATGACAGCCGTTGGTCCCACCTGTATTTTGGCAAAGGTTTAATACTGTCAGCACAAAACCATTAAGGGAACGAGGGGGCCCACCCGACCCGTTACAAACACCTACACTTCTCAGACAGAAAAATCAACAAATCCATTTTTATTGAGCACTGGAATTTAAAAAAAAGGAACAGCACTTGGTTGATTTGGAACTAAAAGTCAAAACTTTTTACTTACGAAGGATCACTCAAAACGACTTGGTTAAAAGCACCCGCAAAGCAAGGTGTAGCCCTTGTTCACGCTGTCCTCCGTAGCGATGGAGGTCCCAGAAGCTACAGATGCACCAAAGTTCCTCCGCTTGAAGAGCCCAGTGAGGCGAAGGGGTTTGACCCTCTGGGTATCAGCTATGGCCAGGCAGAGTTGACGGCAGCCGTGGGCCGCTCTGCCTGTGCCCGCAGAGGCTGTCCTATGCATCTCTGAGCTGTCACCTCACACCAGCACCATGACAGGGAGGATTAAGCAGAGGGTGTAATGTTTTTCCTGACTGATGTTGGAAAAAAATTTACAATTTCATACAAGTAAGCCAGCTACCACCCAAGCAGGGAAGACATTTGGTTTATGACCCATCCCGACGGTCCAGGCTGTTGAGGGGCTCACAGTGAGGGATAACACCAACGCGTCCAACCCCATCCACCGTTTCAGACCCCACCCGTGAAGTACAACATAGGCAATATTCTGAAAAACCGTTGAGGAGCCTGCTTCAATCCCAACAGCACCCAGAAGGACTCACCCCAGCTCCAGAAAGAAGCTGTTTATAATTACTGTATTTGTTTCAGGTACCTAGAATTTGCACACCTCTTCACTGGCACGAGAGTTACTGCACAGGCGTAGGAAACGTAAGGCAGGTTCACCGGCACCAACGCAAACATGGTGCCAGAGGAAAAAGCAAGTGGTTTTATGGAAGGCATTTGGTGTGGCAGCGTGTGCCCGTCCCCAGCTGTCAGCAAAACATTCGGTCCAGCTCTGCCGGGGTCGGTAGCAAACCCAGTGAGAAGATCCAGCGTGCGCTGGCCGCCTCCTCTCAGCAGCGCTGGGCACTCGGGCAGTACTTAGAATAAATATCGATAAAATTGTGACTATTTCAACTTCTCACTGGCTGCTCCAGGGAGTAAAACAGGACCTGCCTGGATGAGGGTAGAGGAGGAGAGAGCCGTACATCTCAGAGGAATTTTTTAAATGGAATTCTCCATTATAGAGCCAGGTGGGACTAAGCAAAAGCAAAAAGCAAACAGAAAGTTTCCCCTCCTGCTACACGATCAGCCAAAAGTCGCTGAAGTTCACATGAGAACCTTTGCTGGCTTCAGTCACATCCTTGAGCAGGTGAGCCTTCTGCAGTCCTCGTAGCCCTCCTGCTCCTCCTGAGAAACGGCCACCACCGAACCAGGGAGCTCCAGCAATTCCCTGCAAGTCAGAAGGAGTCGGGAATTTATCTCCAGCACAGTCTGCCTCCAGGTGTTGGTTTCAATTAGCACTAAAATGTCCTGAGAGTAAGAAATTCCCCTCCGCAGCCTGAATCCTGCCAGCTTCCCTCTTGATTACTGTCTTGTTCCGTAGCTGGTTCTAATTACTTCCCTCTGCAAAGCGAGGTATTGCACCTGAGAGAAGGCGGCCTGGTGTGCAGCACCGCTGGTTTTCCCATCGCAGGGCCAGATGAAAAAGCTTTGCGGATCTCCCAAAAGGCAGGCAAAAATCATTATCCCCGTATGATGTGGGGAAACAACCGGGGTCGTTTATTCTACAGCTAAAAGTCAATCAGTAAAAAAACTTCAACTGAGTGACACGTTTATTGTACAATTCAGAAAGAAACCCTGAGTTACCAGCTATAGAACAGAGTTAAATAATAATAAAAAAAAATTAAAATGGTTTGTTTCATAGGTTCCTGCCGAAGGAAAGGAAGCTCAAAAAAGGTAAAAGTGGCAGCCGGAGCCAGCCCAAAGCCTCAGCTCTGCCGCGGAGAAGGTCCCTTTGTCATCCCTGCCTGCGCGGGTGACTGGCTCCCCGGGGAGTGGTGGGGAGAACGTGAAGATGGGAGGGCAGAGGGAAGGAACGTGCCAAGCCTGGCAGGTATTCCGGACAGCCGAGCATCTAGGGGGGGGTTTGGAAAACCCGTGGTTTCTTTTGTTCACAGAACTGCTGTCTGGGCTGGGGGAGGGCAGGGGAGAGGAAGAAACGGAGTCTGAAAAATCGTCCTCATGCTCTGAGCACACACGCACAAAGAGAAGCAGAGAAGTCCTTTACACACGTACTGCTGGCTAGAAGTCTGCCGGGCTGGCTTTGGGAAGGGCATCCAGAGGTTCAGGGGAGGAAAAGCCCCAAAGCCTAAACCCCAAACGTTACACAGTCTTCCAGCTGCAACGGCCTTGGAGAGGATGGATTCTGAGAAAAGATGTAGCTACAACAAATGTCTGGCCCTACACAGGGAAGGGTGAATCAGAGCTGCTTTTTAGTGCCACTTGACATCAGTTATACATTCTAGTTCTCATATACACAGATAGATGTCTTCAAAAATTGACAATTTACACTTCAAAAAAGTTTTACAGTGAAGTTCTCTCAGCACGGATCAGTCCACACAAGGAGGAGCCAGTCTTTCCGAACCAGAAAGGCACTTGGCCTTTTGCGAGGTCGTCAAGGAAGCTCCTGTGCAGGCACTGACCGCCCGATCTCCTGCCCCTCCATCGTCAGTAGCTGTGCAAAGTCTGGTGCGACCGCACCGTGCTGCGCGGCTGCAGGCAGCCCCAGCTTCACAGTGTGGTGGAAGGAAGCTTCTTCACCCGCCTCTGTGCCAGAATGGAGGATTCGATGGGCTTCAGCTGGGGGCTTGGCTTGGAGCTGTTCAGTGCGGAGTACGTGGCAGCCATCGCCCCCTTGGAGAGAAGGCACAAGAAGTCGTTTAGATGTAGAAGAGTTATTTCAGACTCAGGGCTTTGCAAGATGAGGGACCAGAGTGGTGAGACCCACAAACACAGCCAGAAGCATTTTCTTTTTTTCTTTAAGTCTCCCCTGACCCACGCGTCTCCAACCTTCCATCCTGCTTTGCCCACACCACCATCACCCCACCCGGACCACTGCTCTCCAAAGAGCCCAAGGTGTGCGAGGAACCAGGCGAAGGCCTGGCCCAGACTTTGTACCTTTACAAGCTGAACGTCCTGGTGATTCAGCTGGCTCTGGGGTAAGCTGTCCTTCTGGGTTATCCACGGATGCTGCAGAACCTGCTTGGCTGTTAGACGCTGGTGAGGATCTATGTGAAGCATCTTGGATACCAGGTCCTAAGGGCGTCATTCGGAAAGTTAAGACTTTAGAAGATTTCACACTTTAAATGCAAATATACCACCTGTCTGCCCCCAAATTAAGATTTAAATTCAGAGGCCAAGTTTAAAGTCCCCAGACATCAATCTCCTTTTGTATAAAATGTGTTTTCGGTAGGTCTGGGAGGTAGAACACCGCAGCAAACCCCATGTGGGTCAAGCACAAGGCTGGTGCTCCACGCAAAGGTTCACGGCGGGGAGAGGCACGCTGCTGAGCTGCTGTGGGGGAGACGTGCGTGGGGTAGAAGCTGCGCTGCTGCTGGCTTTCTCCTCTCTCTTCTGCCCTCCCTCCCCAGCCTGCTTTAAACTTGCCTCACAGCAACTGTCTGTGCTTGACCCCGACCCTTTAACGTAACGCAGATGAGTATCAAACCGTACCTTGGCCATGTCAGAAATCGTGTCCCAGTTGCCTCCCCTGACAGAGAACTTTCCTCCGCCTATCCGGGTCAGGATCTCTTCTGGAGTGTCATTGGGACCATTTGCAAACGGAGTGCAGCTGGGGGGAGAAGAGAGATTTGATTTACTGTCCTGTAACCCAGCGGGGAGTGCCACCAGGCAGCAGTGACCGACGAGGAGAGGTCCAACTGCCACCGGGGAGTGTGTCTGGGAGCAAGGCGGTCACAGCCCCGGCTGCTGCCTTCCAGCGAGACAGAGGCGCTTACCCTGCGAGCATTGTGTACAGGAGAACCCCCAGGCTCCAGATGTCACAGCCCTCATCGTAGCCTTGGCGTTTTAGTACCTGAATGGAATAACCAAAGAAAAAACCAAAAGTGTGTTCAGTTCTTGAGCTCACTTCAGCTCAAGACCCTTTCAGCTTGACCCCTGCATGCAGTCTGTATGCAGAGCTCCTACAGCCTTACTGGGCACTGAAGTCTTGGACTAAAGATCAGGATTCAAATAAAATTTTTGTTTTGTGGGAGGGAGGAACCCCCCAGGCACATCAAAACAACAAGCGAGAACGGAGCCATGTTCCAGTGTGGTGACACTGCGTGCACACTCCGCTGCGTGCCTGCTCTTTTTCCTTCTTCTGCACCAAGACAGCTGAGTGGAAAATCATCCCATCTCTGAACAGGTCAGTTAATCAGGAAGAGAAGCAGTCTAGAAAACCACTGGGATTTTAAAGTCTCACTGCCCTAAGCAGAGCCCCCCATCAACGCAGTACGAGCTGGAGGGCTGCACTTGAGATCCCTATTTGGTCATTACTACCAGTGGTGGTTCTGTAATTACCGGTTCCAGCACAGAATAAGCCAGAGCAGGCTGGAGTTAGTAACCGGACAGACGTACCCGTGCTGAGTGAGAGCACAGGTTAGGGGAGGACCTGAGACCTACCAAAGGGTCTCGGGTTAGTCAGGTGCTTACCTCGGGTGCCACGAAGTTTGCTGTGTAACAGGGAGTCATGAGAAGGCCATTCTCCGCCCTCAGCTGCTTGGCAAAGCCGAAGTCACAAATGCGAATGCTTTCAGGGTTTCCTGACTCATCCATGTAGAGGATATTGCTGGGTTTCAAGTCCCTGTGAACCACCTGTGGAGCAAAGAGCGTGCCGTCCTCATACCCGTGGAAGACAGAGGTCTGAAGCTGCATCAGGACACTCAGCCCCCGCTCTGGCCCCAGATCTGGCTTGCCAAGGCAGCAACACCAGCAAGCAGTAATAGTCCTGCCAGGCAGAGTTACTCCCTGGAGGAAGAGGGAGCTTAGTGCAATGCCAGGCAGCTTCCCAGGCAAACAGAAGTAACCATACTCACCCCTTGGGAATGCAGATACTCCACCGTTTTACAGATCGTGTGCAGGACCGAACTAGCTTCCCTCTCCGAGAAATACTTCTGTCTGAGGATTTTATCCAGCAGCTCCCCTCCCCTCATCAGCTCAGTCACGAGATACACACACTTCCCGTCATCATACACCTACCAAAGCAAATACGGAGGAGTTCACCCAAAACTGCTTCCAAAGCTTCCCTTCTCTACTGCTACCACCAAGAAGCAGACAGAAACCAGCAGTGCAGAGGGAAACTGGGAATGCTGCCCCACCCTGGAGCGATACATGGGGCAGGGCACTGGAGCTGTATTGTGCCCCCCCGCAGACCAGTCTGTGCTTCCAAAACCAAAATACGGGCGAAGTCTTTCAAGTCACACTCACGTCTTTCAAGGTGATGATGTTTGGATGCTGCCCGTATCGCAGGAGGATTTCTATTTCCTCCGAAGGGTCTCGCTTGCTCTTGTCAATAACCTGCAGGAGTACGGATAAGCATCAGCCACCATGGGGTGGGAGAGGGCCCAGGATAAAGCAAAAAGCTGAGAGCCTGCACTGTATCTGCTCCCTGTCCCTGCCCTCTCCAGCAAGAAGGTCTACAAATCCCCCAGTCAATTCATCAGTTCTGTGTCCCCAAACCCCAAAGTTTATGCCTGGCTTATCTGTTAAGACCCGACGTAGCCACAGCAAGCTTTACAAAGAAAGGTGAGACACTGTCCTCCCTCGGAGAGGAGAGCGCGGCTTCCCCCCCACTCCGAGCGAAGAAAGCTCGTGCAGTTTGATGCAGAGCAGCACAGAAATTGTCCACAAGCAGGGGAAGCAATTTCATTCCTGGATGTTCTTTTGGTCATCATGAGGATGAATGAAAAATCTAAGAGGGGAGCTCAGTTCCGACGGTGAATCTCAGACCTTGACTGCGTATTCCATGTTGGTTGCCTTATGAATGCAGCGGTTACACACTGAGTAGGAGCCGGCCCCGATCGCCTCCTTCACCACGTAGCCGTCGTTGAACTGGACGTTCTTGCCGTGCAGCTGCTGCGAGAGGAGAGCAGAGAGCTGCTGAGCTGGGAGGGTTCAGGGAAGGGTTTGTGCCACGCGGCGGGTTAACTGCAACGCGGAGCGAACCGACAGACGGCTGCCTGCTACATCCCCAGCTTCTCCTCCTGGCTGGGGAGAGGGAGGAGAGGAGAACAAGGCAGATGTAGGTCAGTGGGCGAACACTATCTGCATCTAGCGTGGCGCGTTTCGGTGGCACCTATCAACCCAGCGGCGCTGACACAGAGCTCCCGCTAGCGCGGGCCCACCGGGGGAGAGGCCTGCAGGCGGCCCCGCACTGCCCTGACGGCCTTCGCACACGACAGTCGATAGAAATGAAAGAACAGCAGGACACAGGAATTCGAAGCAGAACAACGCTGCCTCAGGCTTCCCGTCAGCTCCGCTCCAGACCGTCCGGAGGCCCCACAGACCGCTCGGAGGCCCCGCAGACCGCTCGGAGGCCCCGCAGACCGTACGGAGGCCCCGCAGACCGTACGGAGGCCCCGCAGACCGNAGGCCCCGCAGACCGCACGGAGGCCCCCCAGATCATATGAAGGCCCCGCAGACCGCTCGGAGGCCCCGCAGACCGTACGGAGGCCCCGCAGACCGTACGGAGGCCCCGCAGACCGCTCGGAGGCCCCGCAGACCCGCTCTGCGGTATTACTGCAGCTTCCAACAGCTGCTCCCCTGTCCCCCCCCCTTACCTGTACCACCGAATGCAGAGGCGACTGGGCAGACTTCACCTTGCCATCCTCCATCAATCCGGTCGCCACAAAACTGAAGCCTCGGAAGAGCTGATGGGCCCCCGCGCTCGGGGGGACGCCTGGGGAATCTGCAACAGGAGTTGAGAGACGACTTGAAGAGCTGCCAGCGCTGCGGAAGCAGCAGCTCCTTGCTCCTCTTTAGGTGGTTCGAGACCAGAGCTACGCCACGGAGCACCGAGCGTACCCCGTAACACCCCTCACGCCTACGGCAGCGCTGGCAGGAGGCAAACCGCGCCCTATTAGGCCGTACCGCATCATTTCACACAGGAAACTTGGCTTTGCGCGAACTCGTACGAACCTTTTGGTGTCCGCGATGTAAATTCTGTGTCAAAATAAAAGGTGTCATCTGGCTGGCCTACTGCAGGCTTGAAGGGCGGTTTGATTTCCCTGCGGTACAGCTTCTGCGAAACAAAGGCAGCTCAAAAGCGCTCTGATGGCAGAAACACTACAACTTCTATCATATATTAAACCAAGGGGAAAAAAAAGTTCTTTACGTAACTTGGCCACACTCCAAAAGCGGTATCCATGAAGTATTTACCTCGCCAGGCTCTTCCACCCCCTCCTAACTCCCACGAGGGCTTTGCTGACACGTATCTCCCCAGGGACAGCCAGAGGAGATGCCCGAGGAGGACACTCGGATCCCAGCACTCCCACAAGCAGCCTTTTTAAATTGCTTCTTGAAGCAAAGATTTGAAATCAGCTTTCCCAGCATTGCTGGAGGTTTGGTCTGGCAGTTTGCTGGGTGCCTCGAAAGCATCAGAAGACCGATCTTCAAAATCCCTTACACCAAGTAAGGGAAAACAGGGAAAAAACAAAACGATGTGGTAAAGTAGGGAGTTGGCCAGAAGCAACTAGGAAATGCTGGCTCAGTTTTTGCTCTGCTTCTCTGTACAAAACAAGGTATTTCCTTGCCAGAAATGTTTCCTTGAGTCCTTCCCACTTTGTGCAAGACAATCCTTGTTGCGCCCAACCCCAATTAAAACCTGCACCTTACTGTCAAGAGATGAGTAAATTCAGACCAAGGTGAGATCACAGGCAGCTCAGGTGTGAAACAGTTATTCATGTGACAAACAGAATTTCAGTTGCGGGAAGGATTATTGGAACAGATGGAAACAGGGACAAGTAGCTGGGCAGCCTGCAAGCATCACGACCAGTCGGCAGAACTGCATCACTGGTGCTGAGCGGTGCAGAAGTTTGCTCTTGTATTTCTGATACTCACATTCCAGTCAATGGTGGAGTAGAAAGGATGGCGCTTGATCTCTTCTGCCCCATCTGGGCCAGAACCTGAAAGACGCACCCATGGGGTGAGCTGCATTAAACCAGGGCCACCGACAAAGCGACGGCTACCACGCATGCGACGCAGCCAGGTATTACGGGGAACCTGGTTGCAGTGAAACGAGCACAAGCGTGAACACGCTGCTGACCCGCAGGATGTGAGAGGCCCCCGTACAGCATCAGGTGTGTTCACAAACAACCGAAAAAATAAAAAAAAGTCTTACCTAATCTGTTGGCTGGATTCCTTTTGAAAAGGGCTCGCAGGAGGCTCTGTGCTTCGGAGCTGAGGAACTGCGGCATGCCCAGCTTTGCTCTGGAGAGGAAGTTACACAATCAGTTGCAGGTTTAAAGAAGTCACCCCACAAGCTGACTGCAGCACCTCCACCCCTGAAAATACAATAATCCGTTTGGCATTTACACTGCACCCTTCAAACCAGCTGCTGATACAACACCGCTTGCCAAATAATGCCATTCAGTTGCGAGAACCCCCAAATTGCAACACACTCGAAGAGCAGAAGCTCGCCTCCTGCACATGCGTGAAAGAGAAACTCCTCTTACTTGAGGATGAGGGTCATCGTGTCCTTACGATCCTTCCCCTGGAAGGGCAGTGAGCCAGTGAGCATTTCAAACTGGGAGGGAAAGAGAAGAAGGGGAGGTCACACGGCTGAGCAGGTCTGAGGGTTGCACAGATCCCATCGCACCTTCATCTGGGAGCTCGGCAAAGCGAGCAAAAAGCTTGCAAGGATCAAAACCCGAGCTCGAGAAAAGATCGCGGGCATTGCATTTCCTCAGAAGGAGCTTGGTTCCCAAGGTCTGCGGTGGGAACACGTTCGAGCCAGCGCCTGCTCCTGCGGGTGCCCTCGGATTCAGCAACCACCAGAGGGTGGCACCAGATCTGCGCAGACACCCACGTCCCAGCGCTGGGGCTGACACGGACATCCCCACGCATGGACACCCCCACCCCACGCTGCACACCGGGACAACAGCCGCAGGAGCTTTGCCTCCCCCCGCGGCTCCTGGCTGGATGTCTGGACAGCCTGGGGAGCCCTTTCGGGGAGCTCGGAGAACACCCCTGGCCAGCACATCCGCCAGGCACGCAGCGTCACCTAAGCATGTTCCAGAGCACGGCTGGAGCAGCTGCTAAGCCAGGTCACACATGGTACATACCGTAGTGGTACATACCATCAACACCCCGTACGACCACCAGTCAGCACTGTGAGAGTGGCCCTGGCGGTTCACAACTTCTGGTGCCATATACTCCACTGTCCCACAGAAGGAATAGGCTTTCTTCTCGTGGTCTATAGCCTCCTTACTCAAGCCAAAATCTGCGTACGAGAAGAACCGTCAGCACGCACCCACGTGCTCTGAGCCATCAGGCAGAGCGGAGGCCAAAGAGAAGCAGCTCCGTATGGCAAGAACGAAGCTTGCTGGAGCACAAGGCTTTTGTGGCGGGCCTTACCTGTGAGCTTGATGTGCCCTTCTTCGTCCAAGAGGATGCTACAGGATGGGTGAAAAAACAGGTTGTTACTGTCTGCAGTAAGGGCTGGCGAGAACAAGCACACGCGTCAGGGGCTGGTCTGAGGTGCTCCCGGAATCCAAAGGAAAGTTACCTGTCCCTTCCCCCCATGCTTTAAGCTCCATCACCAAGACATGAGTGGGGCAAAGAGCAGCTCCCTTCTCTCTACACCCTCAACTTCACATTGAACTGATGATGACACAGGTTACACCACCTTTGATTCCCCACATACCCCAGGTGAGAGTAACCAAGTCATGCAGCTGGTACATGTCTCTGCAGAGGCCCAGCCCGGTGCCTTCTCCCTCCGAAGGCTCTCAATTGTTCAAAGCTGGAGCCCAGAGACTGCCAAGGATTACTGCTCAGATATGTGGTGCACACATGCCCTCTCCACAGCGCTCCTGGCTGTAGCTGCTGATCTGAGAAGCAGGAGCCCTGTCGACTGGCACTGCCGCCTTCCATCTGGCTGGCCTCGGGGCAGCGCTCGGCTTTGCCTTCGTGGAAGAAGGCTACACCGTCTGCTGACTACAAGGTTTGGGACTGAGCTGAAGGACTCGGTTCCCTGCCTCAGCCGTGCCGCACGTACTTCTCTGGTTTGAGATCTCTGTATATGATTCCCAGGCTGTGCAAATGGTCGAGCCCCAGAGCCAGCTCCGCTAGGTAGAACTTCACGTCCTCCTCGGTGAACATGACCTGCAGGAAGAGAGAGGAAGAGCACAGGCACTGGGGTTACAACGCTGGCTTGAACGTGTTCCCAGTGCAGCCACCTCGGCTGCACCCATGCAAGACCTTTCACATCCATGTTCCTCCCTCCTGCCCTTTCAGACCCAAGTTTCCCAGGCGTCACGCACCATGCTGAAGTTATCAGTTAAGCAGCAACACCAAAAAACCCCCAAACCAGGTTGCTAAGCAGCAAACAGGTTTTTTAAAAACACTTCATTTACATTCACCAGGTTATGTTCACCTCGCAAAACTTCTCCTTACCGGACCCATTCCCTGCCCTCCCCCTGTCCCAGTAAGGCGACACAACCAGCCAGCACTGCAGCACAACACAGTTCTCGCCTGTTCACTCCTAACGTGATGCTCAGCAGAAGCTGCTGTGGAGGTAAGATCTGCTGCTTTTCTGCCAGAGGACAGGGTTCCCGAGACATCCTCTCCTGTTGCCAGCTTTGGGCCAGCAGCAGGTTGGAGGTTGTTTCCACCCATCTCACAGAGTTCACAAGGGTCGATCGCTTCTCCAGGCAACTAAACCCAGATGAACTGAGAGCCTCGGCAACCCACCAAGATGCCAGAGCGTACCCACCTCTTTGGAAAGCCTAGTGAAAAGGTCACCTCCTCTGAGGAAATCCAAGATGAGATAGAGCTTCCCCTCTGTCTGGAATGCTGAAACACAAGCCAGAGCAGGAATCAGACCTCTCTGCTGAGGAAAGGCTCCAGAGTGTTACATTAATCACCTAAATCCCCCTGGCTCCAGTCGTGCAGATGCCCTGCGTGGTTGTGAGGTTAAACACAGGTAGGGCCAACGGTGGGGGTGAGACAGCCTGCCCGTGACGCTGGAGTGGGAGCTCACCAGCAGCACCCTGGCGCTGCAGGAAATCCTCATTTCTGGGGGGTCGGTTCCCTTTCCCAATGCCCTACCGAAAGGGCTGTTTGCCCGAGAGAGGCACTGGTCACCTCACAGGGAAAGAAGCCAACCTTGCTTTCCTCAGAGTCAGAGCATTAATCAGACTCTGGCTTGACTAGTTAACTCTGCTTTCTCAGTTTCTCCTGATTTTATGTTTTAATCCCAAGGACTTGAAGTTCAAACCTGCTCTCCCTGTCTATGCTCTGTTCCCCATTCAATGGGCAGAGCGGGCATGAGACCAAAGACCTTTCCAGGAGAGGATTTGTGTAAGGGGATTGTGAAGGCTGCACAGCAGCATGGCTGTTGAGGGATCCAGGCGGATCCAGGCCTCTTCTTCATTTCAGTTATCTCCAGAAGCCTGTTAGGGACCATGACGGGCTCTCAGCATCCTCCCAGCGGCCTGCTGCTGGGTGCCTTGTGCTCATCTACCTGCTCATGGCAGGCACGCCTGTAGTAGCATCAGCCCCTCTCCCAGTGTCCCAACCAGCTCCACACTCACCATAGTGGAGTTTCACCACAAAGGGATGGTTTACATCAGCCAGGATGTCCCTCTCTATCTTTGTCCTTAGTCGATCACGCACTGTGGAAAGAGAGAGGAGCAGCTCAGGCACAAAGGCACGCAGTACCCCGGTGTCAGCCCTGCCCCCAGCCTTAAGTCCTTTAGTACCTGGCAGCTTGAGCCGGATCTTTTCCACCTCCAGCAACGCAACAACAGTTTTTAATAGATGGAGGGAAAAGAGGCTGTTTGGCTGAGATAAAGGTACTTCTCTTTCACCCAGATCACCCTGCGGCTGTGGCGTTTCCCCAGTGCTCTTTAAGTCACAGAGGACAGGAGCATCGCAGTAAGAGCCTCCTACCTTTCAAAGTCGCCTTCTTGAGCACTTTCATAGCGTAGAGGTGGTTGCTGTCTGGCGGTGTTATCTTTCTCACCAAGAAAACCTGAGGCAGAAGAGCACCACATTAGCCAAGCACTAAGTACTCGCAGCAGGAGTTGGATGCCTCCCAAAGCGGCGAACCTCACGGTAACCCTGAGCAGCAGCAGGCCACAGGACTGGGAAGACCGCAAGCTCTCCAGGTGAAACCCCATGGTCAGGGACATGCTGTGTGCAGACTCCTCTCACCCCTATCTCCAGCCATTACAGCACTTGGGCTTTTTTGGTTTTAAGTGCAGTCACTTTCCTCCTCTCCCGTCTGCCGCACCTCTCGCTCGCTCCCGCAGTTACCGTGAGGCTGGGGCTGATGCCTGGGAGCTGTGACTTGAATCACTGATCCTCCAGCGTACCACAAAGCCTCCTGGTGACTCGCTGGTTCAACAGCCAGATCACCCCCTTACTGTTCAGGTCCTGCATCCTCTCTAGATTTTCACCTCCTTCCCTTCCCTGACGTCCCACACGACCTGGCTTTAGGCAGCTTCACGACGGCACCACCGTTCTCTGGCAGAAGGCCACCTTTGCCCAGGCAGCAGCACAGAGTCCTGGACAAGCCCCCACCGTTAGCGCTGGTAACTGATTGACGTGAGGTTGGTTCAACGTGTGAGCAGATGGTCTGTAAGAGACCTGGACTATTTACACATTGAAACAGATGAGAGTCACAGGCTACTTCCTTCCACCTTCACAGAAGGGAAACTGGACCACAGACAGGGGCCAAGCCCGGTCCCTGGCACACGGCACCATTTCTGAGAAGAGAGGAACCTGCTCGAGTCCTCAGTTCAGCTGACAGCTTGGCAGCCAGCTAGGGAGCGGCAGGAGGCCCTTCTGCCCTGTGTCAGGCCTGCGTTCACGAGCAGGGTACTACTCCTTTCCTCCAGGGCATCTGAAAAGAGTTACAGGGGAGCCTTGGACGTACGGGCTGGCCCTTATGGGAAGGCATCGCTCCAGCTGCCTTTCAAGTTAGGAGGAACCATTTGCTAAGGGGGCTCACCGGCCAGATTCTCACCATCTGGTGGGAATCGGGAAAGTGGATTTGTTGGGGACAATCCCTTTTTGTCATCAAAATCATTTGTCTGGCGTGACACAGAGGAAACCCTGAACTCACCTTGCCAAAAGAGCCCTGTCCCAGCACCTTCAGGAGCTCAAACTGCGAAGGGTCGGCTTTCTCGGAGCCTTCCTTCACGTGGTGCGTGATGTTGATTTCTTTCACAACACCCTCGCCCTGAAAAAGAGGGGACACACGGTTAACTGGGAATATCCTCCCGAACACGGGAAAGCAAGCCTTACCGGACTGAGGAACAAGGACTGTAGCTACAGACTCACAGGAACCACATCTGAGAGAGCCATAAAAGCTGGTGCTTGTCACAGGTACCTTCTGGCTTCAACATCTGGACTAAAAAGTCATTGGTAGGCTTCCACCAGGCAGCCTTGTTAAACACCCTGCGCTCTCCCACAGGCTCCGCTCCTCACGCCACAGGTGCTGCATGTCTTTGAACTGCATTTCAGAAGAGTGCTTGAAAAGCACCTTCCTTTTTAAGGCACTGGTGGCAAAACCAGGAGTGTTTATGCCACTAAAAATCCCACAACACAAAAATACGGCACTGTTGTCAAAACACGGCCAGGGCTGGCAAAAATCAGACATGTTGGAGCCCATCTGCTCAGCAATCTGAGCAACTCTGCAACATAAGTCTGAGTGCATCTTCAGCACATACAGATGATGCTTTTACAGACTCAAGCCTTCAAGAAGATTGAGGGGAAGCCAAGGTCTCTGGCACATGTTTTGTTTAAAACACATTCTTCTATTGATAAAAAAATAAAGAAGAAAAAGAGATTTGATCAGCAGTATCTGGAATAAACTCACCAGCGAAGCTAGGCCAGCACACACGAACAGCCCCAGACCCCGAGGTGATGCTGAAACACCTCCTTTCCCCAGCAAACCTTCTCCATAGCTCTGGTGCATAAAACCCAGAGTTCAGCTCGACAGAAACACCTTGTGCTGCTCTCTGCCTGCATCCCAAACATAAAGAGACATCTTAACCTACTAGTCTTCCAGCTGTCCCTCTGCTTCTCTCGATCATACCTAGAAGGCATATCTGTACTTAGGTTTCCTCTGAGCTTGACCTGTCCCAGCTCGTCTCCCAAGTGACCGCGGGGAGAGCCAGACCACAAACAGGCTGGACTCAACTTCCCACTTCTACAGACGTGAATCTCACTCAGGCCAGAAATCCCTCATAGCTGCACAGCTTGTAAGGGCAAGTCCAGGCTTCTCAGCACTGCAGTCCCACGTTATCCAGTGTTAGATGTGGTTTGCTTGCTGTTTGGACCTGAAGGCCAGCAATTATGTTCCAAAGGGCATTAAAGTCGGTTGCTGTCTGACCCTGGGGCAGACGTGGCCATCAGAGGCTGCCAGAAAGCTGGAACTACTACTTAGTTTTTACCCTTGCAGAGGTTGGGGGGGAAAAACCACAGTTACGCTGTGTTTTCTGAAACTGTTCAGATACTTGGGCTGGAACCCACCTAATCAAAGCAGCTTTTGAAAACAACAGGAACCAAGTTTCAGGCTCTGCCTCTCCTCTGCACCCCAGCCCACTCCCCACCCTCCCAGCACCTTCTTGGGGAGGGTGGCCTTGCCAAGTACCCACGGATGTGGTTGCCTACCTGCACCGAGCACCCTTCCCTTCCCACTCTCATGCTTGGCTTTTCTCCAGATTAGGAAGTAGCTTTGTTTCCATGTTGGCAGCTTTGCTCTCTCAAGATCCTGCATCATTCAGACACTAAGACCGAGCAGAGAAGCCCACGCTCTCGGCGGTGCAGCACGCACAGCCCGAGCACGGGGAGAGGGCAGGAGCTCCCCCCGTGTTACCCTGCCTTTTGCTCGTCTCAGTGATCACAGACATGAAAGATCTTACAATCCCTGTAACAACAAGTTTTCATGTTCCGTACGATCTCCCAGCTTAAATCAGCCAATTTACACTTCTGGTTTCACTTGGAGGCTTAGTCCATGGCAGAGAGCTGCTGGTTAGGGACAGCGTCCCACTTCTGGCCAAGAGCTGGGGCAGGCGTCAGCCAAGACATCTCCTCTGTTCATCCTTCCAGGTTGCTCAGCTCTCCAAGGAGAGAGCCCACAGCAGGGAGGGACCTGGGGATGGGACCAGTGAACCTCGTAGGCTCTTTCCCTCCCCCCCATCTTCCTGAGAACACTAGAGAGAAACCAGGTCTGCACAGCATCAGCACTTGTACAACCGTGCATGTTTCCCTCTGCAGCATCAAGCCTACGCAGAGAGGAACACTGAACATGAACTCCCAGATCCACCTCCACGGCAGCCGGACCCATCCTCCTGCCACGGCTCTCCAGGAGCCGCAGAGCGACGTATTGTCACAAGCTGTGGGAACCCTTCACCCTGGCCAGCTGCACGACCCAGTGTGTTTAACTGCAAGTGGTTTCAGCAGCCCAAGCTGCACCTGAAGGCTGCAGAGATTTGCATACGCAGCCTGCCAGCCAGCCCGCATCAGCAAACATACAGACATGCCAACTAGACCAAAACCAGCACCGGCAGAGACACTGTTGGCAGCTTTCTGAGATGCCATTTGGTATCCTGCTGACACAAGGGAGCTTTCCTCCCATGGACTCATCCCGTAACTTGCAATTCAACGAACAGGACTTTGGAGACAGCTCCTACGGTTTGGCAGCACACTAGGGCAAGTCTCCGGCACAAAAGCACCCACGTGCCACCGAGCTGCAGCACACACAGGCTTTCCTCGCACCGAGACAAGTTTCCTCCAATGGTACCATTCAGCAAACTGTCCCAAGAAGGCAGAAAAAGAAAAGGAGACCAGACCGCTCCGAACATCTGAACCGTCAGCCCACCTGGACGAGCACCCAGCGACACCCAGGGAAGCAAAGCGAGCAAGCGCCAGTACTGACCGGGCCGGAGAGCTGGCTGGGGGCAGGCAGCTGCAGGCTGCAGGGCTTGGCTCGATGCTTCCTCTGCAGCCAGAGCGTGAGGAACGCGCAGATGCGAGGAAGTTTAGGGTCCCTCTCCATTCTCCCATCCCGATCAACATCGCACGGCCCCAGTAACCGCCGTCCCCGCGTGCTCCCAGGGAAGCCCGGCCGGCTCCCGGGGGCCGGGGCGGCTCCCGCGGCGCGGCACAGACGCCCCACGCTCGAGTTGCCGGATGGAGGAGATACAGGTGGTTAAAGCCCCGCTGGCAGATGCGCAGTGGAGACCAGCGACTCGGTCGCACGGAGGCAGGTTCACGCTCCCACTCCCCAGCAACAGCGCGTGTGGTTGGGGCTTTTTGGTTTTTTTTGGTCTTTGTTTTTTTAAAAAAAAAAAAGAAGTAATTCACAGCTCCTTTTCCACATTTGGTCTCCCTGGTTGCAGACAAGACGCTGACAGAAAACACACTGTCTACTTAAAGCGACGTCCATCTAGTGCTGCACGGATCTCCTGCCAGGCTGGGAGCTTTGGGGGTATTTCCACCAGGGGGGAATATTCTGAGAAGCCACTTACTCTTTAAAAAGGAAGAGAAAAACTCATGAAACCATACACAGAACTGCGACACCACCTCGTAAAGCTGCACATCTCTCTGCTCTCACACTGGCACAGGGACGATGGCTCACCCACGACGGGATTCAGGGTGCACCAATGCCATGGGCAAATCCTCTGGCATCACGAGGGTTTGCATCTAGTCCTTCATTTGCTTTCTGCTGCACAAGTCTGTGCTGTGGATGCTGGAGCTGTCTCAGAGCCACCCTGGGAAGTTCCATGTGAGGTATTTTTAAGGGCATTTCTGATGCAGACAGCTTCTGAACCCTCTGCAGCTCAGATTTGTTGGCAGGACAGGAAAGGTATTTAGACCACTTGGTATTTTTTGTTTTAAAACCAATTCTTACTGCCTCCTTCCCCTTCCAAGCCTATTCTCCTTTGACATTTCCACTGGGTCAGGACAGACAGATGTTTTCTGCAGCCAGACCCCAGAGAGCGCAGGTAAGAAAGAAACCCCCTGAAATGAGTCAAAAGACGCCCACGCGCCTTTGCAATTAGAAATGACCCCGCGTCAGCGCTGATTTCTGAATTCCTCCAGAGAGCGCAGACTATGAAAAGAGGTTCTTGGTCTGGACCCAGAGAGATTACTTATGACTGTCCTGCCTCCTCTGCCCCGTAACGTGCTCTTTGAGAACTGATAACGAAAGAAGCAAATGACCTAATACCAGCATGACAGCTGCTCCCAGCTCCGCGGGGGAGCCTCAGTAGCTGATGAGGCCCAAAGCAAAGGAGCTGGGAGCAGATGTCAGCGTGAAACAGCGCTGTGCAGCTGCTGAGCACAAGTCTCCAGGAGACTCGGCCATACCGACATCTCCTTCATTCTGCCTCGGTCCCAGCGAAGCAGAAACCGTGCCCATGGTGTGCCGTCCCACGATGAGAGCACCGCTCCCAAGGAAGCTTTCCGTTGCTCAGCGAAGCCGTGCAGGCGATGCAGCCAGCCAGCTCTCTGCGTGTTGGCTCGGCAAGGTCTGATCAATCTTGTCCCAACCAAGACAACTTTGCATGTCGTGTTATCAGGTGCTCAGCGTGGGGAGAGGAGCCTCAGAAAAGCAATCAGAAGAAACCCAACAGCCACTGTGTGTCCATGCACGGAAAGCACTGCAGCACCCGCCCCAGCAAGCTGACAAGATCAGAAAGCCACAGAAGACATAAATGACAGCACGGAAAGGGGGCTGGTGTGGGGAGGAAGGAGGAGGAGGAGGAAGTCAAGTCCAGGATGTCATGTGAACAAGTGAGTAATAGCTGTTTTCTGTATTAGCGGTCCCACCTAGCCGAGAGGGGCTGGTAGGGGCGCGCTGCGAGAAAAGGGTTGGTTTTCAGACAGGTCCTCGCTTACGCCCTCGCATACGTGGGGTGACTCATCATGGGACAAAGTGCGAGTTAAACACGAGTCGCCTTGAGGCGCACGTCTGCAGCAGGCTCTCTTACCTTGTCTGCCGAGTCCACGAGGTCTTTCTCTATCCAAGTGATGTCTGATTTTGCCTACGGGACAACAAATGAGTGTCAGCACAGAGGGACTGTGATGCTCGTTAAAGTTTCCCTAACAAACTTGTTTAGCACGACTGTTTAGAGCCGTTTACAGCCAGCGGCAGTGTCCCACCAGATACTGCTCCTCAGGACGCAGGTCTGAGCTGTGTTGGTGGCTCCAGGAGAGAAGCTGGATGGAGCCTTTAAAGGCTTTGATGCACTCTGACAGGCAGTGGAGGAGGACACGGTGCCGGCGCTTGGTCACGCATATTCCCCAACAATCAGAGCATCAGCGCCAAGGAGAGAGAACTAATTTCTGGCAGGTTGATTAATGTCTAGATCAGATTTTACTCTCAGCTACACCTGGACAAACTCCAAAAGCATCTGTTCTGGTACTGGTGCCCTGGGTCTGCAGGGAAGCCTGGCAGCCCTACGGCAAAGAGAGGGCTTCTCTCCAGGGGCACACTCAGCGTTTCTAAAGCAACCAGGAGGAACATACTCCAATACCAAAACTCACCACATCCCTCGAGGGCAGGGCAGGGCCAGCCCAGCTGCTCTGACAGGTCCCTGAGCAGCATTAAAAACGTTGGTTTGCGCTGCCTCTGGGGCCAGATGCAATTCTGTGGACCCTTACAGGGAGGGGTGCCAAAGCATTTAAAGGCAGCTCAGAAAAGAACTGCTCCTCAGCTAGGCTGTGGCTCTTCCTGCCCCCAAAATCTCAAACTCAGGGGAAGAAGGAAGTTTTTGCTAGGTCAGTAAATTTTTTGCAAGGTCAGTCCCCAAGCCTGCTGTGTTTTAGTGAACGTACATGGATTTATCATCACATCCGGGAGCTCTTCCACCTGTTTTTGAGAGAATGAGCCAAGTCTGAACAGAAAAATCACCCCACCCTGCCCGCAAATCAAATCAGGTTTGAAACATTTCCTCCGAGAGGTTCAAGTCTTTGGCTGCAGATGAGCTAAAACTCATGTGACTGCAGACAGAAGGGATCTAAGAAAGACTCGAGCTGTGACTTCTCTCGTGTCTTTTCAAGGAGTCTGTCAGCACGACGGAGCCCATAGCGCTGGCGGGGCTCTTGGGTGCCAGCAACGTCAGCCGGGTGGGCGCAGCACGAGGCAGAGAGACCTGGAGGTAGGACAGGAGCTACGGAGAGACGAGAGAAGAAAAAGCAAGCCTCGAGGGAAGGAAGGAGCTGCGTGAAAACAGCGAGATGAGAGTTAAGAATTAACTGATTTTCAGTGCCGGAAGGACTGAATCAGATCGGAGGGGGCCCCTGCAGTCACCTCTTCCTCTTCCTCCCGTCCATCACCCTGCCTTTGCTGCAGGAGCAGCCAAGATCTCTTTAGGTCTGGGAGAAGGTGACTGTCCCGCTGCTGCCGTGGGAAGCGGGTGCCCGGGGCAGTCGACTGACACATCTACCACAGCCACAACTAAACCCCTTCCCGAGCGCCTGAAAGCGATCACAAAAACCTCACCGGTCCCTCCCCCGGGGATCCCACCCACCCACAGGGACACGAGCTCCTTCTTCACTGCTCCGGCCAGCGAGCAGGCACCAGACCCTGCCTCGGACGGGGCTGGACTGATTTCTCTCCCTCAGGCACAGATCTCTCTGCAGGTCCACCCTACCAGCACACCACTCCTGTGAGCTACCAGCCATCTTCTGACACCCACAGCCTCGGGGGAGGCCACTGACAGAGATTCCTGCACCACTGGGAAATGATATTTTCTGCTCCTGGAAAATAAAAGGACACCCCCAGGTCTGAGCCCAGGAGATCGCTCAGTCAGAGGAGGAGCCAACTTCTTCTCAACTTCCCAATGCCGCCTTCAAGCTGCACAGATGGCTTAGTCATCCTAGATCAGAGGCTGGGGACATACATACGGGGTGGGATTTTTTTTTCCAACACCAAGTTCAAAATACAAGTCCTCTTTCCTACTTTTTCCTTTTCCGAGGAAGAATTTTACAAGCCAGAAGCCAAGAGACAGGTTTGTTTTTGCTCGCGTTTTGTCACTTTGCTGGTTGAGACAGTCACATCTAAATGCAAGGGAAAAAAAAACCTGCAAGAGCTAAAACAGATTATGCTTTTGGCATTTCGCTTCCTATTCATCAACAACTAACCAGAAGCTGTTTTAATTTCTGTTGCTTCAACACATGCTCTGGTCCCAAAACACTCCCAAATTCTGGCAGTACCTAGGAAAGACGTTCCTTAGAAAGCAGTTTTACCATCAGCAATGCCTTTTCCAAAAGAGAAGTCGTTAATTAAAACTGGAGAAGGTCTGGCTCTCTAAGGTCAGGCGATTCACCAACTTCTTGCAGCCTGCAGAAGAGACAGAGCACAGCACTGCACGCAGAGCAGATATTTTACCAGCTAGACACTTGCCTCCTGGATCCTCGGCTTGGTGCGAAAGAGGAGCCTCAGCATCTCCAAAGCTTTAGGCTGCTATTCTCTCATACTTTGCAAGCTGGCTTCCGAACTTAGAGCGCTCTGCAGCACCCAGACCAGCACGAGAACCCCGAGTGTAGTAGTTACGTCACTGGGATGTATTTTGGGAGTTTTCGCTGAAAGGAAACTGTGGTTTCGAGTGGGGAAATTGCATTGTGTGGCGATGGCTGCACAATGCCGGCAGCCAAATGAAAACACTGGAGGGCTTTACGGGTGCTTAGGCATGGCTCTTTCCATCAGCAAATCTCAGCAGGCTTTTCAAGGGGATCAGTGTAGTCCCCCATGTCACAGACAGGAAAACAGGCACAGAAAGAGCAATTTCAGTCCCTGCACGAGGCAGCAAAGAGCAACCGAGAGTCTTTCGGCGTAGCTTTCTTCCCCAAAGTTACGCTCCTCCTGCTCCGAGCGGCACAAACGCTGAGTCCAGCACAAATTCTCCCCCCCAGGACCAGCTGAATTGCAGAACTGCGGGAAGGGGGCAGGAGGGGGCAGCTCCCGCACCCTCCCCTGCTTTGTCCCTGCCCCGTGTCACAGTCACTGCTTGGTCATCTGCTCTACGAGGGGACGCTGCCGCGAGGCCGAATGTGAGGTCTGCACCCTGACACCGCAGGGGAGGGCTGCACAATCCCGTCTCCCTGCTCGGGGCTCGGCTCCTGCACCGTGACGCTGCTCTGCACCCTGCCCAGGGGGTGTCGGCAGGGCCGGAGCGGGAAGGGACGGGAACGGGCCGAGTCAGGCAGCGCACACACGGGGAACAGAGCAGAGAGGGAAGAAGGCCTTCAGCCCTACGGCTCTGAACCAGTTCTCTCCCAGTTTCTGCGTCTGCAAGGAAACGAGTGAGCCTCGCGCTTACCCCCAGCTCACGCCAAGAGGCCGTCTGCATTTCGTCCGTGCAGAACAGATGCCCTAGATGGTTTCAGATGTTACCTGGCTGTTTCACCAGTGTCACTGCAAGGTCCTTTGCTGTTTTACAGAATCCCTTTATCTGTCCACACTCTGTACCATACAGAAGTCACAGTTCCTGCTGAACTTCTTTCCAGTCCCATGCAACTTCCGCAGCTGTTAAGTTGCTTAGCGCTGCCCTGCACTGCAGCATTCGAACTGCTCCATGGAGCAGCCCAACAGCTCTTTCCCCCTCCTATAGCCCGTTTCCCAGGGGGGTCGCTCCCCCCTCAGTGGCAGGAGGCACAAGGGATCTCAGCACAATTCTGCAGCAGAGAAACACAGAAACTGGAGCTTACGTTTGGGCAGCTACAGCTCATGCAAGGAATTACAGCAGCTGCAGCAGGCAGGCATGCTTCAGTGTGAGACAGGACGATGCAATACTCTGGTTTGTGGTCTGGCCTCTCCTCAGATCAGTTTTCTGACCTGTGTGTTAATACGGGCACAAATAATTGCATCCCCACCCCGTCCTGCCTCGGCGGGGGCCTGGCTCAGCCTGCCTGCCCCCTCCTCCCCGAGAAACAGCACTTTGAACTCCTGAGGCTTCTCACAAAGAGGCGGCCCACCTTGAAGCTGCTAAACCTAGAGACCATAACCCAGCCTTGGTCAGAAGCCAAAGTCATCGGCTCTTCTCTTCAGATGCAGTGGACAGCCAGGGAGGGAAAGGGGCTGCAAGAGCGCAAACCTCGCTTGCTTTGCTGCCTCTGCTCCCAAGAGAAGGGACCAGAACCAAACAAACAGGTAACGATCCCAATACAAGGCGATAAATCTAAAGCAAGAAGCATAAAGGAAACTGCGGTGCAGGCAGCTGCATGCAAACAGGCAGGTTGTGGGTCTAAGGGGGCTGAGCCGAGGCGAGAGGCTTCCCCCATCGCATTTCCAAATGATCTTACGCATCCTGGGCGAGTTCGATGCTTTCAGGGCAGAATTAAGTTGCTCCTAGGCCTTATTCCAAATTTTTGAGAAGCAAAAAGCTGGGTCCTGGGAGAAGCGAGACGATGCTGCCCGAGCCGCGGCAGACCAGACTCTGGCACTGAAGTGCCAAGACCCGGCTGTAAACTCTGCGGGAACCGTCTGCCATTGGCACATCGGTCCAAGGAAAGACGGTCCCCAAGTCCAGCGCTGCCAGACACAACTGGTTCCCAGTGCACGGTTTAAAGATGCCGTAATGCAGTTCTGTGGCAGCAGACAGGCCTGCAGGACTGCGCTCCAGCCAGTCCCACCATCAGCTCCACAGAACAGGACGCTGGCTAGCTCTGCAGATTTAAATCAGAATAACTGGGCACTGCCTTTGCCTCCTGCCAGGACCCAGTTACATCCCACCGAGCACTGGGAACAGTATCGGGGAGGGAAGGATCAGGCTTTCATAAACAGGAAGGCGATGGTGTGAAGAGCCGCTGCCTGAAGAGAGACAGCTGCTGTCACGTCAATGCGCTTCAGCAGGGGGCTGGTGCCCCCGTGCGAGGCCGAAGGGAGGCCTCAGCGGCTGGCCGGGAAGCACTGGGTGAAGACGACGTCTGATGGTGTGCAGCCCCCCCAGCTCAGACTGCTCCTGGGTGCTTGGCCGCAGCAGTGGGAGCTTCACACTCCTGAACTTTTGTGTGAAGTTATTTTAGACTGTCTGCTCCAGAGCAGTAACGTCCCTGCAGAGCAGCAGCTCCTGCTCTGGGGGGAGCTGGAAATAAATGGGAAACGAGATGCTGCAGCTCTGCAGAGGAAGCGAGGCTGCCTTTTGCTGCTGTGAAGGGCAGAGAGGCAACGGCTGCTCTGGCTGGAACTGGTTTTTTTTGAAGTGGTGGTTCACAAAATGGGGAACAAACAAAGCAGAGAAAGCTCCGCAGCCCCTGCCTGCCCCCCTGCGAAGGCCTTATTTGGGCAAGGCTGGCGGCTGGTTTCATCTGCAACCACAGAACTGGCCAGAACCACGTACTTTTGTCTGCCCTTCCATGGTGGGTCACCCTCAGTGCTCCCGGGGGCCCCCAGGCAGAAATCCTGTGGGATGCTTGTCCCTGAGCAGCACCAGTCCTCCCCGAGCAGAGACACACTTGGAAAGGGAAAGGGCTTCAGCCTGCGGTGCCTGCGCCTGAATGGGATGGTCCGGATGGACTGGACCTGCTCGGAGAGGCGGGACGGGCAGGAGGGGGCTGCGCCTCCAGGCAGAGCCATTTTGACCCGAGAGGAAGCGCTGCCCACAGCGACGAGATGGTTGCACCAGCAGCTGCAGATTTTCACTCGCTTCGCTGCCATCCCCCGATTTCCAGGAAAGCAAGGCAGGCCGTGCGCACTACCCCCACAGGAAACCTGGCCTCTCAGCGATGTCCAAGCCTGCAACTGCTCCGGGACCTCTCGGGAGCTAAACCAACCGTCCCGCTGTACCTGCGGCACGTGCACCTCCTGCACGTGGCGCGGCCATTGCATCAGCCGCGCTGCGCCCGGGGCTGCGCCGGCAGAGCAGGAGCGGGGTCGGAGTCAGCAGGTGCTGCGGCCCCGTGTTTGCGCAGGAAAGGCGCCGTTTCCTGCTCTGCCGCTCGCTGCAGCTCAGGAGAGAAGTTGAAAACAGAAGCCCAGCCAAGCAGAACATGTCGCCAGGTCGTACCAATGTCACGCAATTGCCTACGTTAAAAAAAAACCCAAACCGCCTGGGAAAACTCAAGAGTTTCACCTTATCTAATTCAGCGGGCATGCCGGTATCGGGGTTCTGTTCTGTGATTAACCACCAAAGCCATCTCGCACGCTTACACGTACCACACATGCAATTAAAGAAAAAAAATAACAATTTGACACCTCAGGCAGACTTGAACACCTCTCTGCCCCAGAGGAGACCCTGTCCTGTCCTCCCGCACACGTCCCAAGCAGTTTGGCCCCAGCCCAGGCTCCCCGGGCCATACAGCTCCACGGCCCCGAGCCGCCCTCCCCGCCCGGTACGGAACCTCGTGGGCTCTGGTTCTTCCCACCCCAGCATCCCCCCCAACAGCACCGATCCAGCACCGCTGCAGGGCTGCCCGCTCCAAGCGAAGGTCTGACCACCGCGTTAGGGCATTTCATGAGACAAAGTCCCTTTTGCTTGCTGTGTGCACAGCACCATCTGCAAAAGGGCAGGAGGAGGAGACATGGGCCCTCTGCCTTGAGCTCCGAAGGCACGTCCCACCACACCTGGAGCAGCAGAGGCTACGGGAGAATTTAGTCCGGGGGTGGGCTTGTTACCAAAGTAGAGGGCAGGCGGAGGGAAGCGGCGTGCCCGTGGCCCTGTCGGAGAACCGGCAACAGCTTTTGCAGGAGGAGGAAGAAATGGGACAGCGTAAATGCTCGGGGTCATGGACAGAGCTTAAAGGACAAGGGAGATTCTCAGAGCAATCCAAGAGGATTTGCAAGGGAAGAGGCGGCTTCTTTTAAACTAAACTCAGGCCGAACAAGGGCATTTGCTGTCCTGACAGACAAAAGCCTCGGGAGGCAGCCAGAGGGGGGGGAGGCAGGGCCCACCGCGGGGTGGCTTTGAAGACGGAGTCTTGGACAAAGTCACTTCTGCAAACACAGCTGAGGAGCACCGGAGGCTTCGGCAGCCGGAACCTCCCGGGAAGTGGATAAGGACAGGGGCGGGTTCCTGGCAGGAGCTTTGCTGCCCGAGGTTTGCAGAAGGGATTGCTGAGGGGGAGCAGCGCTGCGGTGCACAGAGGCACGTTTCACCCTACGCTGTCTTCGACCATTTTATTGGTCTCCTGAAAAACAAAACAAACCAAAAATGGGAGAAGGAGAAGAGAAGAAATCCAGGACACGCAGCCAGACCTCTGCACAGTGAGGCTGCCAGGAACACTGGCTTCTAGAAACGCTGCTCGTCGCTGCCTTCATCCACAGACCTTTACGGGGCCGAGGCAGCTGGGAAAAGTGACCGACCAACTCCATCACAGCACAGGTAACGCCAGAAACCTCCCTCTGTGTGACCAGAGCCAAAAGCCTCTGACTGAGCATCCTAGCAGCACTCTGCTGTCTTCCTTGGGACGGCTCCTCTCCACGCAGGCAGCCAAACGCTCAGCGTAAAATGAACTTGGGCACCCTCAGGAAGGGCTCTGCTGCCACTCTGAGCACTGATCTCGGCTCCCCACAACGGGGATTACAAGCACATCCCTAAAAAGGGAAAACTCAGACTAAGACAGCGTAGTTTTACCCTGTTTGGTGTTTAGATGGAGCAGAGTTCCACCCTTTTTCATGGGCCCCTTCTCTCACCAGCCAGTTCACTTCTCTTGTGTGCAGGGAAGTGACCCCCCCCATCACTTTCCCTGGAGGTGGATGGAGCTGCCAACGGGGAGGAAGCACTGCGAAATCCTGGAGGCCACAAAGACACCAGCACACTCTGACAACAGGCAGGAGAGCAGCAGTAACAGACCACGGGACTTCCCGGCGGAGCGTGGTGGGACAGTGGTGACGGGTACCTGTGTCTGCAGCTACAGGCCAGGCTGGGTCACCCCAAAGGGGCTGAGAGCCCCAGGGGACCCTGCCAGGCTGGCTGCCCGGGCACCGCTCCCCCCCTGAGCACACTCCAGCAGGTGGCACTCGGAGCATCTTTAATGTCCAAGATGTGTTTCTGTTCTCAAACAGGGGGGTAAGAGCCAAAAGGACCCACTTCATAAACACCTCTGCGGGAAGACAGCACCCGTAAACAGGGGGGATCTGGGAGGGACACAGGGATAAGATGTTTTCTCAGGTGAAGCCTGAGGTTCAGGAAGGGAGGAGGCAGAAGGTGGCCTCACACAGCAGAGCTCCCATGGCAAGGGAAGCCCTTCTGCTTCACAGCGTCCTTTTTGGTCTCTTGTTATTCGACTCATTTGACCAAAATACCTGCTCTACACCAGAGTGCTCAGGGGCCTTGTGGGATGGAGAGAGTGGGGAGGCTCAGGAACAGGCATCCCCCCTGCTCCCCCCGGTCGCCTCCCTGCTCCTGGCTCAATCCAGGGGCATTTTGGCACCAGGTCCTAAAAATGTCTTTTAAAAAATAGTAATTAAATAAAACACAACCTCTCCACCCTTTCCAGACACTACAAGCCACAGCTGGCCAGGATCAGCTGACGACGAGCAGTTTGGGACGAAGATACAAGCTCAGGCAAAACACCTTCCCGAACCCCACCGAGCCTTTCCGAAAGCTCCGCGGTGCCACCGCAACCTGCCGCGGAGCCGCGGGAGCAGCGCTCACGGCCGGACGGACTTTGCACCCAGTGGAACGAGATGCCAGAGAGGAAACCACCTTGAACTGGCAGGAGATAAGGAACTACTACTTAATTACACAGCTTCTACAGAACAAATTAGTGCCCATTTAGAAAGTGCAAAGGATACTGCCTCCCCTCCCTGCAGCCCGACACGTGTCTCCCCGCAAGGAGGAAAGGTCCGCTCAGCAAATTCAGGTCAACTCGTGCTTTGGTGGTGGTAAAGGCAGGCTACCACGGCCGAGGCCTTTCTAAATGAACAATATCCTTCCGAGGAGCCAGCATTAAAGCACTGTCCTCCCTCTGGGCACGATACAGTTCTGCTACTCTCAGCGCAGAAGACGAAGCTTCTTTCTGAGTTATAAAATCCAACGCCGGTTTCACAACATGAACCAAGACTTGTTTGCTGCCCCTGGAGTTATCGTGGGATGTGGAAACTATTCTCTATCGTAGGAACGCAGGAATTCCATACTCCTCCCACAGCACACATGCTGACAGCAGTTTTCTTGTTACAAGACAACGTGAAAAGTGGTCTCAGGACTTGGTGAAGCCTTTGCTCGGTGCCTGCCGGGTTTTGGGGCGTGGAATAACCCAGCTGCCTCCCACCCCCCCGGAAGGGTACACGTGCACGTGCGAGACAAACTGAGAGAAACGGGATCGTCACGTTCTCATGGTGGCTCTAAACTTTACCAGCATTAAAAAACCCAGCGTATCCAAAACACACCCCGAGCTCTGTGTTACCAACACCCTCGTGACAGCGTGCAGGACGAGCGCCTGCCGTAGCGAAGCACAATTTTTCACTGTAAAATATTCGCTGGCAGCCAGCAGCCACCCCCCAGCCGCGACACGGGCACACGCCTGCCCTGCCGGGGCCGGGACAGAAACGTGAGCATCAAATCCAGCCCCTTCCCAACCACCCCCGTACGGGAATTACAGTCACCCTCAGCACCAGGAGTAACACGTTTGGCCCTGTTCCCCCAGACACAAACCCCGCTGTTTTAAGGAGTATTTTCCCCCCGCTCTATCGATGCGGAGACCCCAGGGCTCCACCCCGGCGCTGCTGCACAAAGACCACCGCGGACCCAGCGCGGTGCAGAGCCACCGCCTCCCCCCGCCAGCAGCCGCTGCCTGCTCCCGGTCCATGACCGGGCCAGCCCGAGCCGTCCGGCCAAACACACCTCTCCGAGGGCGAGGAAATCAGCACCGCCTCCTCTCAGAGCGCTTTCGGGAGCACAACGCGATTGCGTCTGCAGTCCGTTCGGCGTTCCCAGAGCCACGCCAGAGGCTTTGCTGAGACCAAGGTTTCAAGTACAAACCAGGGCCAAACGCCCTCGCTCTCCATGAGGGTGGCGTTTCCCGGCCGCGCGCTCCCCGACTGCCGAGGGAAGGACGCGGACTTCACGCTGCAGTTGGGAAACCCTTTTTGCCTCAGAGCATCCGAGATCAGCGGGAGTTCCTGGGAGGCGATGCCTCGGCCTCCCTCGCCGCGGGGGCAGCCCCGGGCACACAGCGAGTGGCTCTTCCTAAGGACGAAGAAGGGCGCGAGGGCAGGCAGGAATCCTTAGGGGACAGCCGGCACCGTCCCCCCGGACGGTCCCCAGCCTCCCCCAGCCCCTGGCTGGCAGCACAGTGCGACCAGGCGGGACAAGTTATTGCAGCTTTGCCAGGAGCTATGGAAGGGATTTACTGCTCATGTCAAAACTAGGCTATGGCTTCCAGATAAAGCTGAGGCTTATAAAGCTGCGGGAGCTTGACACACACACGCTGCTGGTGTGTGCGGGAAGAGTCCCGGCAGCTGAGCCAGCGACCCTCCCAACAAACCCAGCCAAGGGGGCACAACGCTCCCAGTTGCCAGGGTGGTGTGCTCCAGAGACCCAAGCCCCCTCTGACCCCTTCAAAAAATCAAATGTGAGTTCCTCCGTTTGAGCTCTTTGGGGTCCTCTGATGCCAGCGCTCTGCAGCAGCCTCTGGCGCAGGGGGAGCTGCCACCACCCCATCCCCTGCGGCTGCTCTCCATCTACCTCTCCCTCCATCAGAGGGGAGCCTGCGACTCCTCCATCCCACCGGGGAAGCACCAGCGGAGCTCTGGCCTTGCTCAGGCTTCCTCCTGGGTCCACGAAGGACTTGGCTTCAGCAATCCCACGTCCTCTGCCCCCCGCTGGGAGAGGCTGGGGGAGGAGGGCTGGCAGGATCCCTCGCTTTGCTGCAGGCTTCAACTCGGACAGACCGATGGCACAGGGTTCCTCCAGGTACAGCACAGTCAAAGGTCAATAAAAGAGGCTTTCTGGAGCCAGAGCTGGAGGCCGTTTCTGTTAACCCACGAGGGGGATGGAAAGGGAAGCGAAGGAAGCGGAGCAGTTCTGATGGCTCGGCGTGCCGTGCGGGAGGGCTGCTCGAGCGCGGCTCGCCAGTTCTGCAGACTCGGCTGCATTCCTCGTGTGCACGTCCTGTAAACTGACCCCTCTTCAATTATTCATTAGAGTCTGCAGCTCATCAGAGACTCGGCTCCTCAAACAGGCATTTATTTGTTTCCGTGTTGGGTATTTTTTCTTTAAGAGCTCAGAAGCTTGCTGTTAACCATAGCCCGGCCTCGCCAAGGACGAAGAGCAAACGCTCTGGCAGGAACAAGCCAGGCAGCTGTCAGGCATCGCATTAAAACCAAACCCACTTGGTTACTTCCACTGACATGACGGAGCAGCCAGTTTAAACTAAGAGCTCTACCACTGACAAGCTGGAAAAGCTGAATGTTAAGACAGAGGCAATAGCTGCAGCCCGGTCCCCGCGGTGCAGAGGAGGCGGCAGGTTTCCAGGTAGCACCATCCTTGCTCGAGACGGTCTGCTCCCACCACGTTATCCCAGGTGCCGCAGAGCCCGGGGGGAGCAGAGCAGCCGGAATGCTCTTGGTCAAGTGGCTGGAAGCAATGGGAAAGGGGCAGCGGGCACAGAAGGGATTTGCCGAGGTACCTGTCTCTTCCCACGTTCGGTATCCTTCCAACTCTTGGAGAAAACAGCAGCGGCTGTGCAAACACGCCAGGCCTGTTTCAAAGCAGAGCGTCCCACTTGTCTGGTTTAAAACCCTTCGTGTGAAGGGGCTGCAATCAGAGTGGTGTCCAGCAGTGACGAGGATCACACCGCTGGACGCGTCTTCCATCAACAAGGTTTGCACACTCAGCCTGGAGCGCAATGCCGGCACCGTGCAGCCTACGCAACGAGAGCCCTCTGTCGCCCGGACCCCAGGTGGGCTCACAGGACTTGCCCTTCGGTGGCCAGCCCATCTCCGATGGCTCTTTCTTCCTCCCCCAGTGTAAAGAGAAGGCGCTTCAAGTTCCCCTTCTTACCACCCACTCAGTGATGCCGCTCCAAAGACAGCACAACTGTCGATGGATGTTCTGCCAGACAGTGAAGCCTACGGCGAGCGGCAAGGCACAAGGGCTGGCTGAAGGAGAGAGATGCATGGCTGGAGACCAGAGCTGTGAGCAAGCACTGATGCAGCATGCCGTGACGGAGCAGCACAACGCTTTCCTCTCTTACATCCTGCTGGAAGAACATGAAGAACTCGCAGTTTGCAACTAGAGGTCAGAGCAGGATTCCGCACCAGCAGTCACGTCCAGCCTGCCCCAGCCACATCCAGTTTGCAGGGCTCGAGTGCCTCAGCAGGTGCTTAAGGAGTTGAGCAAAACCAAGAACCAGTCGACTGCTACTGAACCACGCAGAGGAGCCTGACGTCTCTCAGCGATGAGGAAGATGGTTACAACCCCGTTTCCTCCAATTCATCCCAAACAATTCCAATCCAGAGCTGTGATTGCGACTGTACTTTGCCATCACTAGAGCGCTACAGCAGGGCGTTTCACCCGGAACACCACAACTAATGCGAACGCTGGCGATGCAGGTACTTCTCTGGCCAGAAGCGCCCACGTCCAGGGTTCCTGCCTAGAGCTTCCCTGGCTGAAGATGCTGTGGGGGCGGCTCTTACTGGAAGCTCTACCTGGTGAGGACATGGTGATCGTTCAGCAGGAGTTGCACAGACCTGGGAACGGGCTGTGTCTTCCTCTTCAGTGTATCCCGGCCATGGTTTGCTGCCTAACAGCCAGGCTCTGCCTAAGCAGGTGGGGCACCTCGTGCCCGGCGTGCAGAGCCCTTGCTCCCATTTCAAAGGTCTCTTTTATAGCACAAAGCAGAGCTGGGGAGGTTACTTATTCACCTCCCCAGTTTTCATTGCGCACTGTGATTATCACCCAAGAACAAGCTGATCAGCACTCCCAGCCTGTGCCAGCGTTACCTCCAGAGAGAGTGGGCACACTCAGCGCTGCAAATCCACTCCTCTGCTCTTCATTATGAAGTGATTTCACTAATTGGGTGTTGTACTTTCATGCATAATTCCTCACACTTGGCACCTTCAGGGAGCACGAGCTCACCCCTCAGCCAAGCTGGCTGCAGAGCGGGCTGTAAAGCCCCAATTACGCGAGGTTCCATTTTTTCCCACTGAATTCAAGCCCTCTGTTCCTGTTCCTCAGCTGAACAAGGACCAATCTTCAGCCTACCCCACAATTAAAATCTGAAGAACATCGGAGAGAACGAGGTTCAGCACCTAGAGACCAACGCGCCGCGCTGCCAATTAGCCCCTGGGGCACCGCAGCTTCCGAGAGCCCCGCAGGAGACCTCCCGCACCGCTCCTGAGCGGCGCAGAGATGCAGGTTAACCCGAGGGGATGCCTCTTGCGGTGTCAGCCCAGGCTACGCCAAAGCAAACAGGCACAAGAGGAAGCAGGCAAGCCCTGAACACTGAAACGCAGAGGATACCCGGCTCGCAGCCCTGCTCCTCCACCACCAACGGGAAAGAGCAGCTCTTCCCTTCAGCATCCTGCAGACACTGCGCTGAAACCCTGCGCCAAGCGCGCTGCTGCCATCCTAAAACCAACACCGAATGGGCCAAACATCATCACCAAAGAGGAGAGGGCAACAAAAAAGCCATCCTTGTACCTATCTTTGCCAAAGGCTCCTGCCCAACGCAGCGCTGGATTAGCAATTTGGATCCAGGGATGTGGCCAGGGCTGCCTGGCAGACGGCAGACTCCTACAGTACGGACACACTGGGAACATCCAGATAAGCAAAGATTCAGGCCTGAGCAATCTAGGATTGTGCTTGCTGTCAGGAGAGGGTTTGGCTTGGAATTCCTTATGGCCGCAGAGCTGGAAAGCTGTTGGGGTGGCCCTGACTGCAGCGCCAGGCCCCCTTCCCTGTGACCACGCAAAGGGAGGCAGACACTCCAGGCAGCTCTCGGCCCAACCTGCAGGATCTTGCAGGCATTTCCAAGATACTCAGATAAAAACACCGCGGTACGATGCTTGCAGGGACTTGTGTACCGCGATTGTTCTTGAAAGGTGGGAATCCACGCAGGAATAAAAGCCACAAGAAGTTGTGAAATGCGCCAGCTGTCCTCAGTAAGAAGCTGGCCTGGAGCTCCAAAGGCAGCTGGAAAGTACCAGATCCCAGACACCCCGGCCAAAACGTCCCTTCGCTACCTCGGCAGCGACCATCGCATGGCCCTTCACCCCCAAACACCCTAACGCGCAACGACAGCGCAGAGACCATGACGGAGGCGTCAGGCTGCATCGCTCTCGCGCTACCCGCTGCGAAGTTCCCAGTGCTTTAAGGAACTCCTGGATTTCCTCCTTTGCAAAGCGCCTCTGGTTATTGCCCGGGCGATTGTCTTCTGGCAGCATCCCGCGTACGGGGACAGGGGGAGGGACAGCATTTCTTCGTGGGTGTTGGGTAATCGCCACTGTCGCTGCTTCAGGCTATTTTTAGAAGAGATCACAGAATTAGCCGCAAAAGGAGAGCAAGTACAAACCTAGAAGAAAGGTGCCTCTTCCCCTCACAGCGCTCTGCACGCTGCTGGAACAGAAGGGCACGGCAGGTTCCTGAGCAGCCTTCAGCTTGAGGATAACCAGCCCCAGATGTTTACTGCCCCTCACTTCTCCTTCTTTAGTCCTCGGCGTGGGTAAAGCCAGTGCCAGAAGCTGCTGCTGACAACGTCCACCCCCAAACGAACAGAAGAATACACAGACACTGAGTGCGCTGCCTGCTCCCCCCTTCAGAGCTGGCCGCGGGCGCCAGAGCCTGCCCCGCAGTTGGAGGCCTGTGTTTACAGCAGGGATTTCGTGGGGCTCTGCTGGTAGCAAACGTACCTTGTACGAACTTGGAAAACGCGACCGAGGTTATTTCAGGAGTGCGCAGCAGGGCTTCACGTGTTCAAAAGTTACCAAAAATGGGATTGTCAGAGCCCGCGCGCAGGCGTTTGGCCGCGGCGCCTCGGAGGAGCGCAGCGCAGGACACCGGCACGCAGCACAGCGCTCCCGAGGGATGCTGGAGAACCTGCCTGCTGCTCTGCTCCAGCCCCCCCAGCTGCAGATGGGCTTCACCGTCCCACAGAGGGACAGGCACCGGCACAGAGCAGCAAAGGGAACCCCAAGTGCTTTGTGGCCTCTATTGCCTGATATTTCTGCGCGGCTGCATCTACAGATGGAATCAGACAGGGTTTGTCCCAGTGGTGTCCTTCAAAGAAAAAAAAAATCTTTAATTATTTTTAAAGCAACATCCTTCAGCTGCTTTTACAGGAGGGCAGTTTAGCCAAGAGTTTGGAGATGAAAGAGGCCAAGTCTCCTGTCTCAGAAGCCCCGCTGGAATCCAACCAGAAGAGACTGGCTGGTTTTTTTCCCCATGCCAGAGGTGCAGGCACGGTGAAGAACTGTGAAACCACGATTCTCAGGGAAGCGCACGGTCTCACTGACCCGAGTTCATCTGACTCACGCCAGGTTTCTTGCAGGCCACTGAAAAAGTGCCAGTCCAGCAAGCAGGACAGAAGTGCAGAACAGGTCGCTGAGATGCAGCGGCAATGCCAGAAGTCCAGCGCAAGTTCCTGGCTGAAAAGTAGACTTTTTTTTGAGGTTTCAATGTCTTTTACCAAAACTTTGACAGTAACCAACTGGAAAAATGATACAGGAAGCCCCCATGGCCTTTGGCACAGACAATGATTCAGAGAGAAACTGCTGCAGGGCCCTCACTGAGGGTAAGGCGCAGGACGAGCTCTTGACAACCCGTTCAGCAAGGTCTCCCAAGCCAAATCAAACACGTGGCGTCACTCTTCACATGTACGTATCAGAAAAGGAAATCCTGAAGGGCTCATGATTTCAAGGCACTGAAACGGCTCTTCTGCCCCGCACAGCGTCTCGCAGGACGGAGAAGTACCAGCACAGCTAGGAAATACCCACGCTAACACCATCAGTCCTCGATCTCGTACCTGGAGAGGGTTCACACCAGAGAAATCAAGTCCCTCAACATCATGCTGCACATGTGCGGAGCAGGATAAGCTTTAGGTGTCTGAAGAAGGTCTGGAGGGCCAAGAAGGCCAAGATCCTGGCCCAAAACAGGGCAGACAGCAGCTCCGTTCCCTCTGCCGTTCCCTGCCCATCTCGACGGGGACGCAGAGGACAGCCTGACAGAAGTGGAGCTTCCCCAAACCCCACCAAGGCAAGAGACCCAACAGACACCAGGCGTTCAGCAAGGGCAGCTGTGCCGAAACCACCAAATACTCCTGTATTTCTCATCCCATCTGGCAAGATCACAACACGGAGAAGGGTGTAAATGCCACACGGAAACACCCCAGGGACCCCCACTTCTCCTGCCTGCCGTGGCCTCCAGCCTCCAGCCCACTGAGGCGGCCCTTTGGGAAACCTTCCGGGTACGTTTGGATGACCGAAAGGACGGGAAGAAAAGAGGGGTTATCTTCTCTCTTCCCTTACGCTCCCACATGCACTCATCCAGATCACAAAGCAGCAGCTTGCAGGGTTGAACAACAGCCGTCCCCAGGCCGTTCCCTGCCAGCTCACACCCCATGCGCCGCTCGGAGGGATGACTTCAAGGTGTAACCCAGAGCATCTTTACCTTGGATGGAGGATTCCCACCTTCTTCTGCAGCAGCCTGCCCGTTCTGCAAAGGGAGAGAACCTGCCGTTAGCACGCGCCAGGCCCGGGGCCGCTCCTCACGCCCCCTTGCACAGGCTGTTGGCTTTGGGAGCCCTTCGCGCAGCACAAACAGGGGAGGATGCCACCGTCAGACACGGCACAAGGTGGTTGAACACTCCCCACACGCCTGGGGGTCACCATCTGCTAAGAAAAAACTAAGAAAACTAAGAAAAATTTAAATTTTTAATTTAAAAATGTTAAAAAGTGTTAATTTGTTTTAAAAAAAAAGGCTCTTGTTCACATTTTCCACACTCCCCCCAGCTGAAATCGGGGCTGCTCATACACTGAGCATCACTTGTGGGACAAACAGCACCCCTGCACCCCTCAGTGCGGATCCCCGGGGCGGTGGGTAGAGGAGTCCCACCCCTCCCCCACCCCCCCTCTGGCCCTGCCCCCCCCCCCCCCCCCCCCCCTTGCGCCCATCCCCCCCCCCCCCCCCCCTTTCTCTGGGACTACTGGAAGGGCCAAGCAGGGGAGATCAGGTGGAGCACTGAGCCCGTGCTAGAGCGCAGCTTACAGCCACGTCGCCGTGACGCTGCCCTTAATCCCAACACTTATCAGTTATTTATGACCCCGTCGCAGCGGGTACCGCTGCAGGAAATCCGCACCGCCTGCTTGGCTCCAGACCACCCCCGGCCTGCGAGCCCAGCGCCCGCTGCTGGAGCTCCGTATGAAGTCACAGCAGGTGACCCGAGCCGCCCGGAGTGACATGGGGCCGCTCGGTCACCCTCGGCGCCGGCCGCAGGCGTATCGGCCTCGGCACAGCGGCGTGCCTGGAGAAGCCGGCGGGAGCAGGAGCGGGTGGGATTTACTTAGACACTGATACTCGGCGCAGGACAAACGGGTACGAAAGGTTTTCTGCAGACTGTGGAGAAACACAAGGGCAAGAAGATTTTGCTTTGACACCTATTTGCACGGCAGGCTCCAAAAATCACGGAATTTCTCTCTTTGAAAGAACGAGGCAAATTTATGCGCTCCCCTTCGGATGTCAGGGTCCAGGAGAAGAGCTGCAACGCAATTTATTTCAGCCTCAGATTCTGGGTTTTAAAGCCGTTCAGGAATCTAACGGAAACAAAGCTAGCTCCTTCCCTGGAGAAGGAGGGGACATCAGCCTGACATCTGCCTCAGGACTTCACTAACCCCTCCTCCCCCTCGGGCCAAATTTAACTTACTTCCTTTTAATACAAAGCAAAACTTGCAATTATTGATCTCGAGAGAGCTTTGGGTTGCTGAAAACCTCCCTCTCATGCTGCACTCTCTTTCCACAACGTTCCCTGGGTGCTTCCAGGTTCAAACTCTCCCGCTTCCCATAGCAGGTCATCACTGCTGGCTTTAAACCGCTCGGCTACCTGCTCGTGGCTACCGCGCAACAAAAGGTGTAAGGCTGAAGAGATAAATTCAAGCACAAGTTTAGTTTTCAGACACTTCACATCCACAGAGAATAGTCCAGACACTCCATGGATCTCCAGACTTCGGTCTCTCCACTCCCACCTCAGCCCAACCTGTGCTGCCTGCAGCATCTCATGGAACAGCCTGGTCCTACCAGACCGTGGAGGACCACCACACCAGCTGGGGAAGATGTCCGCCTCCCTCTCGGCCTGACGCTGGCCCTGCAGTATTTACACTTACATGGATTCACTCGAAGCTCCGTAACTCACCTTAGTACCAACTTAAACCGGGCTGAAGTTCCTCAGTGTTTTCAGCCAACGACTGAAAAGGCAGTGGCACTATGACACAAGCCGCTCTTCAGGGAACGCTGCCCTGATGTTTACACGGATTTCTCGGTGCCATTAGCACAACGAATAGCTAAGGAGTGAAGTAAGATTTTGTGTTTACATACAGCCTCCACAACGAAGGGGGGGACGCTGCACTTAAGATAACCAGACTTGGAAAGACACTTATTATGTTTACTGGCTCAGCCACCACTGATCAACAATTCATAACTCACTGCTCATCCAAACCACGGCTCGGGGGGGGCTGTTTCTGTCCAATACAGCTTGAGAAGTACGGTTCCGGTGACGGACAGAGGGAAGCAGTGCCTGGCTCATGCTCTGGAGAACAGGTCTACAAGGCATGTGTCAGGAGAGGGGTGAGGTGATGCATGGGACAAGCTCTTATTCCCCTGGGAAGACTGGCACGTGGCAAGCGAGTGCAAGGTCTGTCCAACCCTCCAGGTTCAAGGACAAACTACGAGACACCGGGTGCTGCCTCTGGACCTGCCAGACCAGGGCAAGGAACGCTTGCCCTGCACACCACTGAGAGAAACCCATCCCACCTGGGGACGGGAGGGGTGTGGAAAGAAAGAGGACAGTGTCCATGGCAGGGAGGTTTCCTGGGCATGTAGGTCTTAGAGGGATGAAGCTCCTGACGAAACAGTCACTTTCTCAAGCTGACATAAGGTAGATGTGCAGGGAGAGAACTGCAGTACGTAGAGCCAAGCGCCCTCCTCCTACCCCAGAGCAAACCCAGGCCTTATTCCCTCATATGGAATTCAAGAGCCATTTGTAAGCACGCAAGATGGAAACACGCTCCCAGCTACAGACTCATCACCTCCCGAGATAAAATACGGCCATTCGGCGCGCTGCAGGCGGAGCTCAAATGCCCCGTGGGTTTCTCGGTTTGACGTTTGCCTCTTTAAAACGGGTTATTTCTGCACTCCCCCTGCACACCAGGCACAGCGGGCTGGCGAGGGCGCGTGTGTTTGCCCCCGTGCCAGGACCCTCTCACAGCACGTCGCTGGAAAGGCGCCGCCTGAGCGTCCCGCTCCGAAAACGACCCCGACGATGTCCCCGCAGGCAGCAACCGGGGCACACCCGCTGCAGGAGGGAGGCACAGCCCCTTCCTTGGGTGCCCGGAGCAGCGAGGAGCTGACGCAAAACGAGTGGCAGAGCAGGGTTTGGGCTACCAAGGCGGCAGCGGCACAAGCCTCACCGGGGGGGGCAGCAGCCTGTCCCTGCAGCTCCCCAGCCAGCCCTGCTCTGGGACGAGCGGAAACAGGGATTACAGAGCTAATCTGATGGGCACGTGGCGCGGCAGCCCGGCAGCGAGGGCACCTCCGGGCGAGCGACAGCTCAAACTGCCCGAGAAGGAACACAAAAGCTCTTCTGCACAGACGCTGCTCTAATAAGTTTTCTTAATAGCGTGCGGAAAAGTATACGGGAAAACCAGCGCGTGCAGTTACACAACTGCCAGCCTGGCTGAACTTGGGAGATATTTATCTTAGGACATCTTGCGTTTTAAATCCCTTTAATTCCACATAATCCGCAGCACAGGGAGCGATTTACAGAACAGGCCGGTGCTGCTCCGATCTGAAACGAGGACGAGCCTCACCCCTGGCAGGACCGAGCGAGACTGTGCCCACTCCTGCTGCCACCCAGGGCTGCGCGCTGTAGTTCGCACCACCGGGACAAGTCATCCTGGATTATGGACTGCTCTGCTTAGAAAAGCAGCCTGCTGCTATTTCTGGACCTTTAGGTTTTGACTAGTCACTTCTGAGACGCTCACACACAACACAACAAGGGCACCAAGCACCCAGAGACGCTCTTCCACCCAACTTTGCTAAACCGTGAAGCATCCAAGCAGGAAGGAGTAGGGAAAGAAACCCTTCACCCCAGAGCTTTTGCTCGTCTGACCCAAGGACAAGACATTTTATTGCTATTAAGTGGAATTTATGGATCTTGCCTATTGCAGTTCAGAGAAAGGAAATGATTCTGCAAAAACAAAGATCTCCAGAAGACTCTCGTAGCCCAGACAGACCCAGGAGTCTATGCACAAGGCGTATCAGAGACGAAAGCAGCTCGGCTTCCTCCCCTATCTTTCGATCCTTGCTTTATGCACTGTTCAGCTAAGATGCTTGTAAAAGATAGTTACTCATGAATAGCTCCTGCTCAATAAAGGATGATACGCACACACAGGCAGAAATAATTAGCTTGAAGTGGTCGGGTTTGGTGTAACCCCACGTCAGCTGTGTTGCTGTACGTTTGTGTAACAAGACAAGAGTTTAAAGGAAAGCGCAGCCCCGATGACAGTCTCCATTGCTACGGTGATGAGGTCATCCAACCTCGCTGTCGCTTGTACTCTGCCCCAGCCAGGTCGTAAGCGATATCCTGAATAAAAGCAGCACAGAGAATGGGGGGTGGCGGGGGAAAAAGTGCTCTGAAGCTAGCTCAGTCCCCAGGGCAGAGGGGACTCGTCTCCTGCAAGGGATCAGTTGAGGTTTTCGCTGCCTCCCACCCCCGTGCGCATCCCCGGCGCAGGAGCTCTGGTGTGCTGGGGCAAGGGGCACCGGCCGTGACTTGTCCCCAGCAGCCGACAGCCAACGCTCCCGGAACGCAGTGGAAAAACCCCAAATCCCTTAACAATAGGACTGATGCCTCCACCAGCGCGGTGACAGCACCTCTGCTCCGTGACTCAGAAAGCAAAGGTTGGAGGAAGCCGGTTTCTAACCTGGATGGCAGCGATCCCAGGGCAATTTACGTAACAGGCGTTCCAGAAAAGTCTCCTCAGTTTCTCAGTGGTGCCGCCTTGCCCAGGAGAGGTGAAAACTTTCTCCTTGGGCCCCTGCCCTTGGGGATTTTAACCTCTCAAGGTGCAAAACTCCCCCCGAGCCCCGGTCCCTCTCTGCTCTTTGCGGATACGCTGCTGGGACCCTCCAGCGTCTGGCCCAGGCGACGGCAGCCAGGTTTAGGGGTGAAGAGCATTCGTGTTACTTTCCTCGCTGGAGTCGAGCGCACGAACCTGCTCGCCTCAAAACAAAGGAGGTAAATCGCTAACAGCTACCTGTGAACCTGAGGCGTAGGGAGGCTGATGGGCAGAAATACCGCCTGCAAGCTGCTCCTGGCCCTGACCAGGAGCTCTGGCCAAGGCGGGACGGGGGAAGGGGACAGCTCGGCAGCCAGATGCAGGCCCCCCAGTTTCGGTTCACAATTAAGCCACTCGTTACTACAGCACTGGGGAGAACAGTCCCCGCTGCTGCCGTGATCTTCACGGCTGACTTGGGCTGACCAAGGCACCGGACCCCCCGGCCGTTGCCGCTCAGAAGAGATCCCGTGATGCTGACACAGCGCCTGCCCGGCACCTGGCAGCCCTGGCATTAAGTAGTAAACGAATCTCGCCCACGGCATTCGCCGCCCCGGGCACCGGCGTTAGTCCCCTCCCATTACGAGCCCGGCTGCGCTGCCTAGCTTTTCAGGCGATCTTCCTGCTTCGGAAGGGAGAAACCACAACTCAGAAGCCCTGTCTGCCGGCAATAACCCACACCCCGGCCCCGGGCGCACGACGTGATTTCAGGAATCACGATCGAGTCGCCAGAGGACTTCCCACCTTCGAGCACAAATCCATCCCCCAACTCAAGCGATGCTTCAGAGCAGAGGCTCTCAGCGGCTCTTAGCCCACCGCACCCTCACGCCAGCTGTCTGGCACCCGCAGCAGAAGCTGGCCCTCCACCCAGCACCCCACCTGCACGGGGGGCCCTAGGAGAAGCCGTGCTGTATCTGGCGGATGAAAATCAGGCACCCTCACCCCTGATCGCCAGCAGGACCTCCCCGCTGTCGGCGGAGCAGTGGAGAAATGCTGCCTCCGCTCAAAGCAGAAATCCCTTAAGAGGCAATTTTAAATGGGAATGAGCAAATGTGACCCGTGAACCATCGCGACACCCCTCGGCACGAGAGAGGAGGGTGATAGCATCGAGTACGGCCAAGACGATGGGAAAGCACCAAGGTCTGAGTAAACACCTGGACAAACCCCCCCCACCGCTTGGGTTGCTCCAGGAGCGCTGCCAGTTCCAGTCTGGCTGAGGAGGGGTCGGAGCACCGAGCGCGGTGCCTCAGCTGGCCGCTCCGCCACGGGCGAAGGCTGCTGCGAGCTGTCCCTTTACTCTGAAATGGCTGTGGTGCAAGCTGCCGCTGCCGCCAGATGCTGTGCCCTGCCCGGCACATCTGGCTCCCAGGTCTTAGTCAGAGGCAGAGGAGCAAAGCAGCAGGGACGGGCGGGCGGCCGCGAACCGCCGCAGAACCGCGACGGGAGTTTGGCACAGGCCGCCGGGGAGCCCCTAGCCCCGGGCAT
>VWZZ01008320.1:75581-93503 GCA_013399095.1 Psophia crepitans
AGCTCCGCGCGGTGCCGGTAAGGGCCTGCGGGGTCCGGTCTGCCGGGGGACCCTCAAGGCGCCCGCGGCCCCCGAACGCCAGACACCGCCTGCTGCGGGGGTGTGCCCCGCTCGCACGCCCTGGCAGGGCTGGGGGCTGCCCACCCCCCCCAGGCGCGTCCAGCCGTTCCACTGGCGCACGGTGCTGCGCAGCATCCCCGGAGAGGTGGCGGGGACAAACCCGGAGACACAATTCAAATTGCTGCTTAAGGCAGGAAACTGCTCTGGGAAATCCGGACTCCAAGGCGGAGATGCTCAGTGAGTCACTGTTCATCCCCCCCGCGGCGCCCCCAGCCTGCCCTACAAAACAGGGGTGAGAACACGCACCCACCTCCCTGCGCCGCTTGGAGACCCTCAGAGGGACGGTGCCGTCAGCAAAGCAACCAAGGAGGAAAGTGGGATGCAATGACGAACACGTGTTCGTAATTCCTGGCTATTCTCACCTCCTCCGTTTCTCAGGAGAAAGTTCTCTCCTGCTCACATTCTCCCGAACCCCACTGCACCGGGTCTGCATGTTTCATTATAAAATTATTTAAAAAAAAAAAAAATCTTCTGAGAAGGGTGCATCGTTAAGGGTTGACTTCATCAAGGTGTGGCTGGAAATACTTAAGGAGCCTAAGGGAAAGCACATACAGCTGGGGTTTTGTGTTTGGGGGTGGCAGCCGGGGGTGTACAGCCCTGAGCCCATCACCTCTCCAGAGAGGGCAGAGAACTTGGAAAAAGCCAAATTAGGACAAAGACCAGCACTTTGAAAAATCTTCCCAGGACCTGAAGCTAATGTGTAAGTCCTCATCAGGACCTGCTTGTGATTTAGGCTGGAGCACATGGGAGAACCGAGTGTAGAAAATTCCCAAGCTGACAGTAAGTCTTTGGGCCAAGCCTGGGACCTGACGCCTCCAAGCCCTGCGCTCGGAGCCCCCCTCCGTGCCACAAGTGTTGGAGCCCCAGACGAAGGCATTAAATAACACAAATCCACCCGACTGGTACTGAGCGAGGTCCTGTTATAGCCAATTAAACTCATGTCACTTACTGTCGGAGCAAGCCGCAGCAGATCTTGTGCAGTTATTCACTCAGCTCCAAAGCTGCCCGTAATTTCCCCTTGTTGCCTGGTACACGGCGTGCCGTCTGGTTCCATCCATCCTCCAGCTGCTGCAACCTGCTTAAATGGCACCGACAACACAACGATGTCAATACTCACGTCCCATTCACCTTCCTCACTTGTCTGCAAAACACATGTCCCTTTCCTTCTGCCCTGCACCGTATCAGAAGGGTCCAGGGTAGGAGCGCAGAGGGAGGCGAGTGTAGGACAGTGCTCTCCACATCCTTTCTAGAAGGGAGATAAAATGAGATGCTACTCCGTAACCTCCCCCGTGAATCCAACCTTTGGAAGTCGCATTCTGGTGCACTTGGAGCTTCCCACCCGGGTGACACGCGCACGGGGAATATTTAAGCTGTAATGCCAGGCACAAAGGCCATTTCCCACCAGGTGACCCACGGAATGCCTCCCCACCTCCCAGGAGGGTTAGGCATGGACGCCAGGTAGGAGCAGGTGCTGAGCAGTTACCTGCAGTGGCCGAGGGGGTAATCTGGGTCAGGCTGGTCATTAACTCCTGGGAAATTTCTGACTCCAAGGTCACGACTGTTCCTATAAACATTTAAAAAAAAAAAGTTAACAAGAAAAGAAATTACTTTTGAAGTGTTGAAAAGTTCTGGGGTGGTACAGTACCCAGTAGAAAAGCAAATCTTCATTTTCAAGGTCCCAGCGAAAGGTTAGTGGGAGCCTTTTGAAAGGCAGAGCAAGGCCTGTTGCAGTTCGCTGCGGGAAGGGAGACGGGAAGCCCTGCTGCTGCTTCCATCCCCTGGTAGGCCTGCTGAGATGCAGAGGGTTGTTCCAGAAAGGCAGGCAGGCTGACTGTGAGCTGGACAAAAGACAGAAAGTATGAAGCTTTACGGAGGTAACGCTGACTTCTTTAGGCTGGAAGAAGACGACATGGGCACCACTGCACCTAAATAAACCTACCAAACCATCCCGGCCACTTCGTTTAACTGAACAGCAAGCTGAAGGCATTGGGAACACCGCAAAACTTGTGCATGACTACTGCCTGCATCTCTGCAGCTACTTCTGTTAAAGGAGAAGATTTTGCTGAGGTGGCTCTACAGTATCCTCAAAGTTATATTAACACCCCCAAAAAAGGCTAAATAATTCAGGGGCAGCGCTGGGCAGACAAGCTGAGGTCTCTCAGTCCCCAGGTCCAGGGCTCAGAGGGAAGGACCCCATCCGCTGGTGGAAGCTATCTGCTATCGCGCGACCTTCCCGCGACTCCTGCACCAGATAATGCCGAGGCGTAGTTGATTAACAGAACGTGAAACTTGGCACACGAGATCACTGGTAAGTCCGGGGCAGGATGCCTGGGTGAGAGAAACGAGGTAGTGGCCTCCCCCAGGGTTTATTTCCCAAAGAACAGCTACAAAAAGCAGCCCCGATCCTAAAAGCCGGGTACAAAAAGCGGTGTTCGGAGCTGAGCCGCAGAGCTTGCTGTTTGGGTGGGGGTCATCACTGAATACAGTAATTAAAACACATACACTGGCATTTTCCTGAGACAGTTGCAGGCTGGGGAGAGCTGCTGCTACGGCGAGCGGAGGCTCCAGATCAGCCGGATGCTCCTTTTGTCAGTATTGCACTGGCTGAAAATTCAAAATGCTGCAAGTTTTAGTTTGGTTTTAAAAACATCAAATCCTCCTCAAATACAACGGCAGGTATTTTTGCCTCTGCAGCTGGCTGGCTTTCCGTTTGGAACATTTTCCTCTTCAGGGAGGCTGACAACATGCGTTGAGCCAGCAACCCCCGCGAAGCACTTCCGAAGCGGACGGATCCTCCTTGTCCACGTTACCAGATCCAATTTCTCCTCATTATTCCAGAAGCCGCCCAAGTGGTTCCCCACCTAACCCCGCAGTAACCCAGCGCTCCCACGGCTCACCGTATCCTTTCTCTCCGCCGAAGCCAGGCAGCATCCCTCTGCACCGCCTGCTCCGCGCTGCCAGGAAAGGCCAAGAGCTGCGGGCGGGGAACTCGCGGGGCTGAGCCCCAGGCGCCCGCTGCCTTTACAGCCTCCTGTAATCTGCTTTGTGCTTGCGCTAAGACAGTCGTTTAATTAGAGCTCGCAGCAACCCTCTTCGTATGTTTAACGTGGACTGACCAGTTCAGAGCTCACCGTTATCCCCGCTGTACCCATCGGGACACTGAGTCACGTTTCCAACAGGTTCTCAGGGCAGAACGTGAGCTCCACGTCCTGCTCACCAGCTCTGCATCCACCGTCCCCTTTCCCTGCCTCCCCTGCTTTGCTTTGCCGCTGCGAAGGAAGAGATGATGGATCACCTTGTTTTGATCCCAGGGACATGTTTTTCTCTAGCGTGCGCAAACATCTCGTTGCAGATACAAAGCAGGGGCCCTAGAAATGAGAAGCTTTGGCTGCATTTCCCAGCAGAATGGCTGTTTTGCTTTTCTGACAGATTTCCTGCCGTTCCTTAGCACCGCGCGCGATCGCAGCTGCCTCGAATGCCAGCGTTTTCCAAGGCAGGTCCAGGCAGCGGTCGGAATGCAGGAACCGCAGCGCAGCAGGCGGCGGGATGGAGAGCTCCTCGGGGAGCACGGCCCAGGCAGTGCTCACTCCCCGAACGGGGTTTGTGCGGACCGAAGCCTTATTCCTAGAGCTGACACCTTCAGCCGCCGCCGACACGCCCCACAAAGGCGAGCACCGTCCTACCTGGCACAGCTCGCTGGCATTTCTGAAGGCGCCCAGCGTATCTGAGCCCCTCCTTTGGCAAAACAGACTGCACTTTGCCTGCTGGTTCTGCAGAGCATCAGTCGGCCAAGCCCACCCCGCTTCCCCGTGGTACGACTGTAAACCACACCGTCCCCCCGACCAGATCTCCTGACACATCTCCCAGGGAGCCCCGGGCTGAAGCGCGCGGCTCGAGCCAGGAAGAGTTTTGCTGGCAGAGTCGATGAAGCTGTTGGCTCCAGGAAATCGGTGAATTTTGCACCTCTCTCGCAGGAACACTGAGCCGCAGCCAAGAGGTGCCTGAGGAGAGGGACCCCTCGGAGCTGGGATGTGCCCTGGGAAGGCAGGGGAGGCGGTGGGGAATCTGGGAGGCAGCAAGGCCATATCTGCTGGTTGTCATGGATACAATCGCTGCCGGTCTCCTGTATCAGTTACCTTCCCTTTCCTGGATGCAAACAAACGAGCGGTGGTCTGCTCCTGTTCCTGTGCAGGGACACAACCCCTGCCAGCCAAACAAAAGGAGAAAAATCCTCCGTTTCAAACCCAGACTTCTCTCCTCAACATCATCCGAGGGGAGAGTGGGAGGTGACTGGCTTTTTCGGTATTCGAACTATGCGAGTCTGATAATGCTCTGCCCAACTGCCTGTGGTGCTGTCCTAACCTTTGGCTGTTCCCTGGGACCTCGGGGGAGCTGCTTTCACAGCCCACCCAGCCTCCCTCTGCCCCTCGGGTTCACGACAGGCTGCTGCGGACCCCGGCTCCGCCGGCTGCACGCGCCTGCTGCTGCCTTAGCACACACCCGGGCAAAACTCCGCAGGCTCCGGCGACTCCAGCTCCCTAATTCAAAAGGGAAAATCGAGAGGTCAAGTGTGGCTCAAACTACACCTGAAAAAGGCTTTTTAAAAAAAACAAAAAAAACCCAAAACAACAAAAAAACCCCAAAACAAACCACATATAAAATACAAGGAACTGCTTTATTTTTACTTTTAATTTTTAAAGCAGGTTTGCAGTCCAGGTGGTAGGTTATTTAGAGCAAGATATCTGGCAAATTTTGTTTTTAATTAGCATACAGCTATGTTTGTAGTTTTATTTCGGTGTAGGGCTATGCGAGGGAGTGATAACATGAAAGAGAAAACTATTAGAAACTGTAAACAGAAGTGAAACTGCTGGGCCTGTTCGCACTGTCCCCTAGCCAGGGAGAAAGCTGAGTAAACAACCGTGCTAAGAACAGTTGGGCTTTATGGGGCTTTTAGGTTTAAGAACTTGTAAACAAGCGATGAGGCTTTTAAGTGGATGCAGAGAGATGTGCTCAGTTTTGTGCTACTTACGGAGCAAAGCGAGGGGCAGAGTCCCCGTGTCTCCAGACAAGGCAGGGGAAAACAAAACCCCGTTTCAGCAGAAACCCAGCTCCGGCGAGAGGAAAATGTCATTCCAGTGGTGGCGGTTTCAGGTCTACGTGATGCAACTGAACAAGTCTCGTCCTGCTTAACCGAGGGCACACACAAACACCGTTCCCATTACCCCATTCCGCAGGTTGGGATGCCATCATTCAAGGCTAAAAAAAATAATAAAAGGAACCGTTTCAAAATCGGAAGTGAATTTGAGAATCCTGAGGAGAAGCCTAAAGACCCCAGTAAACTATTTTCCTTAAGCAAACTTAATTTCTGATTTTTTTTTTAAGACTGATATACTCCTGTCTGAGTATTTTATTTCTCAGACTTACAAAACAGAAGCTGTCGCACACATCCGGCCTCAAAAAGCCACATCACAAAAATAATCAGAGAAATAAACTTCCAGAATGTGAGAAATAATCCTGACCGGGAATATTTTGGCTTTCTGACCAATTGTTTTACACGGGACGCCATAATACAGGCGCGATTTTGTAGAGAAGCGTGGGAAAGGGGTGTTGTTCCGCAGGCAGAGGGAAGCCGGTCTCACTTTTTCCCCAGTAACGCTTGCTTTCTGTGTTTTGGGTGCTGCTTAAGGCAGCCCCGCGGCACAGACTGACTCTTGCATGGTGGGGACAGACACACGTACACGGCGCGCAACGGTTTCCTGGTCGGGGAGCGAACAAAAGGCACAACAGGTTCGGGGATGTCGGAAGCCCGATTACCTGGCAAAAGAAAATCTATCATCCCTCAGCAGCATGACAAACCCTCAAAGATTCTGGAGATAGTGAGGCTCTGACACTCGCAGAGTCGCATGTCTCAGCACCCATAAAACGGTGCCGAAACACGGGGCTGGCACTTTGCTGCCTGGCCATTTCATCACCCCCCGTTCGCCCCCTCGGGGGCAGGATCAACACCCCACGGCAGAAGAGAATTTGCTAACGGCGCAGGAACTTTTTGTTTCTGGCTTTTTAAATTGCTCTTTTCCTCCTCTCTTCTTCACGATGAGTAAAGGAGGGGAGCTCGGAGGCTGCTCTTCAGGCATTCTCCGTTCCAAAGGAGGGACTTGGGTCTATATCAGCAGTGTAAGGACTGTCCAGCTGGGCCTTTTCTGGCTCGCTCTGAGGAGAGGCTTGGTGCAGTTAACCCAGAGTGCTCACACCTCTGCCGATGGGGGAAGAGCCGCTTGATCCTTAACTAGCAAAATGCTCTTTCACAATTATTCTCTAGTGCCCATACAGGCATTAAAAGTTCAGGGGTTTTCCCTTAGCAGGGTAAAAAATCCACCTGCTGAGTCTTGTGCGCCGCTGCCATTTCATTGTCGTACTCCAGAATTGCTCAGAAGAAAATAATTTCTAAGATCAAAAGCAAGCAGCTTACTTTTATCTTTCTTCCGCTAAACTTTGTGGGCAGCAGTACGGTCGCAAGCCTCTGCGTTACGCTGTGGCTGCGCCCTTCCTCTCACTGCGGGGGGGGGCAGTGCTGCTCAGACGCTGGTTTTATCGCTGGGGATTAAGTATCTTTTGCAGAGAAGCCTGTCCTGACATTCATATTTGAGAATTCATATAAAAAACACATAAAAATATTAACGTTATTTAAAAATAAAAATAATTATTAAAAATTATTTAAAATAAAAAAATAAAACCCAAAGACTGCTCAATGCACAGAGAACCCTCCAGCACCCGGAGCGCTCGAGGGACACGTCCTCACTGTCACTGGGACCTCCCGTCTCTGCTCGCCCGTGTGTCTCCAGCCGCTGAGGAACAGCAACCTACAAAGTAGAAACCTGCGCGCCGGGCGCTCAGCGGATGGAGAAAAGCTCCAGCGCACGCTGCTCCGTGTCAGTAAAGGTTTTGCCAGAGGCAGCGAGCACTTGCAAAGGTTCCGGGCAGTTCGAGTTTTGCCGCTGACTTCAGCGACAGCAAAAATGAGACTTGCACAGTAGGTTAACGACACCTTTTACCCTTTTCCTGTGAGAAATTAGATATTTGCTCACAACCTGGTTTCAGAAAGCCCTGGCCAGACCTGCTGTCTTATTTATTTATCCATTTAAAGTCTGTGCAGAATCACTTTCCCCCTCAACCATAAGAAACCACTAACATAATGTTGGAGATAAATCCCCTGTGGCAGCAGGCCAGCGTAAGACACAGTGGAAATAGGGTGGGTGTGTTGGAAATGGATAGTAAAGAACATCTAACATAACGTTATTTAACTCAAAGGTCTTCTCTCGAATATAAGGACTCCGGGGCATGCTACAGTCCTTAAAACAGTACAAGAAACACGGTGCCGCGAGCTGTTAACGCTCAGTAACACCATATACTCGTTGAAAGGTAATATTGATCAACGGAGATGGAAAACAGTTTTTGGCAGCTGTTTGGCAACTCTTTGTTAATTGATACGGGAGTCAATTACCAACGGACAAATGTCCCTTCTAGAGGACCACCAGCTCACTTCTGGCCCAAGCTGGCTGCTGCCAGAAGCGTTTTGGAAGAGGAGGAGGATAAATGGATGGGTTTAAATATCATCACTGCGCAGACAGGAATGGACGGCTGTGAATAGCATCACTGCGGCCTTAGGAAGGGATGGTTCAGTAAAGCGAGAGGGCTGTGCCAGGAAGCGAACGGGTCCCGCTCCAGAACAGGGTGAACCAGCCTGCCCAGAGCATCAGTTACCTCTCATGGCCCTTGACACAGTTCTTGGCACCAGTCACGGGGAAAACCGAGTTATTTGGCTCCCAGTGTAAGATGGGGACTGCGTCTGAACGGAAAAAATCTGCAGAACCCGAGCGCAGGCGAGGTGGCGATGCTGGAAGAATCCCTCTTGCGAGGAAAGCCCGGTATTGCACGGAGACTCACGTAAGGTAGCTGTGCACGGGAACTGCTGCTGCGATAGCTGCACACGGGCGCGGAGAAGCCACGGTTCTGACTTCACCTCCGTCTGGTTGTGTAACGAGCTGCCTGCTCAGACACCGCTTCTTCGTACCGGGCAGGAACCCAACACCTTTGATTTCAACAATAAATGGTTGCACTTCTCACCGCTCGGGTGCACAGACCCAGTGCCGAGCACACGGCACGTGAGAAGGACCTTGGGATGACATTGGGGCGTTTTATCTTAGACAATCTGTTTACTCACGTGTGCAAGCCGGGCGCTGGACAGAGTATAACTGGGGCCGGGACGCTGCAGTCCGGCCAGCCTGCCGGGGGGCTGCCAGCCCGACCACCCCTGCGAATGACAGGAGGAAAGAGGTGTCAGCATCCCCAATTCTGGGCTAATTCCCCCCGAAACTGTGAGTTCCATTTCAAGCTGGCTCATCCTTGCTCTGCTGGCAGAAATTGTTCATTCACGGAGTTAATCAATAAACCAAACTCCCAAAGCATTTGCCTGCAAACGGAAGAACCACGGTCTGCCTGTTTTGCTGATCACTGAACAATCACTGTAGGCTCGTTATCTAGGAACCAGCGGGGCACGGCGACAGGGCCTGTTTCATGGAGACACGTGAGTAAAATCTACATCGTATTTTTCAGTACAGCACACACTCAGATGTCCCTGAAACGTTTGGTTTCAGTGTTTGCTACATCGTCATGCCACCGCGTTTATACTCGCGACTGGAAATCTCTGCCTTCTACCTTTTCCCTAGAATTCTGGGTGGTGTTCTCCCTACTTCACCCATAAATGCGTAAATCCCCGCCCCAAGCAGGCGCTGAGAACCGAAGAAAAGGACGGAGCTTGGCTTACCGGGAGCTCGTCCTTCCCTTTTGCACCCACATCAAGGATGTGTCAAGTGCTCCACGCGCAGTCCCGCCAACGCTGGGAAGCAGCCGCCTCCTTTCCAGCTTTACACGCTGCTCCTCGGTAAAGACAAGCAGGGAAAGCACGTGTTAGAAGGCGACACCCCAATGAGTAAGGGATTTCATACTGCAAAAGGTGAAGGAAAACCAGGTCTCTGCAATCGACGGCATTGCTCCAGCCCAGCGCAGGCGACGGGACGGCGTTCCGTGACGCACGGTGAGCAAACCCCGTGCCGAGCGTCACAGCGTCAGAACAATCCCCGACTCTACGGAGCGCGGCCACTAGCACAAATATTACAGTTCGATTTCCCAGGTTTAGCTCGTAGAGAAAAGGCACGCGCACGGGAAATGTTGGCATCCAAAAGCAAAGGCAGGCATGGCAACAAGCGCAGGAAGCTTGTCAATGAAAAAAAAATACTATTTATTTGAACAACAATTTATTCTGTAATCTCAGGTTGAAAGTTCAGCAAACCTGATGTAAGTAGTTTGTACTAACAAGCCTAAAACTAACCAGGCTTATATGATACCTATTTAAATCTGGGTTTAAGATAAAGTATCCCTTCCCTCGTTGAGGACACACGAGATGGATCGTGGCAGCTCTAGTTCCGGCTTAAATTTTCAGGACATGTATCACAGCAGCTGCAGTAACGCCCGAGGAAGAGGAGGAATGGTCCAGTGATTCTTAAAACAGAGCCTGGGAAGCCCGAGGCCGAAGGCCTGCTGTACCACGGGTGAGTTCCTGCCAGGCGTCAGCTGCAGCTGCAAACCAATGGTAAATCAGTCCGATTTCAGTCGGACCCGTAACAACGCTGGAAAGCACTCGCACGCTGCGATTGTGTCGATGCATCAGAGGAGACTGGCGCTGCTCAGGCCGTCACCCATCCTCCGGAGGTGGCAGAGCAGCGGGACCGCGGAGGCTGCCGTCCCGCCTTTGGAAAGCAAACACACGCGTGAGAGCGCGACAAACCGCGCTCCAGTCGCCCAGAGCTCGCTCGCAGGCGGCTCGGGCGGCGTCCGGAGGCTCCCTGCCATGTATCGGCGTCCAGCACCCATTCTGTGTTTCCTGGTACCACCGTGTGGTGACGGGAAGGAACAGGCTGTTAATCAAAGCGGTGGTTAATGAGACCAACCAGCACTACCCCAGTCCCCGATCGTGCCAGCGCAGCGCAGCCAGGGTGCCAGAGCCAGCGTTCCCTGCCGCCCGCCCCCACTCCAGCCGTTCCCAAGGGTGGGATTTTCCTCGCCGGAGGTCTGCAGGGCTCGCCAGCGAGGAGGCGCGTGTGGCCCCGGCGGGGCAGGGGAACCCGGGCGCCTCGAACCGGGCTGCGGCCCGGCGAACCCCAGTCACCGAACACCCGCAGCATGGCGACAGCCTCTGGCATATCTCCAGTACAAGAAAAACTAATTTAATCGCCTAAGTTTACAGTCAGTCCTCAGGCTGGACCAGGAACCCCGAATATACATACATTCAGTTCTCCTGCTTAGGTCACGCTGATTTTCATCGACAATACGCACCGAGACGCCTGTTTATCAGAATAAAGGCACACCAACGCTCCGCTCCGGGCAGCGCCAGGACAGCAGCCTGGTGTATCCGGGGAACAGTAACCGCAGAGCAGTTCCTCGCTCGCCGCGCACGCAGCAACCGCCACCACCACCAAGCCCGACAGCAGGGGAGAGCTGTTGCCTCGAGCGAACTCTGTTAAAAATCCAAAAGTAAGCTCCGTGGGATAATTGAGTAAGGTAAAATGAAATCCCATCATCAAATCTGTTTAGAAGGGGAAGCCCAGGAAGTTTGGGGTTTAAGGAGCCGGTAGCGAAACGCAAAGTGTTCCCGTACCTGCAGGTGCTTGGGGACAGGGTGCCACGCCGCTGGGCGACCTGCAGCCACTGCAGGACTGTTCCTTCTGCACTGTCAGAGCACCTTCTCCAGGCTGGTTTCATGCACCTAAGGTGACAACGTGTTCCCGTTTGGGGGCTTTAATGCATTTTAATAGATCTCACACTTTGGAAGTTTCCCCCGACGTTTTCTGTTGCTGTTTCTTCTGTCGCACTGTGGATTTCCTGGCACCCCAAAAATTCCCTTTGCAAGGAGACAGTTAAAAACCAAAATGGTTGTCAAAATAGTAAAAAAAAAAAATCACATCAGAAGTCTTTCTACTGTCAGCTTACCAGAGCTCTTTATTAGTCGGTATCTCCTCCTCGTTAGCCTCAATCAAACTTTCCTCAGATCAGCTCCCCCTGTGCCACCTCCTTCCCCTCCCTCACCAGCGAGGATGGGCTCGCTTTGTAAATCCTGAGTTTAACCATAGCTCCATTTCACCTCCCCGAACTGCAGGCTAAGGGCCCTTTTCTCAGAAATTATAGTCAGCAATATTGGTCCCTGGGCATGGCATTACCGCATCTGGGACGATTCAGGGACCACGAAACCCCCGTGCCATCGAGGCAGGTGGTTCTTCTGACACAAATGATCCTGCAGCCCAACACCCACCGGGTGCGTTCACTGCAGTTCAGTCCGCTCTCCCTCCCCGCTCCCCGGCACCGCGCCGGCGGCAGGCTCGGCTGGCAGGAGGAGCGCGCCGTCGCTGTTTGCGAATACGGCTGAGCTCTGTGACTGCGGGATGAAAAGTGCCGCAGGAGCGAACTGTCCCGCGGCTCCAGACTGTTGATCCCAGGGCACTGCAGGAGGAGGGACGGGAGCCTGTCGCTCTTGGGGAATCCTCCCCACACATCTACTTCACTTGTTCTCAGGCTGGTTTTTAGCCCAACAATCCGCTTCCAATTGAAAAAACCCGCGGCTGGGGTAAAGCTGGTTCTGCAGGGTTACGGTAAGCGACGCACTGGCCTGTAACTGGCGCACGTGAGCTTCTGCTCCGTTTTAGCTGTCCCTTAGCACACTGCTCCGGGAGCCTGGAGACTTTGCTCTATCACCTCTCAGTGATCCAGATGTTCTTACGACCCCAGCAAAAATCGAAGTATTAGGAAAACAGGAATCACCCACGGGCTCCGCTGGAAGCCTGCCCAAGGTTTCAGCACCGTTAAGAACTCTGCAATCTTACCTATTAAGGGGCAAATAAACGATAACAGAAGTTTGGGTCTGTTTCCCAGCCAATTTGTGCTGAAATTAATAAACTGAGCAACAGTTTAGTGAGATAGCCGCTAATTTGACATGGATTGACATCACACTGGTGCACAACTACTTCTTCAAGGCCTGGTGAGGAGCACTGGACCCACGTGTTTGCCCTCCTGCTGTCGGTGGTGGCTCTCTGGATCCTGGATGCGGCTGTTCCCCTTCGCATGAGGCTGCGTGAAGGCAGCTGCAGCTCCGAGCAAGAGGCTCCCCCGGCGCGTTGCATCAGGCCTCTGGTTCATTGTACGTCTTGTGCACGTCCAGTTTTTCTGTGAGAGGACAGATAAAATGAAGGTGGGGAAGGTATCAGGCAGCAGAACCAGAAAAATTATCATGTAAATTGAGAGTGAATGTTCAGAACTGAGGTAACCAGCAGAAAGACAAAAAGCTTTTGTGTCTTACTCTGAGCACAGGAAGCATCCAGCGGACCCAGCGCTGCCAACGGCTTAGTGCAGCTTGCACAGCGACCCCCTCAAACAGGGGCGTTGGGCCGTTCCCGGGATCCCCGCTGCCTTACCCATCCAAAACGCCACCTCAGCGTAGCGATGCTCGAGAAGGGCTGAAGAACTGCGAGCAAAACCCAAACTCCCCGAGCGCAGCCCAGGAACGCAACCGCGCTCTGACAGCAGCTTGTCCCTACACCCAGTAGCTGCGGTTTTACCTGCGGTCAGCACAGCGCGGGGTCCTCCCCGAGGTCAGCTGCCAGAGGGAACCGTGCTGTGCGAACTCTGGAATCCTCAGGTTGCTGTAAAACAGGATGCCAGGTCGGAACACAATAGCGTGTGAGCGCATACAGGAGATCACTGGTAGTTCTCCGTGTTCGCTTTGCTTCTGTCCAACACCGGTGGTTTTGTAAACTCAAACAAACAGGACAAACCACGCGCTGAGGCGAAGCCCACCGGGCAGGCCAGCTTTTTAAAGGCAGCGTAAATCACCGCAGCTACACAGACGATTTTCCATGTAAAATGATGACGATTTAACAGAAAAACTTATTTTCAGCTGGAGGCGTTCTGGCAGCTGGAGATGCAGATTTGTGGCTGTTCTAACCACCAGCCAGCCGTGGATCGCAGCGCAGCGCTGCCTGCTCCTTAGCTTTTAATTTACAGAACTAATTACTCAGATTTACCGTCTTTAGCATCCCTTACCCTCTGTTTGCTTGAGGAGAAACAGATGAGCCCTGCGTGTCAGGCCAAGCCCAACGGGCCAACACCTCCAGCAGGAGGGCGCGTCCAGCGGGGAGCACCTTAGGTGCAGCAAGAGCTTCAACATCGCAGCAACAAATACGTGTAGAGACGGGCAGAACCCTCACGTAGCCAAGACACGGATCATCCAGGGCATCAAAACCTTCTCTAACTGTTGTTACAAGCGGAGAGGAGCGGGGATGTTCTGACCAGCAAGCAGATTTCAGACCAGGATAAGGGAAAATACAGGTTTGTAGCGAAAATGAAAGCGCCAATACTTTCCAAAGCGTTTGTGGTATCAATGCAGACATGAGGGCTCGGCGTACGGGAGACATGAGCAGGGTCGGAAGGTCACTGGTTAGCAGGCAGACAGCACGGCGGAGGAACTACAGAGAAACTTAGGTGGCAGTTACCCCAAAACGTAAAGCATCACCTCCCGCCTCGGCCGGAGAGAACGTACGGCAAGGCACAATTTAACTTGTAGGAATTGAGAAGAGTTAAGGGGTAAGTTCTTCAACAAAAAGAAACCCTGCAATTACACCTCATTAGCGGCACTTTATTTTACGAGGGGCTGAAGAGACCTTCCAACCACAGGGGTGTTCAGAGAACACCAGAACGCTCCAGTTGGCAACCAGTTCAAACCCAGCTTCACTTGGAACAGCCCGTTCTCTTTGTAGAAGCCCAACAACCCACAGCCCCACGAAGGCAAGGGAGGGTATTGCCAATTTTCTGGTTTTAAAGCATTTACCATTATTTTAACGTAACAATAATTGAATTCCTGTTATTATTGGGTGAAATCCCAATTTCGCCACCCGGAGAGCGCTTACAGCGTCGCCCAGGTTGTGACCGAGTCTCAGACCACTCCACAGCCACCAGGCTCCTCTCCCGCCGACACTGAAAAATTCCGACACGCAGATTTCCAACCTGCCGCCAGCCCCGCCGGTCCCGCTCCCTGCAGCCGTCCGAGCTTGCCGCAGGACAGGGCGGAGCGGAGCGCTGGGGAGCCGCAGCCTCCCCGCGGCTCCATCCTACTGCTCGGTGGCTCCAGCAAGTTGCCAGGAGTTTTGTTGGCCGCTTTTAAGCTGCTGCTTTTGGGTGGGGTACAGCAGATTATTACATCCGATTTTTCTGACGTTTGCTGGGGAAATACAAGGCGTACCAGCTCTAACGCGAGATGGAGCGGCGGTTTGTTTTTAAGCCATTTTAGCCTGTACACCCAGCCGTTCTAGATGACTTCTGGCACTCCAGACCAAAGATTCCTCAATGCGAACCTCTGCCCTGCTCATTTTCAGTGGCTTCCCTCTGAAAACAGCACAGGTTCAAACAGGTCACCAGACTTAATCGAGAGCAGACGCTCCAGTCCCAGGAAAGGCCAAGCAGAGATGGAAAAATCCATTGGAGCAGGCTGCCACAGGAGGCATTCGCCCATCGGGGTTCTGGGCTGGCTCTGCTCTACCGTCTGAGCAGCGACTACAGAAACGGTGCGTTTTTACTCAACAAATCTTGTTTCCCGCTTAGTCACCACCACAGCGAAGTCGGTACTCCAGCAAAAGCAACAGTGTTCAAGCTCAAGTGCAGAAAACTAACACATAATCAGTTTTACGGCGCTAGTTCTGGTTTCACTACCAAGAAAAGCTCACCAAAATCTATTTTCCTCTGCAGTGACTGCAAGATTGCTGCATTCTTCCCCTTTTTGCACAGTACTACTCCTTCGACAGTAACGGAGATAATTTATCTCGGTGGATTCACTTACGTGCTCCTTGCTGGGCCCCCAGTAGGCCAGGAGTTCCACAACACCCCGCAGCGATCATGCGTTCAGGTAAGGAAATCTCGCTTGTCAATTACTGCTGAATTAACATGCTGAAAACACATTATTGGCCCTTAGCAAAACGCCGCCTCAATACAAGCGCACGCAGGCGGACGGCGAGCGTTTGTCTGACGCTAACCACATCAGACACAAAATAAAGGCAAGAGAAATTAGAAAGGCATTAAGAACAGTCCAAGCCAAACCGTATCCAGCTTTATTAAAGGTACTTTTCATAAACAATCATGGTAATTTAGGCAGGACATGGGCTACAATCGGCAACATTTTACAACAACTGTCGAACTCCCCTCCCTTCATGGGCTACCAAAACGTAAAAGTTGCTATAAAACTGAAGAATCTTCATTTCATACTCGTGAGGGAAAAGTTTAGAGTGAGGGCGGACACTTTCACATTTAGCATGTTGTTTAACAACTCTTCACAAACCTACCCTGACTTACAGAAGAAAAAAAAAAATAAAAATGCAGGTTTCTTAATCTGAAGATCCACAATATAAAAGAGGAAATACAACTCCTTTCAGAGCCGTTACATCCCAAATCGGAAGTCCGCATCACCGGACAATGCATTTAGAGTGGTTCAGTCCCAAAATGCCAGTTTTGCCGTGTTTCGGAGTGACAGGCTCTGGGCAAGCAGGGAGGAGGCAAAAGGGAACACTGAGGGCGTTACACTGCGGGTTTGAAGTCGGCAACAGGCACCCTGGGACCTTCCGTGTTCACTCTGACACACTTCACAGAACTTAACAGACGTGCAGCAGGAAGGGATCCCTTCCTCCTCTATTCAGGAAGGGCCCTTCTTCCAAAATCTGGGGGACCGGGAAAACTTTTCTGATTAAAATTTAGGTTCCAAGAAACAGACTAAGTGACATTTGTCCCCACTGTCCCTCCCCCTCCCCCCCAACACAACAACGAAGCGGTCTGTGTGCTAACAACATAGCTTAAAAAAAAGTAAAACAAAATTCTGCATTGTTATAAAACTTGATAAAAAATAGTATTTCAAACTGTACAGTCACCAGAAGTACACAGTTATCAAAAATTCACACATTTTACTTGGCTTCACCAGCACCTTCGGCTTTCTGTGCCTAGAAGAGAAAGGGGAACCAGTCAACACACACCGCGCACTCGCGCCCAACAACTGCCAACTCGTTTGTCTAACTAGCGGCTCTCTGAACAGAGGAACTCGGACCCGGGCTGCACCCCGCCACTTGAACACACCGAACATTTCAAGTACGGCAGAAGGGAGCCTGAACTTGCTTTATGACATGTGGACTTCACACATTTTCACAACTTTCGCGTGGCAAGTCCAACTGGCAAACAGACAACTTTAACTCTCTACCAACCAACACCCCCCCACCTGTAGGTGTGTTCTTAGTGTCACAAGCAACAGGTCTAATTAATCAAGCAGCAGCTCCTCTCCACTAGCGCAAACCAACACCTGCCTGCGTCTGACACGGAAAAACCCCCACTCGTGCTGTGACACAAGCTGCCAGCGCCGCTGCGGTACCTGGTCTGTTTTGGCATCTCCGTTTTCTGCAGGGTTGTTTCCCTCCTTGCCAGCATCAGCTTTCCCCTTCTTTCCCTTGGGCAACTTCTCGCTCTTCTGCAAACGTAACATGACGTATGCCGTTACAGTTACCCACATCCAAACACCAGAACGGTACAAGCTAACGCTGGACACCGGCGCGAAAAGAAGGCGGCGACAAACGCACGTTTAAGAGACCAGCAACAACTGTGAAGAGTCTCCACTTGGGTGTTTCTTCAGCAAGTTTTGTACAACTCGCAAGTTTTCCGCACAACTTTACAGAAGCGATGCTGCAGCTCAATTTCATCGCTACACACACTGTTCTTCAAGGTTTTATTAGTTGTTGCCACACAAATCTGAACCTCGTAACCCATTCACCTCCCAGTAACAGGGCTGACACCATGACTTACCTTTGGAGCTGCCTTTTTCGGTTTAGGCTCTGGCTTCGGAGGAGCTGGCTTCTGTAAGTGAGAAAACCCCATCATGTTATTCAAATCACTTTAAGAGAAACATACTACTTCTTTTCCTAAAAAACATTCGACCCAAACAGTTCCCTTTCAGGAGAACAAATCAAAGCATTTGAAAGCGAAGCACTTACTTGACGTGCCAATTATTCCACCACTCCCATAACACCACAGAGCAGTTTGTTAAGCCAGTAACTTACTTTCAGCTCACCACCACGTCTCTCCAGAACACCTACAGCTCTCACACAGACGCCGTACGCAGTACTCAAGCCTAAAACTAAGTGTCGTGACATCTCTGCTTGGCAAGAGAATACTCACAGCAGATAACCTTGCCGATCTCCGTTGTGGCTGTTTAAAAAAGAAGAAGGATTGAATTTAATGGGATGGAACGTCAATGATCAAAACCTCATACAGTAACTCCCACTTCAAAGCAGTACAAACCTGGAACTAACGGTTAAGTTTTTAGCTCACTCTTCCCCGGTTCCCAAGAAAAAAAAGATACTATCCCGTTTAAATCACTACTAATAGCTACCGACAGTTAAACAGATTTTCCGTGGTTAAGGTTCAGAGACAGTTAATACTTTGGAAAGTCAGAACCAATTGAGACCAACCCTCCCGCCCATCCCCAGTTCTCTACTTTGATGAAGTCAAACCTCATCTTCCAACGTAAACACTTCATGATCCAACTTTCTCAAAATATTGAACTTCTTACCTCATCCTTAACTTTGGCCTTCTCGCCCTTAGTATCTCCTTCAGCCTGGGGCGGGAAGCACAAGCGGTACCGAGAGTTAACGGGAGGCGCCAGCCGTTATT
>VWZZ01008320.1:94824-109622 GCA_013399095.1 Psophia crepitans
GCCGGTGAACAAGGCGGGGAGAGAGGGGCTGAGGCGGGTCGCAGCCGAAGGCAGGGGAAGGCAACGCTGAAATAAGAGGAAAACACACCAAAACGCAATTCAATTTAGAGTAAGGCACCCCAGAGGTGCCCCCTGCGTGGCGGTACGGGTGGGCTCCTCCCGGAGGGGCCGTGTCCCCCCCGGCCACAGGCGCTGCCTGCCCACCCGCTGCAGCTCCAGGCCGCAGGTCCCCGCCTCATTCCAGCCATTAACTCTTCACCTTTTAATTGAACCCCATCCAGACCCCCCAAGCAGCACACTGCCCCCCCCGTCCCTCCCCAGGTAATCTCAGGCTTTACAGACCTCAGAGCACTTTTTTCCAGCCATGCCGATTGATTTTCCCCCCCACATCATGGTAAACGTGATCTGGGGACGCTCGGCTCTCCCTGGAAGGAGCCCGTAGCTCTGTTCCCACAGCTGTCACAGAGAGTCACTGGGGAAAGACAGACACACTCCCAAAACTCGGGGTGTATAACTTATGCCCACCCTCTAACGAAGCAGGGATTAGAGGGAAAGTTGCTATTTTACAAGAATAACTAATGGAATAAACAAACACAAGTCTTCTCCCACTGCTTGAGGAGCTGCTTCTCCTCCCCTACTACAGCAGGGGCTTGTATAAAAGGGATTAAAGCTTTTCCTTCCGAGCCTTTTGTAAACCAGATCCTTCAATTACCACACCTGCAACAGCACTACTTCTTCCTGGAAAACCACCACTTCAGCTTTGCTCACCTGCATTGCCTTAACACAACTGAAAACCTTTTTGTAAGGCAAAAATACATGCTTGGGTAGAAGGCAGTGTCCCCGTCAGCCTGGCAAAGCAGACTGGAGAGTGCTCCATCTCATGGAGGTTAAACTATTTCCACCGACAGCTTCCTGAAAGGTGAAGACAGAGAAAATAAAATACAGCAGAAAAAGTTTAAACATCAACAGCTCCCATCATCTCTACACGTTTTTATCCAAGCTGCTGTTTGCTACTTACACAGGAGGAGGTTCGCGCACGGAGCTTCGTTCGGCCAAGCCCTGGGCGCTCAGGGGATCGCTCACTCTGCACTGCAGGAAGAACACAGCCTTCGGCTCGCTTCCAGGTACCAGCGATCAGACGAGCTGTCTGTCGTAGGCTGAACAATGCTATGAGAGACCTGGACGCCAACTTCATCGCACTTAGAATGAGTTCTACGTACTTTTACGTGGTCGGCTTATTTTTTAAATGAGTTTGGTATGAATATGCTTTATTCACAATTTGACAACGGAGTTACCCTCTTCACAATCACATTCAAAGTGCTGAGTTTGTAGCACTTAACAAGTCTTTTAAATCTGCATTTTCTAGTTTTTCACCTGGAGGTAAAAAGGAACACTTTAAAAACAGCAACAGCCGGTACTGCTGCCCCTGCCTCAGAAACAGGAATCAAGACATTTTCTGTTATTTTGACCATGGGGACGGAAACCAGGAGAAATTAAGAGACGGAAACGATCTTGGAAATCAGCTAGTCCATCTCCCTGCCGATGGAAAAGAGCAAACAACAGCTCCTCTGCTGCTCCAGCCACTCCCATTAGAACCAGCTCAGTAGCCCTTCTGAGCCATTTTGGCTGGCTCAGAGGTTGGTTTTGGCTACTGTGTTCCTGACCTAAGCCCACTCATTCCCTGGAAACAGGACATTAAGTCATAGCTCTAGAGAGGTCCCAAAGGATCTGACATAGTGTATCCATCACCTGCTTTTAGCTAATTTCTTTTCTGTTTTAAGCCATGAAGTTAATTCCCAACGAAGCCTTTTCGCTTGCCTGCTCGGAGCCTTTCCTACGCACAGCCGGTCAGTTCCAACATCAGATCTGTGGCATTTGGGTTTTCCCCACATACGTCGCTCAGAAGGGATCGTGGACCGGGTGAAGCCTTCTGGCTTTTTTTTTTTTTTTTTCCTTACAACAAGGCTGACAACACCTTGGTTTAGCTCTTTGGAAGGTAAGAGCGGATACTGTTTTGATGGAAGATGGGGAAAAGACAAGATGCTATCATGAAGTAGGCAGCGGGAAATCTCTGCCACTGCTTGGCATGGGGCACCCTTCTACACCAGGAATTACCCCCTCCCCGCAGAAAACAAGGCTCCCCTTATGGGACAGCAGAGGAAACCTCAACAGAAGATTCACTACTGCGAAGCCATGGAAAGAATTCACGTCCAGGCTGATTTAATGGGACTGAACTGGTTTGCCTGGGCCAGTCCATGAGGAGTCAAACAGAAGTGGAGGCTCATTTCAGTTAACTTCTTGTCACCAAGCCACCTGGGCCCGTAAAGTACCAAGCAGCAGAGCTATGCGTATTCTCCAACATCAAGGGCAGGGAGACAGACAGAAGGACGGCATTACCTTCCTCAGCAGCATTCACAGGACTGGAAAGGTTCACAGTACTCTGTCCCTGCCCGCAGACAGGGCCAGCGGGGACATAAAGCCCTATAGCAGCCCTGCATCCCCCCTGTAGAACCACACGAGTGAATTCCTCTGGGCAGCAGCTGTTCCCTCTAACACAGTTAAAAATTCACTCCCCAAGAACAACCCAGCACCTATGTCATGCAGACACCGTACACAATCTTTCAAAGAAGTCCGCTCTCTTGTGCTCTAGCGCCTGCAGAAAGCCCTGGATTCTCTCTTCCCGCATGGCAGTGCATTTCTGCAACAGTGTCCGTCGGCGCTGGGAGTCTCCGTGGGATGCAAACCCCTCCTGCTGCAGCTTCTTTGTCACGTAAGCCTGATCCCTTTCCATCTGTTGTCGCTTCCTTTCCTCCATGTAGGAGTCTCTGGCCTTCTAGAGTGAAAAGCAGTAGAGCGTTAGCACTTCTCCAGGCCTTTGGCTCATCGGCGGTACCGATGCAAGGCAGCAGAGGTTATGGAAGGAACAGCCTCTGCTTGAGCCATCAACCTGCAGGTTAAACGAGGGGTGGCTCTGTGTGCGCCTCCTCCGCTTTGAGGCAGCCTGCTTGATTGGTTATAGAAAAAATAATACAGAGAGATCCTTCTGGACCTTCTCCCCAAGACATAAGTCTGCTCACAGCATTAACTCCTAGTTAAAACAGATAAAGGTCATGACAGATTGCGGAAAAACCCTCAGAGACCGGAATCGGAGAGGAACAGGACACAGAGGACTTTCAAACCACAGACGTGCACACAAGCTACCCTCGCCAGTGCCATCACGGAAACTTTGATCCTTTCACATGGCAGCAGAACCGTTTTAGGGGATTCAGAACAATGAGTTAGGGGGCAATTCTTGGAGCTGAGGATCAGGTATTGAGCTAGTCAGCTTCAGCAAAAAAGCAAAAGCATGACCAAACGCCTGTGTTCCAATACCGTACTAGCTCGAGACACAGCAGGATGGGCAGGAGGAAGGAAAAGGCAGTAGCTATCCTTGCCTGCCCTTGAAAGTATTTGAAATGTTTTTGCAGTTCACTTTTGAATTACATCTTACTGCACATGCCCTACCCTGCAGCCTCCCACAGCAAAAACACATCCACTTGCAGGAATATTAAGCCTTCATTTTTAAAAAGAGTAGAACTGGTCACTGTGACATAACCAGACACACATGCACTTAGGGAGTGCTGGCCTTTCAAACGAACAAGGAGAAATAATTATTCCGAGAGCCTGACTCACTCTTCACATTTTCCCTGTACCCAAGTCGGTAGTATGTGCTCTGGCACTGTAAATTAGCTTTTGTTGGGCTGAGAACGAAGCAGAAATATCCATAGCTACAGAAAGCCCACTGAACTGATAGCATCCGCTGCTGTAGCTCTGCTTATTTGGAACACAAAGATCATCAGCCTGTTCAGCCGAAGACTTCTACCCTGGGACAAAGTGAAATTTTGTCTATCCAGCAGGAGAGTGCGACCACTTCCATGGGGCAGGCTCACCAACAGACATCTGCGTTCTCCCCCTCGGTCTGCCTGTACTTTTGGTACCTGGTTACAGCTCACCCTGGGACTAAGCAGTGAGCAACAACCAGCTAGTAGACTCCCTTGCGCAACAAGCTAACTGGAAAATGAAGATGGCTGTTCAACATGATGCTGTTTGAATTGGTGGAAGCATCTTTTGTCAAATGCCTCCACATTCAGTTTGAATTTTTTTTGTTCTGTACCTTGTCAAACCTCCCATCCAGCTGCCTACCCGGTGTCCTGAGCACAGCAGCACTCTCCCAAAGTAGACAGAGTTGCTGTCATATACTCTGGCTTCTCAGCAAGTCAATCCCCTAGCCCCACCTTCTCACTGACAAGCAACCCTTCCACCAAGGTGATTTGTTGCAAGAGCTCTAGATACTTTTGGCTTTCAAGATCACCTACTTCAAATGCTAAAAAACCCCCCAAAACAACCACCCAGCATCTAAACCTCAGCAGTTCCTTTGAGAAGTCCTCCCTTCTGCACAAGTGGGCTGCATCCCTTGGAAAAAAAAAAAAAAGGTCAGCTTTATATACAGCAGTGGGTCTTACACAAGAAAATCATAGAATCGTAGAATGGTTTGGGTGGGAAGGGACCTCCCAGCCCATCCAGTTCCCACCCCCTGCCATGGGCAGGGACACCCCCCACCAGCCCAGGGTGCCCAAAGCCCCATCCAGCCTGGCCTTGGGCACTGCCAGGGAGCCAGGGGCAGCCACAGCTTCTCGGGGCACCCTGTGCCAGGGCCTCAGCACCCTCCCAGGGAAGGATTGCTGCCTCCCAGCTCAGCTCCAGCTCCCCTCCTGCAGCTTCAGGCCCTTCCCCTTGGCCTGGCCCTCCCTGCCCTGCAACCAGCCCCTCTCCAGCTTTCCTGCAGCCCCTGCAGGCACTGGGAGGGGCTCCAAGGGCTCCCCGCAGCCTTCTCTTCTCCAGGCTGGACAAGCCCAACTCCCTCACCCTGTCCTCAGAGCAGAGGGGCTCCAGCCCTCGCAGCATCTCCGGGGCCTCCTCTGGCCTCGCTCCAGCAGCTCCGTGTCCTTCCTGCCCTGGGGCCCCCTGAGCTGGAGGCAGCACTGCAGGGGGGTCTCAGCAGAGCGGGGCAGAGGGGCAGAATCCCCTCCCTGGCCCTGCTGGTCCCGCTGCTGGGGATGCAGCCCAGGACACGGGTGGCTTTCTGGGCTGCCAGCGCACACTGCCGACTCAGGGTGAGCTTTTTATCATCCAGTACCCCCAAGTCCCTCTCCCCAGGGCTGCTCCCCATCCATTCTCTGCCCAGCCTGTACTTGCGCTTGGACAACTACAGCTACCAGTTGTGCTTGGACAACTACAGACCAAAACTGACCAAAGAACAAATCTAGACAACAAGAAACCTTGATAATAGCATAGCACGAACAGAGAGTCACAGACAAGAACTACGAGAAGATAAGACTGGTTAGGAGCAGAAGCAGCATTTGCTACCCATCAGAAACTAGCACTAGGAGCAAAGTCAGAGCAGTGACCTTACTGTTCAAGACAGAGGCAAAGCTAACATCAGTGACAAATGCTACTGCCTTTTTTTGCTTTCCTCTTCATGCAGAAGGTGAATGGCCATTACCTGTATTAATACAATGAATTGCTGGTAGGAAAAGGGCAGACTTGGGGCAGAAACAGGAATAAAATGTTAAGGACGTGGAGAATTTGGATGCTTCCAGACTGACTGCACCCAATTACATTCGCCCGTAACCACGGCCGTCTATAACCTCTTTGACAATCCTCAAAGGTGAGCAAGGTCCCTGAAGGCAGGAAAGGGCAGTATAATGACTGGCTTTAAAAACAGAAGACCCAAATAATTAAGGAACAGACAAGTTCAGCAACCAGATATGGTGGAGGTAAGAGTCAGCACACCAAGTTCCTCCTCCTGCCAGTTACTGCTGCCTCTGTGCTTCCAGCTCCCGAACTCATTTTGCTTAAAAATAGTAGTGATTTAGTAATCTGGTCAACTCGGCCAGACTTATCTGAAACAGGTCAGGGAGAGCTCACAACAACAAATCTAAAAGGAGAGGAATAATGACAATGAGCAATAGGAACAGCCTCTTTGGTAGGCACATCTTGACCCACAGAAAAGAGGACACTTGTCCACAGTCTCACAGCTCAGGCAGCCTCACTTCAGCTACCAGAAAGGAAACTCTACACTCACTCGTTAAAAAACCCTAAAAACAATAGCAGAGTTAAAGGAAGAGCATGCAAATTCTCCCTGCTCATTCCAGAGTGAACTGAGCAGTCTTTGCTTAAATCACTAATGAAGTGGTTTGAGTTTAACCGGCTGATTTTACCCTGTGGCATATCAGGAGTGCTTGTTTGTTCTGAGGAGTGGGGACAGACACTTCCAGCTGGTGGAATGAGCAGTAGGGGCAGCGGTGACTTCAGGTACTCTAGATAGTCCTGAAAGTAGGGGATTCTGGCCACCCACTAAGCAGCCACATGGGTACAGGAAAAGCAACACATCTGGCATTAGCTGCTACTGAAAAAAGATCTTAACTGACTGCGCTAAAGGAACAACTCCTCTGCTCCTGCTTTGTGCTCTCACCTGATTTCCAGCACGGTGCTATGCAGACAACATGCTGCGTTGAGCTTTCCATCTCCCTAAGGCTCCCTTACCTGTAAAGCATTGTAGTTCATCTGGAACCGAAGGATAGCCTCACACAAGTTCCAAAAGGAATATTCTGGCCACAAGACTGACTGAAACACCAGGCATGAATGGGATGTCTGCAGAAAACAAGATCACCAACAATTTAATCATCTAGCGAGGGAAAAGATGCAGCTCTGTTGGTCAAACTATTGCAGTTTCCCCACAAAGATTTTTACCTAGGCTGCATTATCAGAGTCCACTGAAAATGAAAGAAATACTAGCCAGGAGAGTTCGAAATTGCACAATGTAAGGTCTTTCCAATTAGCTTTTAATGCTGGGACACAAGCCATCCATTCCTGTAAAAATACCAGCAGGATTCTTTCTAACACTATGTTGGGCCTTCACAGAGGTATTTTTAATAGTTTAAGCATTACAGACATACAACAAAACTAAAACAGCAACGCCAGCCTACCAAAGGCTGAGTTAAGGGAGTAACAGATGAACCATGGATCAGGACACGACATTTAAGCCATTCATCAAATGATGTCTCGTGATATTCCTTACTGCCCACTCATGGCATTTGAGCTGCTTAACGAGTCTAAGACTTGTGGTGCACTGAACATAACCTAGAGCTGAAAGATGAAAGGTTTCAAGTTAAAACCTACTTTTGCCATCGAGTCCCTCAAAGTTTCAGGTAAGTGTGTTCCTATGACCGTTACTACACAACCTAACACTTAAACGGACTCTGCGTGACTCAAGGCTGCAGCGATACAGAAAATCTTAGAGTCAATTCTGTACAGAAAAACCATGAGGACATTTTCTTTGACACCAGAGAATCATCCTGAATAGCACGACTTCCCTCCTACTTTGGAGCCGTCCGCACACGATTGCTAGCGAAGCGAAACTCGCGCTAACGCTCTGGCATGTGAGCTGGCGGAGTGGGAGCACAAGCACACGTTCTCTTCTGCTGCTTCTGCCGTAACTCCCGGCACGGGAGAAGGGCATCACGGCAGCCAGACTCACAGAGCGCTGACTTCCTCAGTAATGCTTCGCCAGCTACAAGCTCAGCCTCTGAGACACCTCTGCCAGGACTGCCACCAAGAGGAGCCGGCAAAAAAATGTAAGTTTGCAGCATTGACACCCATCCAGGGTATATATGTGCCCAAAAATACAGGGAGGAGAGGGAGATGCCTTGGGAGCAACCGCAACTCAGGTCAGACAACTTCTGTGAACTTGCCAGTTAAATAAGTTGGAATAAGAACATTTGATGTGGTTGCTTAAAGGCAATTGGGTTTTGGCTCTAAATTGTACATGTAAAATAAAATGTTATGTTTAAGTAAAGCTGCTTGACTCAAATGTTCTCCTGCAAAGTCTGGCTTACAAACAAGTCAATATTGCCCAGCTCAGGAGAAAGAAATGGAAGCAGCTTTGGATACTGTAACTGCAAATACACGAACGTGGTAAGTGTTGAGGACTTACTGTGTTTTAGCTTAGCAAGCTAGTCATGCTGATTTGACTTTGCCACCCTTAGAACCTGTCTTGCAGGGCCTTGTTTCATTATGGAAGTAAAATACACTTCTGAAACCGTGACATCAGGCATGAACATTACATATACGTTATAGGGTCACACCTCCCACACCCACAGCTGACATGTGACAAACACCTCTCCCAGGAATCTAGAAATCTTTCCTGGGATTTCCTCATCCCAGGGAACACGTTGCCAGGTTAAATTAATCAAAGCTAGGAACTTACCAATCAAAGGAGGGATTGCCTAGATGTGGGAAGAGGAGCAAAGGGATGAGCAATTCATTATTTCCTTGACTGCTGTCAGCTAGACTAATTTGTGGTTTCTTAGTAAGTGTTTTCAAGATGATACAATTTCAGACTTGCACTGCAAGGTATTTTAGGCAATCACAGAACTGCAAGAGTGCCACAGCACTCAATCCGTCCGAGAAGTTATCTAACCCCTGGCAGAGGGAGTTTACGAGCCCTCATGTTAGCTGAAGCCTGCAGACAGCAGAACACTCTCTGATGCAAAGACGGAATATTTCAAGAAGAAAAACAAAGACTTTACCTGCCAGAGCAAGAAATCACTCAACCGAACCTCTCCAGAGGTTCGAATCAGGAGGTCTGGGTCAGGGGAGTTGCTGGTGTACAGACACTTATCAAGCAACGATTCAGACACATCACTAAGAAAGACAGACACATCTCATTAAGATCACTTTCCTGACCCAATGGAGGTGGCACTACTAAATCAGAACTACTGAAGGTTCTTCAATAAACCCAGGATTGCAGATTAAAACTGGGTGGTTGAGCTGTACCACAGCCAGTCATCAACTTGTTCTGATGGACACTGCTGTCTGCTCCACAGGTTGTTTTCCAAATGCTTTTTCAGCCCCCAGAGCAACCCCCCCCCCCGCCATGCTCTTCGAAACATAATACAGTGGTGGAACCAGACTGTGAGGACTTCCATCTGGAGCAGAGATCAGAGTGCTAGCCACTCCATCTCCTCCAGGGTGGAGGAACAGTTCAGTGTCCATGATTCATCTGCCGTTTGACCTCATAGCTAAGACTCCCAGCCAAGCAGCCAAGAGTTGTGGCATAAAATCTGCATTCATATTTAAACTAAGACACAGACCTAATTTCTCTTCTGTCCTGGTTGTGTATCTATCACCATGGTAACTGAAATAATAAAAACCAAACATTGCATAGTAACTTTAAGTCATTTGTTCCAGTCATACCGTTTAACGAGATCTATTTAAAAGCCACGTGGCTTCTGAGAGGTTATTAATAAGTGTAGGTGGCAAGACAGGCAGTCTGCATCTACAAAGCCTCACACAAAGCCAAGAGTTACCTGGGTTCGAGCAGCCCTTGTTCCACCCCCCAGGCCATCTCCCGGACAGCATTGCTGATTTCATGTCTCGAAGTGTATGCAAAGCACACATTTAGAAAGCATCTGAAAAGAGGAGAAATATGTGAAAGGCTGACCTAAGGGAGGTCCATCAGACCACAGAGAGAAAAATATCTACAACAGTTCCGTGTGCTCACAGGACAAAGAAAGGAAAAAGTGTATCGTGTCTGCCAAGTCTCCAGCCTGCAGAGGAAGGCACGAGGTACCAGCTACTCTGAACCGTGTGTAACTTACTTGTTGTAGTTCCTGGTTGCCAGCACAGCTTGGGCAATCAGCTCCTGAATATCCACAGGCAGAAGCGGCAGGTCTCCAAGGACACGGATACACACACCGTGCTTCTTCAAGCTCTCCCTACACCCAACAACAAGAGTGAGGACTACAGAAAACAGATCGGTCTCTACCACACAAGTGCCAGGTTTGCCTTGCGTAACGGCCACCAAATTATAACAGCGGGCACGTAGCAGCCCTTGCTTCAACAAAACTAAGAATTAGAAAAAGGCAAAATGGCCTCATGTTTTTCAGGTGCTGACACCTGGCTTAGATTTGGTCATCTCAAACCACCCATAAAGGGAAACTGATCGTTCCCCAGACAAGTTCCTGAACTACAGACATACCCAACAGACTAGAAAACGATCACAGGTTACACATTCCTACCTGAAGTTATAAAAATCCATATGAAAAACTCAGAATACAACCATAGACTCTGGTCACCTATAACTAATCAAAAATTAAGATGACAGTCACCCACAGAGTATCATAGAATGGTTTGGGTTGGAAGGCACTTTAAAAGATCACCTGGTTCCCACCTCCTGCCATGGGCAGGGACACCCCCCACCAGCCCAGGCTGCCCAAAGCCCCATCCAACCTGGCCTTGGGCACTGCCAGGGAGCCAGGGGCAGCCACAGCTTCTCGGGGCACCCTGTGCCAGGGCCTCAGCACCCTCCCAGGGAAGGATTTCTGTCTAATGTCCAATCTAAATCTCCCCTCTGTTAGTTTATACCTATTCCCCCTTGTCCTGTCAGTATCTACCCCAGTAAAGAGTCCCTCTCCATTCTTTTTATAAGACCCCTTTAAGTATAGAAAGGACACAGTGAGGTCACCCTGGAGCCTTCTCTTCTCCAGGCTGAACATCCCCAGCTCTCTCAGCCTTTCCTCATAGCAGAGGGGCTCCAGCCCTTGGATCATCTTTGTGGCCTCCTCTGGAGGTTCTAACAGGCCCACATCTTCTTTGTGCTGGGGGCCCCAGAGCTGGAAGCAGTACTCCAGGTGGGGTCTCACGAGGGCAGAGTAGAGGGGGACAATCCCTTCCCTCACCCTGCTGGTCACGCCTCTTGTGATACGGCCCAGGACACAGTTGGCCTTCCGGGCTGCCGGCTGGCTCACATCGAGCCTTTTGTCCACCAGAAAGCAGCACAACTACTTTCTGGTGTAAGGAAAGATTAATGTATGAGGGTGGGCGTGGTGAGTGTCAGATGAGATCGGAAATCATCCATTCCTGCATGATCCTGAGGAGACAGGACACCCCATGGGATCCTACAGGTTCCTGCTGGCTGTCTGGCAGTACAAACTCCCCGAAGGGCCACACTGGGTAGAAACCAGGGAGGTGGCCTCTTTGAATCACAGCGTACTGCAGCACTCTGATACCCCTGATCCGCCCAAATTCTACCAGTGTGCACACACCATCCTCTCCCTCCCATTCGTCCAGCTGCGTTCCCTCACTGCCCCTCAAATTTATTTCAACCACTCTTCACACCAGTCAGGCGTGGGGAAACAGACATACCCGCCGAGCAACAAGGCCCCGTAGCCCCACTCCCCGCTCACCCAAATCTATCCTAGCTCCATCTACACGCAACACGTGCGCTAGTCCAACTCCAACAAGTGACTTAACACACCCCGTGCCCATACCTAGAAGTCTCAAGTTACCCGGCAGCAAGCTGCCAAGCTAAACTCTGATCTGCCAAGAACTGTATGACAGAATTTGAGGCAAAGCTCTGGTACTTCACGAATAGTCTGCACCTAGCGCTCTAACTGTGCTGGGCTCATCTGAAAGCCACAGTATTCCAAGCGTTCGGATGGGCCTGTCACACAGTACGCCCTGTAACAAGACACAAATCTGGTGTGCTGGGGGGCTGTGTGCGCTCAGGAGCTGCCACATGCCATCCAGGTAGGCAGAGCCCCTGAACACAAATTGCTAGCTGGAAGTGCAGAACAGCATCCTTCATTTAATCCATTTTCACGACTTCCAGCATCCCTGTAACCCCTCTTAATCACGTTCTGCTTTAGTTCTGCCCTGTGGGATACAGGCACAGGAGGACTCTTACTGTTCTTCCAGTAGGCGGCTAAATTTCTGTCTTGCCAGATCCATTAGTCCATCCACCTCCTCCTTGGAGCGTTTAAAGTTCTCAATACTAAAGGCATAAACAGTGACCTCCCGGATGCCGAGATTTAAGCACCACCGCAGCGTCTGCAAGAATACAAAATATAATGGAAAACAAAAGTCAGAGCAGCAGACTCAGGTCAGCAAGACCCTGCTTCTCCACTGCTAAAACCTTCCTGTCGTTTCCCACTATGCTAAAACTGGATCAGAAGAAACAGCCATCAAGAGCTGACAATGAAATCCACTTAATGAAAATGTCAGATTCATCTTAAAGAACAGGACATTATCCAAGGATGCAAATCCACAACGGATGGATATCCAGCCAGGGAAAGCACTTTTTGTAGATAACATTATAAATTATATAATACCACACCTTTCAAGACTTTTTCAAAGAAATTCAACCTGTTGCACAGAATTAAAAGCTTCAAGATCTACAAGGCAGATATTTAACTGGATGTAAAACAGAGGGTGGGGAAAAAAAAAGCTGATTAGAATGACTCTGCAAGATAACAGGAAGAGAGAGAGAGGAGCTGAAGCTGGCAATGCTGATGACTAACGTAAGCTCCAAGCGCAGGCCTGGCTCCAGCGAAGAGGAACACCATACACCAGTCAGGCAGCAAACAGCCAGCTGGTGAACACAGCTCACACATTCACACACAGCTTAAAGGCAGCAAACATCTCTCCCACCTGCGCCAGCTTATCAAAGCCTTGCGAATGCCCCTGCTGTCTCTCCACGTGACACTTTTGGGCATAACGGCGATTGCCATCCATGATGAAGGCAACATGCTTGGGCATTGGACCTGCCTAGGAAACAAGGAGAAACAAACCAGATCGGAAAGCGAACAGCCAAGCTGGCATCTTGCATCGCAGAGAGCTTAGCCCTGCTGCTCCTGGCAGCACTGCCTGCTTGTGTCTATCTCCCAGCTTCAAGTCTGGAGCTGGAAAGAGTAAGGTGCTAATTACCTCTTTGTTAACCCCAGCTTAGTCCCTCTAAAAAGCCTATCTGGATTGACAATTGCCTAAATTGAAAAGCAACTTTGTTCTCCCCATTTCTATTGCGTGACAGAGAACTACAGTACTCGGGAAAGAGAGCAGCATTGCCACAGCGCACACAGTTTTATGCTGCTGTAATTGTAAGGAAGTTTTTTTTTATTTCAGAGTTCAGGGGGATTTTTGTAGACACAATTAACTTAAATGAAAATAAAGTCAGTCATGAGACTTCCTCCCCTTAAGAGGAGTATTCCTTTCCGCTGACCTCATTAGGGCTGCACAGATCCCTGTGCGAGGAGGACAGCAGCACCAGTCTCAAGACTCTGCTGAGCAAGGACAGAATTTTCCTGGAACTGGTGGGCTTTTGTTCTACTCAGCAGAAACTCAGGTTCATTTCTTAGACTTCTAGTCCGACCATCTTGCTTCCCTTCCTCCTTCCCATGCCCTGCCTTCGTCAGCAAGGGCACAAGACATGGAAGCCCAGGAGCGTAAGCTCATTATTGGCAGGCACTGCCTACAGCCCTGCTCATTTGCAAGACTAAGCTTAAGTAATTTTCCGTCCTCAAATGCCGTTTAGGGATGTACATCCAGCGCCAGCATTAACACGCAGCCTTGTTAGCAACAGTATCCTTCCAGAGCGGTCACAGAGACGGTTCCACTCTGGACCACGGTGAACCTGCCAATTCTTTACCCCAGGTAACCAAACTCATTCTTTACCTTAATGACGTTGGCACAAAATCTCTCTATGACGGTCAGCTCGCCTTCTCTGATCCACGACATGTCTTAACGAGAGCTCCTTCTCTTCTTCAATGGGAAGATGAAAATAAAGGGGTTAGAGGTACAAAATACTCTGTTTGAACCCAAAGTAATGCTACCAACGATCGCTTTGGAATAAGCAGCTTTGACCAGCTGTTTGGGGCCTTTTTTATCACCTGTACTTCAACAAGCAGGCAAGGGGGGAGCCCAGAAGCAAGCTCTGGAATTTTCCAGCTGTATGTCATAAGAGTGAATCCTGCACTAGATGGTTGAGAGAAAAAAAAACCCAAAACATTACTGCATCTTCCAGGCAAACTAGCTGGTGAGTTAGCACAGGCCCAAAATTTGGGCTGCTACCAGGTGAGTCACAGGGTGGCAGCAGAGCAAACTGACCTTCAGTGCGTTTTGTTGGGGCTGCTGGAAATCCTTCAAATGAAGCAACCACGTACCCCACCAATTACCCTGCGCTTGTATCACCATTTCTTTTCCTTCACAAGTAAAGAACTTTAGCCTCTGGAGCTGTAAAAATAGTGGGGTTTTTACCACATTATCTGCACATTAAGTACCAAGATCTGGTTTGAGCTAACAAGATACAGGAATAGTCTGCTGAACGTTGAATAATGTTGTTTTTCAATTCTCTCAGCCAGGAACCCTGAGAAACACAGGCCAGGCAGCAATGTGGGGAGAGCTGCGGGGGCAGCAGTCCGGACGCAACCGCCTGGTATCCACCGAGGCACCAGCGCAGATTCGGATCACACCGACTGCACCATCTCCCGCAGGGGCCTTCTCGGCTGCTCGCAGGACGAGATGCCCCCCCCCGAACACATTTTACACCCTTTTTGCAGGCGCAGCCACAAAACATTAAGGCACGGAACCGCCGAACCCGGGCTCGGTTACTAAAGCTCTTAATGCTCCCCTCGAACAGCTCGGGCCCGAAACACGTCTCTCCCACCACCACCGGCTGCTAGCTGCTGTCAACCCTGGACACACGATTTTACACAGTCATCTTGAAAAAATCCCCTTCACAAAGCAGCCCTCTGCCGTCAAGGCGGTGGCAGAGCACCGGCAGGGCCGGGACCCGCTCCCGCCCGGGGGGGAGTGCAGCCAGCCGGGCTGGCGGCCCCCCGGCCGCCCTCCCTACCGACAGCCCGGCTGCCGCCCGCCGCCCCAGCGAGCGGAGGGAGCGCACCCGAGCCACCCCCCCCCGG
>VWZZ01008320.1:158172-186428 GCA_013399095.1 Psophia crepitans
GCCGGAGCGGTGCATGCCGGGACGCGTAGTCCTCGAGCTGCCTCGCCCTCCACGTGACCGAGGCTGAGCCAATCGCAGCGGCCTCGCGTCGCCGTGGCAACCGACTATAAACAAGATGGCGGCGGCGCGCTGACCACGGGGTGAGTGCTGCGCCGGCGGGGAGGGAGCGGAGTGGGGGAACCCCCGGCGATCTGGGACCCCCCAACACACAGTGCTCCCCTCGGCACACTCCAGTGTGCGCTGAGCACCGCCGCCCACGGCAGCCCCCTCAGGGCCCACGCACCGGCACCCCTGGCCAGACCGCTCACCGCAGTTATTGTAAGTCCCTTTTTGCCAACGATCCTTCAAAAAACCGATCGCTACCGGCCTTCTGGGGACCCTCAGGGCCGCACGCGATGGTGACAGGCTCAGAAACAACATCAGCTCACATAAAACTCCCCCAATTCCCGATCTGCCGACTCCTGGCCAGCATCGTTCCCGCACAGGCTCGTGCGGGTGTACGGGCTGGGAAGATGGGCCAGTGAGAAAAATGTACAGTTTGGCCTTTTTTGGGAGAGCCTTTTCAATCATGTTTTAAAAAAAAAAAAAAAGCCCATCAAAGCAAATCCTCCCAAAGTTAACGAGCCTACGCTTTGTTTCTACATAGCATCCCCTCTTACTGTTACTCGAAGGGGAGAGCCATCCAAGCTCGTTACCCGCTGGGAAGGCTGTTCCTACCATCCCGTGTTTTGTAGCGATTGTAGCTCGCTCTCTCCTACGTGTGTCCAAAATCAGATGAGTAACAAGAGGTTTCCACATGCTCAGCAAGGCCTGGAGCACATTCGAGCCTCATCTATTTTTACAGTCCCATTTTAGGTCACACCCTTCCTACGAGGTCTTAGAGCAAAACCTCCCCTTCCACTCCCAGTAAAGTTTGCTGCTTCTGTTACTCCCAGGGAATCGTGCTTTTTGGGGAAATAGCTCAACATTACCACTTTCTGCCTCATGGCGCAGCACAGGATGCTCTGTAGGAGTATTATGGTCTTTTTCTACTAGCCCCATTTCGTGTTCGCTCTTCTCAGCTGCTGAGATTGTACCTTCCCTTGGGTCCTGGCTCATAACGAGCATCCACACATGCTCATTAGCCGTAGAGTGCTTACGGGACGGAATGCACTGGGCCACTCTGCTTTCTCCTGCCCCCTCTTTTCCTCAGCACAACCCAGCATTTCTTTGCTTGCTTTTGGAGAAGTTTTATCCAAAACACTGACCTGTTTTATTTCTTTTCATGCTCTTCATGCCTCTTCTCGGAAGACAACAGTCTGTCTCCTAGGACAAAGAATCCAGCGCAAGGCAGTCTCCCCTCCTGCTCAAGGGAGACAAAAAGAACATGCAGGGTAAAGTCTCTCAATGATTAGGGCATTCTGGGCCATCGCAGTTTCTCACTGACGGTCTGCTGGACTCAATACCCCAGGGCTAATTCTTGTGGTCCCCCTACCACATGCACAGCATGCTGTCAGTGACACAGTCATCCCTCCCTACCAGTCAGGAGCCGAGGGATTTCTAGGAGTACTCCCAAAAGGTACCCTTGTCCTACCTGCTGCAGCAGAACGGGAATTCTTGTGTGGGGCCCCCTACAGCGCAGACAAGCTTTCAGTATCGATCGCCGTTTCAGAGAGGTAACGCATCGTATTCATGCTTTCAGCCGCAGCTTGCACTGACGCAGAGCTCGTGTCCTCCATGATGCGAAACATCACTCTGTTGGAACAAAAGATAGAGAAACAAGCACAAGAAATCCAACTGAAGGTAAAAATCCTGCCCCTTACTGAACCTGTTCTGGGCCTGCTTTGACAGTTGAAGCCACCGTAGGATTACACCTGCTCAGACCTAGTTTGGGCTAAAACCAAGTTAATCCATAGCCTGCTCTGTTAACTTACAGAAACGAGCCTTTGCAAAGCCACAGAGCAATTGCAGCAGTCCTTGGGGCGGGTGAGAGGACAGTCCCTGCTGTGACTTCTCAGCTTAATGACTCTCAGCACCCTGTGCCACCATTCGATGTTTGGCTTCAGAGCTTTTTTTTTTCCCCTTCCTTTTGCTTTCTGAAACAAGAGCTGCTCACACGCAGAGTCATCCTGGAGCAGACCCTTTTGCATTACTACAGCTTAGAATAAATACCACCACCCCCTTTCTTTTTTCTTCAAGAGGCAGCTGCAGAGATGATGATTTCATTTCTAGATCAGCCACTTACTGCGGGTCAGACCACAAGCTGTGTCTGAGCAGGAAGCACGGGGCAGGAGTCTGTGCGTTTGCCTTGTGCAGATGGAGGGGAGATAGGTCCCTCACCTGTTCTTGGAGCCGTGTATTTATATTCCACCCTATTTGAGTCTAATTAAGGTGTTTGTGAGATGATACAGCCTTTCTGACCCTTATTTTTCCTGTCTCCAAGTGGAGCGAGGGTGCTTGCACCACTGACTCACCCAGCCAGGAATAGTTATGCAAACTGCACCTGAAGGCCAGGGAACTAAACAAGGTCATTATTTGTTCTGGTCCTGAAGGATAGGAGGATTGCTGAACTTGAAGAGAAGATGAGGACTCTTCAGAAAAGAGAAGGTAAAATATATTCTGCCCTCAGCACTTTGCTCCTACCTGGGGGAGAGTTACAGAGCTCCTCGTACTGCAACAGAGCAGGCATGGAGACATCCTCTCTGAACCATCCTGGCCTTAAAAGCCCAAGAGCCCCTTCAGGGAGTGGTACCAGTTACCCCACACGTGGCACCCTTTGCCAAAGCAGATCCACACTTTATACTTGTATCTGTTACTCGACTTCTCTCATGCAGTGCAAAACATTACTTCCTGACCTATTTTCTATGGGTTAATAAGTTTCCATGAGCATAGAGCAGCCACACAGATACCTGAGGATGGTCAGAAAAAAAGAACAGTAAACACCGCAGAGTTCAAACAGGCTGGAAAAAACTAGAACTACTCACAGCTAAGTGAAACCAAAACAACCAACTTGGAGTCTCGAGCAGTATTACAGGTCCAGGCTGACTTGTCCTGTAAGGCAGCCTAACTCCAAATCAAACCCAGCTTGGAAGATCTGTCCCCCCATTCAGTTCCTTGGGATCCAGCAGCTCTCCAGCTGAGCCCTGACACATTTCCTACAATGGTTAAACTACCTTGGTGAGCACAAAGCTGCAGTAAGTTCACAATTTCCTGAGCAGAGAACAATATGACTCAAACCACAAGCATGTGTTTTGTATCTCATTGTGGATTCTTCTGGCCATTCAGCTTAGGTTTCTGGATCCAGCTGTAGTGGACATCTGCTCTTTTTTTGTAATAGGTCAGTTAAGACTAAGCCAAGCAATTCTCACTGTATAGCTGCAAACAGCACCACTCACATCAGCTTCCCGCAGCATAAAACTTCACCAGTTTCATTCACAACCATCTTTTAGTCTGGCGGCGTCCTTTTTGAACTGCTGCAGGTTGAATTGTCAGGGACCAGCATGCAGAGCTCACGTTCAGCTCCTGCAGCATACGGGCTCAAGTTCACTTACTTTACAGGCAGGTACTGCTGGGGCAACTGCGCTGCGGGACACAGGTTATCCATAGCCCTTCTTTAAGGCTGTACCTTCCCTTTCAGATGCTCCTGACTCACCCATAGCAGAGGAACTGGAAATTAGGTGCTTTCAGCTGCAGACCCAGGTCTGGGAGATGGAGGTGAGACACTTGCTTCGCTTGCCCTAAGCCATCTGCACCTTTGGTTTGAGGTCGCTGCCATCCCAGCGTGCTTGGTCTTTTCCAAGCTGCCACTTTGATTATCGCAATGCTTCACCTCACACCCCTGAAAAGGAAGAACAGGTCAGATACGAGCTACAGGGCAGTAGGAAGGGTTTTTTTAAATACACAAACACTCGTGCCTCCTGCAAGCCTCTTCATTTTGATTTCTAAAACTGTAGAAATATTCTTTGAAGCTACTACAGTCTTGGGAGATTATTGTGTCACTACAGATACTTTGGTTCTCCCCTTTTGCCTACGACTACTTCCCCGGCAGTGAGTTTGCCTGCCTGCCAGGGCCAAAGAGCCCTAAGACAAACCTATTTTTTCACCACTTCTGCTTCTCACGGTCACAGCTGACGACTCCCAGGCTTCCATTTCTAGTTTTCTGAAGCTCTGCACTTTCCTCTTACAGCAGTTTCTAAATGATTATGGTCTGATTTGGGTTGGAGAGAGACATGAACAGCTGGAAGATTTAGAATCACTCAAGGATGAAGAGGAGCTGCCAACAAGGAGTCTCTGGCAGCCAGGTAAAGCACCAGCACTCCTTGCTTGAAGCAGCTATCCTAACTCCTGCTGCACACTTAGCAAAGGTATGATACTCCCCAGAGGAGATAAGCAAAGAGCCAGAATTTGGGTCTTCAGAATCTGTGATCCTGTGCTGAGGATCTTCACATTGGTCCGTGGGGGAAAGAGGCACGGAGCAGTTTAGCAGAAGCTATGCCAGGCAGAACGTTGGTATTTTATACACTCGTATTTTTTAAGCCCCGCCTAGGGGAAAAGGAGAGAACCCGGTGGCTCAGCCATTTGAAGGATACACTCGCAACAGCTGCTTCTTGAAGAGTTCACATACCCATAATGTCTGAGGCTTGATTACTCTAATAATATTGACGTAAAATGGGTGGAAACCGGAATCAGATGCTTTGCATACATAGTGGCTGTAGTAACTTATCCATGCTCTCTGACTCCAGCAGAGAGCATTGTTTGCTTTTCCTCCCAACCACCACGTGAGTGGTTTAACTGAGACCTGATTGTGCTGTATGGGGTCCAAGCACATTTGGCAACGGCTGCTTAGGAAGCTGTAACAGAAAAAGACTAAATACTACTATACTTAGGCTGTACAGCCAATGCTGCTTCCTAACCACCATGCAAATATCTGCTAACTAATCCTTCCCTCCCTTAGATGCAGGAGGGGAAAAGACAGGTGAAGCAGTAGAAATAATTGCCATGGTTTTCAGCTCCCTTACCTGTTTTAAGGGATATTTCCCTGCCTGCTTTTACTAAATTGTAAAAAAAGAACAACAACAAAAAAAAAAATGCCAGAGGTTTTACCTCTGCCTACATCTCTTCTTTCGTTTCCTCTCCTGATTTCAGTCTTCTATCCTATCACAACTCTTACTGCTTCACCTTACCACCCTCCTCAACCACCCAGATAAACATCCTCAGCAGCGCCCCAGCGAGAGCGAGCGATCTGCAGCAGCCGGCTGTGTTTACACTAGCATTCCTTCAGCAAGTCCGCCCTGAGCCAATCTAGTTCATCCAACTGGTTAAGTGCCTCGCTCCGTGCATTTTACAGCACCACATGAAGGGACACCACTTCTGAAATCACCACCGAAGACAAGGAGCTGAGCGCGGTCTCTCAAGAGCCGGCTGCATCTGTAGCTGTATTAGCTTGTACCAAGGGCTTGTTTCCCTGCTGCCCTCCCTTGTGGTTTGCACACGCCCATGCAAACCTGGTGGCACCACACCCCCGCAGCGGGGCTGCACCACACTTGGCAAAAACACAGAAGGCGAAGAGCGCACAGACAGCCCCCAAAAAACGTTAGGACTCAAAGGCTGGCATCCCCTTCCCCGTAACACTGACCCCTCTGCCACAGGTGATGCAGTTGTTTCCAAACACCAGATTGATTTTGATTTAATCCTGGAAAATGTGAAGGATTTGAACGTGCTGGCTGGAGAAGGCGTTTCTCAAATCGAGCACACGCCTGGGGGTGCTCGGCTGCGACAGCCAGCACCCCTCCCTCTTACGCTGTACCAAAATGGGATCGTCATGTTCAACGGACCCTTTCGGCCCTACGATGACCCATCCACACAGGTATGGAGAGGTCTGGAGAGGAATTAGGCCTAGAGCCATGCTGCGATCGTTCACTAAGCCTCAGGAAGGGGAATGCACAGGAACAGGGGCTGAGCTCAGCCCAGTCCTAAAAAGGAGCAGTTACCGTGACCCCAGCTTCTCCCCTGCATTCCCACGGTGCCTTTAAACACTAGTCTGTCTTTGTGGAGTCATTTTTAGAGATGGAGATTCTGGGCCTTTTATGCCAACTTTTCTGCATGGTAATACCCCCACAAATAGCAGCAGTCCAGAAGGAATAGATCGGTCTTGAGAAATCGGAGGCGTGAGGTATGCCCATGAGCTCTCGTTTTGTTTCAGCGATGCCTGCAGGATATTATGGATGGCTATTTCCCCTCAGAGCTGCAGACACGCTACCCAGATGGTGTTCCTTTGCAGGTAAGCAGCACAAAAACTCTGTTCATCAGTTTTTTGGGACAAATTGCTCTCTTGCTTCCCCCCAAAAATTGTTCAGGTATGTTTTTTTTTTTTTTCACCAATCTGCTGGATGTTTCCCCCAGCAAATTAAGTTTGACGTTTCTGAACAGAGCTTAATTCTATGCGTTTGTGTCTCTGGGAAGGGCAGCTGGGAGCACACCTGCAAGAGCCGTTACAGGAAGCGAGCGAGTGTTTCAGCATTAGGGCTGAATGGTTTTCTGCCTCAGTGAATCTTGGCTTGGAACACGACTTCTAAGAGCATAGCGGGCTTTGTAGAAGAGAAGCAGCACGTGCAGCATGCAAAGAGCTGTGTAACAAACAGGAGAAAAAAAGTTCTCGAATAGATCCCTCGGAAAAGCTTTTAAAACCAGATTTAACAAGTATCTCTCTCAAGGAGGATGTCCCGAGAGTTTATTTTGCCACAATTTAAATGGATTTTGCCACCTGACGTTCTTTTGGGCCCCACATTTTGGTTTGTCAGAAATGGCAAAAAGCCAAGGGCACATTTTCAGACAGAAAGCAGGCAGAGCGCCTCAGAGGACTCTAATCTAGATCTTCAAGCGCATCCAAAACGTAAGCAGGCACAGAAACTTTCTTTGTACCCACTGGCACGAAGACAGCAGGGCACAACCGCACAGGAAAGCATGAGGTCAGGACAGCCTGAGTGAGTGGGTAGGTGTGGTAGGTAGATGGAAGGAGGAGGATTGTGCAAGGCTCGTGGGGCTGTGGTTCCCTATAATCCACGCATAGTTGGCCACGTCTGGAGCCACAGGACAGTCCAGTAATCTGGGGTACAGAGCATGAGAGAAACATAAGCAGAACCCAGAGAGAAAGAGCTTTCCCCACTGCTGGGGGCCTCAGGGTAGCACACCCCCTTCCTTGCTTTGCCAGAGCCATCTGACAGTTCCCACTGCAGCTTCGTACCGCCAAAGCCCTCTCCAGCCTGACCTGCTGCTTTCACATCACGTTCCACCCAGAGACCATTTTCAAATGTGGAAGCAGACAGAGGAAAGGTCAGCTGCGAGCACGTTTCTTACAACTCATGGGAAGGAGCTGCTGCCCAGTGCCTGCTGAGATGGATGAAAGACTACCCTGCGGTCTGGGCGGGCCATCCCAGGGACTCAAGGGTTCTGTCACAATTTGCCTTGGTAGAGAATCTATAGGAGCTGAAAATGCATTTAATTGAGTTTGGATGGCTGGAGCAGCTTCTGAGGAAGCAGCTGTCTTGGTTTCATCCGGGGTTTACAGCTCTTGGTTGTCATTGCTGTGTAACAGTCAGATTTGCTCACAGCAGTTGGCCTTTGTTCAACAGGTCACTGACAGAAGGGATGTGGTATTTGAGGAGAGACACCTTCCAGCGAGTTTTCCTGGCCAGGGCCAAGTGGTTGGTCATTCAAAATCAAGTGAGGTGCAGGAAACCACCGAGATCCCAGGTAAACCTGCCTCAAAAGCACATCTAACTCCCAAAGAGGAGAATCAAAACCTTACCAGGGCAGCCCAGCTGGACGGAGGGGAATGTGTAGGGTCTCAGCCAGGAAAGGAACACTTCTGGGTCAGAGCCCTGCGCTTGTAGCCCCAGCGCTGCTTCAGGAGCTGGGAGCCAGGCAGCACACACGGTGAACTCTCATCGTTAAATCCTCCTAGAGAATGAGACAAGTTGGAAAAGACCAGAAGTCAGCAGGTTTCCAAAAACATATCAGAAAGGCCAAGCTCCTTCTAGCTTCCCCTTTACCAGTATCAAAGGATGCTGAGAGAACCCTGCAGATCTGGGAGGGAGGCGTGCAAACAACCTTTGGTTCTCCTAAAAGCTCGTTCTATAAAGACAGACATCTTCAAGCCAGACTGATCTTTACTGAAAACAGAACTATTCCTCCTCAGACTTTCATAAGAGAATATGGGACATCAGCTCAAACCACAGATTCCTCATTTTGCTTCTAGCAGTCTGTGTAAGCGATACCTGTCAGGGTTGGAAAGTCAAATGCAGTCAGTCACAGACAGAAAACAGTGGTTTGTGCACGCACACCTAGATAACCCAGACACAGGCATTGCCCATCAGCAACACCTTCCTGTATAGGCAAAACTGTACTACTTGCTCATTCATCTCAAGGTCATTCACAAACAGAAGCTGTGCTTCTAATGTTTCCTTACCCATGTAGTAAAAAAAATTAAAATATATAATTGCCCACAGAAAAAATAAGAGATGCCTACAAATACATCCTCAAAGGATGAAAAGTTTTCCAAGTCTGTAAAAATTGTCATAGCTTCAGTTTTTCTCGTTCACAGCAGGGGTAACCAGGTTTCCACCTGCTGCATGACCCGGCTGTGCGCTGGGCAGGCTGCACCCTTGCTCACTGTTGATGTTGACAATCAAGCATTTAGTGGGCCAGAAAACAGGACAAGCTTCAACAGGGGAGATGGAGAGTCAGTCTCAGCCTGGCCGGGGGAGGTTAGAGCTCTCCCTGTCGGCTGTTGCACTGTCTCATTTCACCAAATCAGCCTGTTTTGGCAGCAAATTGTTTGTCAAAAAGGTCACACACAGACACGTCTCCCCTCTGCTCCGGCAGGTCCCAGGGTCTCCTTGGAGCAGTTTCTCAACAAGCTTTCCAAGCCCTTCAGACACGGAAGGGAGGCAATCAGTGTCGGAGGCTCAGCCAGAGCAGCGCAGCAGGTATGAGCGGCCCCCCCAAACACCCACAGAACGAGGCCAGCAGCAATTCCCTGGGCTCAGCACCCTGCACAGCACCAACACCCCCTCCTTGGGCCTCTCTCAGCTCTGTATAACCTCCTCCTCCCAGAGAGGCTCCACCAGGACACACGTGGCACTTTGGCACCCGTGCCAGGGCTCTCCTGGCACTGGCTGCTCTCCGCGCGGAGCGGGCAGTGGTGACACTCACCTGGTTTGGTTTCAGGGCTCTGTCGGGGTGCGGAGCAGCAAAGAGATCCTGGTGGAGACACCCAGGCCGTCTGCCCTGGAGAGGTACAGGCACAGCCATGCCATCTCTTCCTCCCATTTCATCTCTGAGGGTTTATTTCAGGGGGTTCCAGCTGAGGATGCAAGTGGAATCACCCCTTTTTATCTTACACCCTACAAATTAAAAAAAAAGCCACTGAGTTTGGTCTTTTGGGAAGACCACTGAATTGTTTGTGATGAACATGCCATCTTTTACATCTCTAACAAAAGCTTCTGTTGCTCAAAATATTACTTACTTATTGCTGTAAAATACCTTTCTCAACAGTAAGCCAAGGCCTAAGAGTTTGAAACCACCTAAAAAGCTGTTTGTGGTCACGTTAAATGTGAGAATTCCTCCAGGAAACTGATACCCAAGCAGGAGGTCACACTAACAACACACTTCCACTCAGTCTTCTGGCAAGAGAAGACCCAAATAGCTAATAAAAAAAAAAACCAATCCACCACCAAGCAGATTATTTTTAATCAAAAAAGTAGGGCGAAGTACTTAGCAGACAACCCTGATCTAAAATGAAAAAGCTAAAAAAGGTCAGCAGCCCTCCTTCCAAGGCACCTTTAAGCAGCGAAAGCAAAGCAGCAGTTTGGTCCCTGGGTCAGTCCGCTCGCCCGCAGTCAGATGGGGCCCCGATCGTCTTCAAGGACATTCCCAACCATGAAACACCTCTCCCCTGTCCGGATCACCCTGGGAGCCCAGAGGCTCCGCCTGTTGAGCAGAGCTCACAGGGCCCTTGCTTGTCAGCTGACAAGCTTTTTTGACCTCCAGGGTGAAGAGAGCTGAAGAGTCTGAAGCTTCTGCCCCTGACGTCTGCACTCTCCGCATCAAATCTGAAAGTGGGGAGCAGATGTATGTCATAAAGATGCTGTTCACAGACACCATAGGAGACCTGCGTCAACACCTCGCCCGTATCAGGTACACCTTGGACTTCCTCCCCTCCTGGATCCGTGGAGCCCCTGGGAAGGTTTCTCAGCTGCTGCTCAAGGCCCTGGAGCCATGATCAGCCCAGGAGCTGCCAGGTGCCCCATGCTTCTTTGGCCCCACCACCAGAGGTGCTCTCTGGGCAGCACTGCCAGGGCCACACTTAGCTCGGAGCACTTAATTCCCACCAGCAGTGGAGATAAGCTGCTTTTGTCCTCTCAAAATTGCCATCTGACCCAGGCCCACCACTGCCTTTGCCTCCTCCCGGCTGCTCAGGAGCACTCGCCTGACTATCGCCACTATTCCCAAGGTGTGGTGCAGCCTGGAAGCTGAGCTGCAGCCTTCTGCTTGGCCAGTGGATCCGCGGCCGGACAGACACCCCCCTTTGCTCAGCCAGCTCTGTATCCCAGCGCAGTTAATGCTGCCCAAGGGCCCACACACCCCTTTGGGGATGGTTCCAGTTGGCTGAGGGGACCCCTTTGCTCTCCCCTCTTCCCATTCCTGTTGCAGGCGATCGCTCTGGCCTCTGCCTGAGCCCACGATGAGCTCACTGCTGGGAGGCAAGAGCCTCCTTCCCGCTGCAGCTGCGCAGCCCGGAATGGCCGCTCTGTGCCGGGTTGTTTGCAGTTCGGGCGGAAAGCCCTCTCTTTTCTGCTCAGCCTGTGCTTGGGAAACAGTTTCTCCCTCTGCTCTTACACAACCACAGCTGGATCAGCCAGAGCATCTCAGCAAAACCTTGGGGGATCCTGTGTGTAGGAAATATCGTGTTGTTCTTTCCTAGGGGTGGAGACTCCAACTCGTATGAGATCATCAGTACCTTTCCCCAGAGGGTTTACACGGACAGCTCCAAGAGCCTGCAGGAATGTGGCCTGATCCCCAACGCCTCCTTGCTGCTGCGGAGAAGAGAGCCCTCCCAACAAGAGGGGACAGGGCTGCAACCACCTTAACAGCTCCTGCAAGAGCTGCTCGCCCCAAACCCTGCAAGAGGAAGTAGCTGCCTGGCACCGCTGGCTGTGTTATAACCTCCCCTGGCTGGGAATAGAGCAGAGGGGTGTCTTCGCAAATTCAGCTTCACTGCACCATTACCGAGGACGGAGAGAAGAGCTGGGAGGCAGCAGTTTGGTGTCTCCCCTCGGCAGAGGGTGCCAGGCCCAGTCCTGCTGCCCTGCAGGGTGGATGCTTTTCCCCAAGACAAGCGGGTTCCTAACACAGGGGTGTTTCTGCCACCTCAAACCTGAGGCCTGGTTTGTCACCTCTGCTGAACCTTTCACAGGCTGATCCGCGCCCCGGGGAAGCCCACCAGCTTTACACTGGTACAGGGCAGTTGCTTAGCTGGGCTCAGGGATTCTCTACAGCAGCAGGACAGCCAGGGTCCACTTCCTTTCCACACACAGCTGCTCCCCAGAGATTTCAACTGCACTTACACCACGAGAGAAACAGGCTCAGTTATACGGTAAAGCTAAACCAAAGGGCCTTGAGCCATTGCAGTGCTGGGCCTGAGCCAGACTCATCTCAGCCAGGAGATCCTGCTACTAGGTTTCCTGTACGTGAACAACTCCTTCCCTTGGACAGCCCCCAGCTCCAGCAGGGCCCAGGCTCAGCAGAGTCTGCCTGCAACGCCCCGAGCCGCCTCCTCCTCTCCCTCCCTCAGCAGCCTGCTACAGCCAGGAGCTGGACGCTGCAACAGGACACCATGTCATCGGAGAAGAGCATGATCCCTCCACCACTTCTCCGCTGAACTCTGAATAAAGCATCTTCCTCCCTCTCCCACGGGCTGGGGCTGCGCCTTGCAGGCCCCTTCCCCCAGCACATTCTTCCCATTTCGCCTGTGACAAGCTCCCACTTGACTCCCAGCTGACGACACTCCCACTTGCACCAGGCAGCACCTTCTGGCAGGTTCCCTTTTAGCAGGGGCCCTGCACACACTGCTGCCCAGCCCTCATTAAAGGCTCCCAATACAACATTTAAGTTGCACCTTCCACTGCCATTCAGATTTCAAATGCTCAGTTGCTGTGGAAAGGGGCAGGATGCCCAGAGCACTTCCCAGACCCCTCCGATCAGAGCTGGACCCTGCACAACTCCAATACAGGAAGCACCATTTGTGCAAACCAGCTGCTCCACAGGCTCCTCGTCACCCGTGACTCAGTCACCACTTCCTCCTCTTTCCACCTACAGCAGTGTAAGGGTGTACAGGGAACCCTCCTGTAGGGCAGCCTTTTCCCCTGCCCCTCTATATCCTGATCTGTAACGCACCAGCTCATCTTTGTGCCAGGGGGTTGTTTTTTGCTTCCATGTCGGGCTGAAGCTGTCCCTTCCCCAGGCTGCCATTCTTACCACACAGAGGAGAGGAATGCTCAAGAGAGGTACCTGTCACTACCACGCTGTAGGATACTCAGACAAGTCCTGTGAGCCTCTGATTAGCAGTAGCAATCTAAGGTGTTAAGATCTTTGTGTCAGGCTGCAGCAGCGAGCACAACTGACTCAGCTTCTCTGAGCTGGAAGTGACTCAGAATCATTACGCAGGGTGATGTTTAACCTGTAGTCAAAATAAAACCAAATTTAAAAGAAACCCACAAGTACCGACGTGAAAGGTACAGTAACATTTAATAGCATCTCGGAAGACAACACTGGTTATAAACTTGCTTTTTTGGCAGGAAAACAAAATGCACTTGGTCCAGGTTGCAAAAAAAAAAAAAGCCAACTCAGAATAGGAAAGATAAGACAGCCGGAGCATCAGCTGTTCTGGAGCAGCCTTGAGCCATTAACGCTCACAAGGGAGCCCTGGCATCGCGTCACGGCAGAGGGTGGACAGAGCAGCACGGGTCCCATCTCGAGGCCCATCCACCCCCCCAGGCAGCCTCCCAAGTGACACCCCAAGCCCCGGCCTTATCTGCACTGGGTGGTCAGAGCCCAGCTTTGTGCAGTATTTTTGCATTAAATTAAAACAAACAAAAATCAACTTAGTTGCCATAATCTCTGCAGTTGAGATGAAAAAAAAAAAAAAGTGAGGCAGCAGGATTTACAATTTTAACAGCAACTGGGAGAAGTGGGAAGTAGCATGCAACCCTGAGCCCTTCCCTCCTGAAGCAGAAGCTCTCCCTGCAGAGGAGAGGGCTGACGGACGGCTGCACTTCGCACAGTCCCAGAGGCTTTGCTGTTTACAGAGGCACTGGAAGCTGCGGTGTGAGCCAGGCCCAGCTTTGTTCAAAGGCCGTGTGCAGCGAGCATCAGACTTTCTTTGGATCCCTCTGAGATGATTATCAGGGTTAGGCAGGAGGGAATTGTAGGCAGCCGCAATGAGTAGTTTTGGTCATGGGTTTCCCTGTGCTGGGATACAGGTCACGGTGCCAGGACAGCACGGACAACCTGGGAGTGAAGGTGATCGGAGATGAGGGTGCTCAGGAATGCAGGCAGAGTCCAGGACAGGAGGGGAGCCTGGGGCTCAGGCCAGCTTCAGGAACTCCTGCAGGGTGTTTTGCTCCACTGCTTCCACAAAGAGCTCGTAATCCTGCAGGGAAAAGCCACACGGTCGCTCACAAGGCCGGAGCGAGCTGTACACCCTCGCTGGTCGGGCAGCGTGGGTCCCCTGAGCGCACAGCACAAACTGGTTCACACCACAGGTGACAGTCACACAGAAGGATGACAGGGCGAAGCGGGGACAGCCCTGCACAGCGCAACCCTGCTGCCCACAGTCCCCCTGCCCGAGTCCCATCCTTCACAAGCCCTCATGCTCCAAATGCCTGTTAACCCTGGCAGCACCTTGTTCATGCACCTCACAAGAAACGCCTTTTAAAAAGCTGCTTGACACCATTCATAGCAAAACCAAGGGGACAGGATTATTGCCCAGCACCCAGCCTCCACGGTGTTTATTCCCCGCGCAGAGCTCAAGCCTTACCCCACAGTAGTGGTCTCCATTGACGATCTGGGGTGGGATGGCTTTGGGGTTGCCCGCCTTCGCCCTCATCTCCTCCCGGAGAGCATTGTCCTGGGAGATATCCACCAGCTCATACTTGATGTTTTTCCCATCGAGGATTCTGGTTACTTCACTCTGTTGGGATTTAATCTGGAACCCGGGCGGGAAAGGCAGGTTATGGGGAGCCGATCGGCGCCCGAAGGGTGGACACACACCCGCGCGCCAGCCATGGAGCGACCGCTCCCCACGGGCCACGCTCCAGACCCCACCGGGCCACGGGGCTCGGCCCTGCGGCGGGGGACGGACACCCAGTACGGCGGGATGGATTCGGGGGAAGAAGGGGACGGCGCAGCGTCAGCAGGGGAGGGGACACCTGGGATAGGGCGGGGGAGGGGATGTCTTCGCAGCTCCACGGGGAAGAGACACCCACCCCAGGGAAGAAGGGCCTCCGGGGCGCCCAGCCCCGCCCCACCGGAGCCCCAAGCCCCGCCGCCGCTCACCTCCCGGGAGCCGGTCACCGAGGTGCTGTAGACCTTGAGGGTGCTCATGCTGCGATCGCGGCCGCTCCCTGCGCTCAGCCGGGCGGAGGGAGGGCTCGGAGGGAGGGAGCNGCACACCGGTGGGGCAGAGCGGCTTTATTTTATACTCGAAATACTCCGTACAAACAAGCGAGTGAGACAAAGGCTGGTGCGAATACGCTGCGGCCAACGCGATGGGGGAAGGCACACAGGGAACCGGGCAGACCCGCGCTGCGCAAGGGCGAGGGTGAGAAGGTGGGACGGGGTGGGAGCGTGGTCCTGCCGCCCCTGCCTGGGGTGCTCCGTAAATTAAGGCCCAAATTTGCCCTGCGTGGAGAGAGGCAGGCACAGTTGTGGCATACGGGACCATCGTCTCAGCCAGACAGGCCCGGTTTTGCAGGAGGACAAAGAGGGGACGTTTCTCTTCCCCACCTGGACAGCCCAAGCATGGGCCGAGATGGGCTCACCGCCACCACCCCGTCTGCACAGCCAGCTCTGCAGGGACAGAGGGCAAACGTGTCCCCGCGTGACACCCGGGAACCAGCTCTCCGGTTGCACCCCAGGAGGATGCAGGGGAAGGGGATGGTGCTAAGCAGCACCCTGCCAACCTGCAGGCGAGAGCGACTTCCACAGCCGGCGCTGCTCTGCACCCCAATGCCTACAGCGCTCCCAGCAGCCAGGACAGATGGCCTCAAGAAACAGCCTTGGCCCACACTTAGCTCACTCAGTACGTGGCATCAGCAGCCTGGGAGCAGAAACACCCAGAAACGTAGTACACCAGATGCGGAAAAAACAGGGCAAGCTGGCTGGCTGCCCGGCAGACACCGCGGTGCTCTCCCCAGACCATGCAGGGGGTAGCTCAGGACAGCAAACTAACCAGTTTGCTGCCACTATCACCCAGGGTGACCAAACACTAAAAAAGTAACAGATTTGGTCTTTAAAAGTTAACACAAAGGAACAACAAAAGCATTTCTCCCAAACCTAGGGCTCGCAGCCCCTACATGAACCAAGAGCAACCAAAGAAACCAGAAGCTGCAGCAGTATTTTTCCTCCCCAATATAACTCAGTACCATCCTTTTAACTCAAACTGAAAACCAAAAAAGCTCCACGCTCAGCACCACAGCCTTGTCACAGGCAAACACTCAGCACTGTAAAGTTACCACTAAGGTTAAGGAGGGTTGTGACAAAGTGAACCACATCCTATGCTGATTTATTTGGAAATCCCATTATTTAGCAGAGGAACAGGAAGCTCCCAGAGACAAAACCTGAGTGGTCACCACCTTGGAGGCATCAGAGAGAGCCCCAAGATCCAGCTGTACCATCCTGCCACGGTAGGACCAGAATGGCTTTCTCCCTATCAAGCAGAGCAAAGCAGCAGTGTCTCCCCCCTGACCTGCAGCAGGGTCCCACAGGGGCGCAGAGGCTCTCTGCAGCTCTGGAAGGGGCTGCAAGACATTTCAGGCTCCCCAGGGTTGTTTGCAACGGCTCTACAGGCTGCTACAAGAACCAGCAGTTCCTCACCCTGCCAGCAGATGCATTAGGCACGAAGCAGGGCGTGGACAGGAGGTTCCTCTAGCACATAAGGCACTTCAGCATCTATCCACTTCCTCTGTAGTCTGAATCATACCCACAGAGAGCTATTTCAGGGGGGATAAAAGGCTTAAGGCTTCTGGGGTAACAGTGCCCAGGGGGAGCAGCTTTTTTCCAGAGTCTTCTTTTAGTGTTGCTTTACGCCCCAGCTCCAACTGGCTACTGGAAGGCTCTGGTTGGATTTACCTGAGCAAAGCAGGTCCTGCTCCATGGATGCCTACACAAGCATCCAAGCCAGAACTGTGCACACAGCATCCGAGGAGCCTCTAGCACCTTGGGGTAATTAGCAGCAGTATAACTGCCACACCTGCCTGCCAAGTGTACAGATATGCCCTGAACACTCTGATAATCCTCTGGTCTCAGTAGTCACACAGGATCTGTGCAGAGAATTTATCAGAAAGACCAGGGCATAGGTTTCCTCTTAGCGATGGTTTTAACTGTCAATATTTGCATGTTCAGCATTTGACATGCCTGGAAGGCAATTCAGAATTCACCTCCCAGCATCAGAGACCACACCAGCTCCAGCAAACACAGCATAAACACATTCCGCAAGATTAAAGCTACTGCAAAGCCCGACACCGAAGCCCTGAATGATTCCGGTTAGCCCGTCAGCAGCTCAACGCTTCTGGCAACAACCCCCCGATTTCTCATGGGTTGGATAAGTCACACTTCTTGTACCCGAGCAAAGGGATGGTAAAGTGCTGAATAGGTTTTGGGTTGTAGGAGCTCTAGTCTCCTGAGGGTTTCAAGTCTTCATTTCCTGTCTTACTTTGGGGAGTGTTCTTCACTGGGTGATGCAGTTGTCTCCCATGTCCTGAGCATATCTGTCAGATATTGCTGTCCTTAAGTCCTCCACCTCTTTGTGAAGCTGTTTTACCTCCACTAGTTTCTTAGCAAGTCCGTCGGGGCTCAGCAAGTTGTCCTTCTCCTTAGCAGAGTACTGCACAGCTGTGGAGTCAGAGAAGGGAGTTACCTCGCATGTTATCCTGACCAAGGACCACACATTTGCAAGTGAGCCAGAAAAACCAATGCACATTTGCAACAGATGTACTACTTAACACATAGTTGTTACAGCATGCACTTCAGACCTAGCTAGCCACGGAAAGAAGGCTGAGAATCCCAGAAAGATGAGCACCTTCCATGCTACATGAGAGTTACTTAATTCTGCTACAGCACAGGAACTGAAGGGCTTGCTCTGCCTGCACTCTGCATACTTACAGCGAATGCCCAGAAGCAGAGAGAGGTTGGGATCCTTGCCCTGAGCCCTCTGAGTGACAATACTGTAGACAGACTGCAAATCCTGCAGACAACTGGCCAGCTCACTGTGCAACTCCTGGGCGAGGTGGGCTGTCTCCACAGGCAGCGGCTGGGTTGTTAGCTCTGCCTGCCGGAGTCGTTCCTGAAGGGTCAGGTTCTTCTCAATGAGATCCTGGTTCTGCACTGAAAGCTGAACAAACGGACGCAGATGATGAGCAGTTGCTTGGTACAGGACTAGCGCACCTAAAGCAACTTAACACAGCTGCTCCATGATGATGGGAGCACTGAGGGAAGGAGCAGCAGGTTTACAACAAACCCTCCAGACTCTCGCGAGATAAGTATCAGTCCTACAGGTTGTGAGCGCTTGGATTTCCTGGCTCAGATAGGAAGCGCCCCATGACAGTGCACCAACCCTGCCAAGGCACGATGCAACGAAAAAAGCTTCCAGGGGGTTGTGCACCAGCTGCTCACCCCAGCACCGTCCATCCCTTCCCCTCAAGGGCTGCCATTCCGCTTGGCTTCCCTTAGGCTTGAGAGAGGGGCTCTGCCCTGCCCTTCAGCCAGGGCGGTAGGGGAGTTTGGACTCCTGCTCGCCTCCTTGCTGCCCCCAGCTGGCGAGCTCAGCATCCTCCACCACAGCCCACAGCCCCCGCTGAAGTTCCAGAGGCAGAAACTGCCTTTTCTCCTCCTGCTTTTGAACAGAGAACAGCTCCTTTCAGAGCACTGACAGGACAACTGGCTTGGAGGAAGCAGGAGAGGTTGTGCTGCTGACTGCAAATTAAGGGCCTTGCTAAAAGACAATCCATTGTTCATTCAACTGCTATGCTCGGGCACTCTAAACACTCCCGCTCCGACCTCTTTCACTGCTGTCCGGAGCTGCTGCAGTGCGTTTTCTCTTCTCATCGCCTCCTCTTTCAGAGCTTGGCTTGTCCCCTCTTCCTGGGCCACCTGTTCTTCCAGGTTCTGGAACAGACCATAGGAAAGTGGTGAGTCTAACTCACTTCACGGCAGACTTTCAAGTTCTAGGTCCCTCTGCAGTCACCTCTCACCTTCACTTGCAAGGACAACTGCTCCATCTTCTTCTGCTGTTTGTCCACAATCTGGAATCAAAAGCAGAGACATCAGGACTGGCTGCACAGACTCAGTAATACCACCAAAATTTCACCTGTAGAACAGCATCGCCTCTCCTCCTCTTTCCTGTCCACTTAGTGCTTTAATCAGTGCCTCTGTTAGTAAGGGACTTAGATTCCCTGATAAAAGGCACCTGATAACAGGTTAAGTATCAGCTTAAAACAGAAGTATCAGCTAAAAACAAAAGTTGCATTCTTGTGGTTTTCCTCTCCTCTATATTCTGCAACTTCTCTCCAGTGTTACTGTAGGAGTGTGCGATTATCGCACCAAGAACAACTTTTAAAACCCCCCAGTTTGGAATTCCAGGAACTGCTGCTTCAGTGCAATTGTGACTGGCTGTGACTGCAAAAGTCCCCGATTCCATTTTGGTGCCTGACATGACTCAGTGGAAGGAAAAACGCCTGATTCCCAGCTGGGACAGCCTGTTACCTTCCTGAGGCAGTCGCATTCTTTCTTCAGAGAGTCATTTTCTATTTTCTGTCTCTCCCCGTCCTGCGCAGGGGGTCCTCTCTCTGCATTCTTTACACACTGCTGCACCTTGTCCTGCAAGCTGAAATTAGCAGAGCACCATGGGAAAACCAGCTTTATGGAGGGCGTTTCCCTCACTAAACAATGAGGCAGTGAATAATTCTCCTATCAGATATCAGCGTTCCTCTATTTGCATCCCAGCTTGCAAACTGCAAAGGCTCTGAAGAAGGGAGCCCCTCTCCCTGGACACGGCCCTACCCACGGAATTGGCACATTTGCAGAAGACGCAACTACTGCGGATTACATTTTGCAAGGAGTTACGGTTGAGAGCAATAACGTGAGGACACAGACAAACCCAGATGACAAAACATCATTTCTTTCAGCCATCTGGTTCTGCTCCCACCCTTGGCGTGCAGAATTTGAACATGGAGCTTTGGTGAACACTCACACAAATCATCACAAATCCATGGTAACCTGGTTCTGACAGGTGGGACAGCGGCTGTGCTGAACCATCACTGTGCTTGTGCAGCGATTACTTCAGTGCTAAGATAAAGCTTATTCTAATCCTCCAGATTTTTACCTGCGCACGGTGGAGAGAAGCTCCATCTCCTTGTGTTTTTGGGTTTCTAGCTGCATCTCTTGCTCCCTGAAAGCAGCCCGGACATCTCCAAGCTCCGTTTCCAGTGCCAACACTGTTTCCTGCATAGCAGCACTCTTCAGCTCAGATTCCTTCAGCTGCAACAAAGACCATCACAAAGACTCTAGAGACCTCCCAGGGGTTTCACCACACACACACCATATTTCAATTACACTCGCACAGCAGATTTTTACTACTTCTGTGACAGTTTTCAGCTATAGCTCAGAACATTCCTCCTCCAAGAAGGCCAGAACATGACTTTACCTGGGCAGCTGCCCCAGGGGATTATCTGCAGCTGTAGAGAAGCCACCTGAGCAAATACGTGGAGAGGTACCATTCACAACTCAGGAAGTCTTACCTTCTGGCTCTGTTTCTGGTGGTCCTCAAGGGTCGGTAGATCAGCCAGGTATCGTTCCAGGGTCTCAATTCTCTGTTGTCTCTCTCTGTTTTGTTCAGATTCCTTCTGGCATTTCTTTTTAAGGTTATTAATGTGTTTGTCTCTTCCCTTTACCTGCAGGGACAGTTACATACAAGTTTAGTTTATATACATTCTTGTCCATTCTTCAGTCCTCTGTAAGGCCGCTCATTTACGTTTCTGTACAGCGCAACACGAAAACACAAGATCACCTTAACTCAGCAGGATTTCTGCTCACTTAGCTAAAGACAGGCTGCTTCTCTAGTTAAGAGAGAGGGTACTGAAATACTTCTAACTATAAGCAAAAGCCCCTCCTCCTGCAAACCACAGTACTCTACAAGATCAGAAAATACCTGCAATAACACACTGCCACAGAAAACTCTTGTCTAGACACTACACTGACTTTCAGCTTCTCAAACAAAAACACCTTCCCATCTCTAGAACAATGGGATCATACCCTTTCTTCCTGTTTCTTTAACTCCTCTGCATGTTTCTGCATCGTTTCCTTCAGTGACTCCCGGATCAGCTTTGTATCCACCTCTGCAGCAGCCAGTTTTCTTTCCAGTTCAATCTTTTCCTTACTGAGGGATTCAGTCTTCTCTGCGAACTGTGCTCGAAGAAACGTGTTCTCCCGCTGCAGCTCCTGCAAACAGAGGCAGCCTATGAATTCAGTTAGTTACAAACCAGCACTAAGCAGCTGCGCTGTCTCAGAGCTGTGTTCTCAGCCCTCCCAGTTCCCAAACATCAGTCAGCCCATCTTCCGTACTGCAGTACCTGAAATAGCACTTGTCAGTGCTGTCAGGGATTTGCATCACTAGCACAGCTTCTAAATAAACCACAGTACTTCACAGCTTGAAGTCTCAGGAGTCAGAAGCATAGAATGGTTTGGGTGGAAGGGACCTCAAAGCCCATCTAGTTCCCACCCCCTGCCATGGGCAGGGACACCCCCCACCAGCCCAGGCTGCCCAAAGCCCCATCCAACCTGGCCTTGGGCACTGCCAGGGAGCCAGGGGCAGCCACAGCTTCTTGGGGCACCCTGTGCCAGGGCCTCAGCACCCTCCCAGGAAAGGATTGCTGCCTCCCAGCTCAGCTCCAGCTCCCCTCCTGCAGCTTCAGGCCCTTCCCCTTGGCCTGGCCCTCCCTGCCCTGCAACCAGCCCCCTCCAGCTTTCCTGCAGCCCCTGCAGGCACTGGGAGGGGCTCCAAGGGCTCCCCGCAGCCTTCTCTTCTCCAGGCTGGACAAGCCCAACTCCCTCAGCCTGTCTCCAGAGCAGAGGGGCTCCAGCCCTCGGATTATCTCTGTGGCCTCCTCTGGACTTGCTCCAGCAGCTCCATGGCCTTCCTGTCCTGAGGACCCCCGAGCTGGATGCAGCACTTCAGAGGGGGGTCTCAGCAGAGTGGAGCAGAGGGGCAGAACCCCCTCCCTTGGCCTACTGGCCACACTGGTTTTCTTGCAGCCCAGGGACACAGTTGGCTTTCCAGGCTGTTCATCACAGATTATGTCAGATATGACAAGTAATGGGGATCCCATACAAAGGACAATTTTACTCTGTGCAGCCCTCCTTCTCAGGAAACGCCTAATGAGATGTGGTAGGTCCACTGGATTCAATACAGATTTCTTACTGACAGCCTGCTGCACCCGGTTACCTGCATTCTTAACATGTAGACATCTCCACAGGGTGCTGGACAGCCAAGGAGGGCACTGTGAACCTGCAGTTCACTTTCCCGAACCTTCTGCTCCAACTGGGCTATGTGTTGTCTTTGTCTGTAAGAGAAAACCACCACCACCACAGGTAATACACTGTTCTCAAACATACAACTTGTTTTCAGTGATAGTAGAGAGCAATACAACACCCACAGTGCCCCCATAACTCTAACAATTCATAAGAGTGACAAGCAGAACAGAAAGACAACTCTGCAACACAGAACTGACCTGCAGAGAAGTAATCTGAGAGATCCATTTCAATTTTTTGTTACAATTGGTACTAAATTTTCTTCCCTGCCCTCCCTTCAAAGCCTCACCCCCTAGCAATGATTATACATAAAACACACAAGTCTTGCATGCTTTGGAGGGTCCAGCTTGGCTGCAGAGCTTACGAGTAAAGCGACATCAGGGGACTCAAACTGGCCAAGCAGAAAGAGTATTTACAGTCCAAGTGCTGAAGGTAGTTTTCATTAGGATTTACGCTTTGGAAAAGCTTATGGCCCACTTGACATTCCAGATAATCATGATGGAAACAGAAATCTTGATTCATTATAAAACACAGGAAACCATAATCAAAATTGATTTGAACCCTTCAGGATCACTATTCTACCTCCAAGAGGAAGCAGAGGAGAACTGTTCTCAAAGGCCATTCTGTTGTTCTTTGCAACAATAACAAAAAACCTCAATTGGGTAAAAGGGACCCTGAGATACAACTTTCCTTGGTACATCCAAACCCCTCCCTTTCCAAAGGCAAACGCACGTGAGTTGTTAAATCGCACGTCAGTATCAAACTCTCACCTGTCAATGAGAAGCTCTTTCTCCTTGAGAAGGTTTTCATTGGAGTTCAGGATACTGATCCACTGGGCTGGATCAGGTGTAGGCAGCGAAGGAGAATACATCGAGGGATGGTGGCAGGCGCCTCCATTTTGTAACTGAAAGAGGAGACAAAACCAGGAGGGAGCGGTTTGTGCTCCACAGAGGTAATTGCAACATTGCTAGAGCTATTTTGCACACTGTGTGCTCATCTGCATGCCAGGGCATAGCTATTTCAGTCTCTGTCGATGTCCAAGAACAAGTAACTTTGCCCAAGCACAACTGGAGATTAACAAATAATTTTAGACCCCTGTGCTAGCTCACTGGAAACAATTTGTCTCCATTAGAGTACAGCTGGTGCGAGGTGACAAACAAACTGTTTTCACCTAATCAACCGCAGGTAGTTTTATGCATCTTTTTTATCTGGAGTTAGGAAACAGACTTCTTTGGAATTATTCTATAAACTATTAAGAACAACTTGGCATGTGTTTTCTTTGCAGTTTCTAGCAGACAGGATATTTCAGCTCTTGATCTGAACCACTGTGCAGAGCTGTAACACAATACAGGGCCACTCTCCACAAGCAGCATGTCAAACTATACTCGTGACACCACATGCTGTAAAAACAGATCATTAAGAGAATTTCAGTGTAAGACCGGGAGAAGCATGAGACATTTTCCCCCTTGTTTCTTAAGTCTGGGACAATGGTTCATGACTACAGAGACAGGAAGGGTTTCCAACTCGTACATTCACACAAGGAGCTCCCTACCTGCATTTGCTCTATCTGCAATCGCACTTTCTCCAGCTGTTCTTTCCAAGCACTCAGCTCGCACACCCTCTCGTGCGGATGTAACACACAGGCTTCCTGCGTCCATGCTCGAGATGAAGGAGTTACAGGTTTTGAAAAGAAACTGTTGGCCTGGAGTCCCGATGGCATCAGTCTGCTCCCGCTCGGCCACGTTCCATCCTGGGGCTCACAGGCTCCGTTAACCCCTGCCGCTTGCTTACTCTCTGGCAGCACCTTATAATGGTCCTTTCCTGCCTCAGCTGTCCCAGAGTTTGGATTGAACTTCTGGAACCTGTGGAGAGGGTCAGCGCACAAACTATCCAGAAAGAGAGACTGGTTAAGGGTGCGCTCAATGGCAGGGGTGTCAAACTTCCAAGTAGTATCTTCTGTTCTCACGTGATCAGAAACAGGATGCCAGGATTGCTCAAAACCATTTTCCCCCAAAGTCCTGTAGAGACGCAAGAGATCCCTGGGTGGCACCTGAGAAGACTTCCCGGCATTAAAGTCTCCGTTTCTCATGAGCCCTGCATGTTCAGGAGCAGATCCTGGCATCGCAGTTTTCGAAGTACTCTGCGAACAGCTCTGGTCTCCCGCAGAGCACAGCTTGGAGGGTGAGGCACCCAAGGTAGAAGGCATAACATGGGCTGTTGGGATGGTCACTTGGGTTTTGATGGGTTGGAATGAGGAACCGTTGCTGGAATTGCAAAAGTCTAGGGAAAGAAGAAGAATGATGCTTTAATTACAATCCTGAAAATATTCAGGCACTCCTCTGCTGAGAAACTTTCTGAAAGAATTTTTTAAAAAATGATTTTATTCCCACTGAACATGTCCTCCTCAGCAGCAGCAAGACTAAGGCACACCCGTGTTCCCCCTCACTACAGATTTCAGGAGCCTGCTGACATTTTCCTACCACAAAAAAAACCCACAGGGCAAATCCAAGTTTAGCTCAGTACACATTTTTAATCCCTTGTTTTTAAGCTACTCTAATATAGTCTTAAATGAATAAGGTTATCTTTCTACAGATTTAGAAATCAAGTCCTTTAAAGTGAATAAAAAGGCTGAAACTTACTCAGCTGAACATTGAGACCTCGATTCTGTTCTGCCCGTCCCACAGCTCAGCGACTCTGAACTGTAACCAAAGCTAACTGCAGCCCCCACTAAGCCCATGATGAGCTTCAAACATAGCTGAACACTACATCACCGAGCAGTTGACGTTCGAACTCCACCGGGACGCTGCAGCAAAAGAGCTTTTTCTAGAGGCTAGAGGAATGGCTCTCACCTTATTGCCACAGGAAGTGAGACAGAGTTCAGCACACACACCCCAACATGAGCCCGTCCTGTCAGATGGGCACCAAACCTGGCTACGTGGAAGTACACGGTTATTCTTAGCAACTCTCAGATTTCAATACAGCAACAGCAAAACAGTGAAGCGCCTGTTCCCATTCCTCTCCTAATACATTGCGTATCACGGTAATTCCCCGTTTCTCCCAAATAGACAAGCTTGTTTTCTTCCCAGGTTTTGGCTAAAGGCCCATCCCCATGTGATGTTTCTCTAATCCAGCAGTAGGACTGCAAGGTCAGCCTTCCACCTGTTTGTAACCTCAAAGCCTTGTTACAAGAAGAAATAAAAAGTTACAGTTTGAATAGGGGCAAAACCAGAGTCTGCAAAGACCGTCAAAGCACAGGAAAACTATCACAGTAAAGGCACAAGACCCTCTCCTCAAAAATGAGCAAGAGGGGGAGAAAATATCTTTGACATTTCTTGGCTGTGCCCAGGAGCTCCAGAGAACATCGTGCTACCAAGCAGTGGCAAGCACCTTCAGCTTGGCCAACAGAAGAGACTGTACAATTTCCTTTTGCAGCCCCTAAATTTATCCCCCGGTATCACTACCAGGAACTCGAGCTCCCCAACCAGCACGCCACGTGCGGATGCTGCAATCAGTTCCTCGAGTGTCCTAAGGGTCGTCACAACATTTCCAACTAATGTACTGCCCCGACAGGCAGCGTGCTTCAGCCAGCTGCCAGTGCCGCAATCCAGCCTCAGCTCTTGCAAACCAGGCTACACCACCACCACAAACGTTCAGAAGGACTGTTGGTATCTCCCCTGCCCACAGCATGGAGCTGGAGGTTTTATTATCCTGAGAGGGGCTAGGTGGGCCACTTCAACATGCACTTCAGTAATATTTCTTGCAACATTTCTACAAGCTAGACTTTTAAAAAAGCCTTCATTTCAACTCACACATTATTAAGATCTACAGCTCATTCAAAAGGCTCTGGGCAGCGCGTGAAACACACAAACGTGTGTAGTGCCTTGTTTTAAAGAACACCACTAACTTGCTTGCTGCTGAGAGAAGGATCAGTAGTGGTTTATGTCACCATCACGGATGAAGATGAAAACACAGACCTAAAGTCTCTGGAAACACCTATAAATTATTTCTTTAAAGAAAAATAAATCATGCAACAGATTTGCTGATAAATCACCTGTAGGTCACTACAAACCAGAAAAATCAAAGTGGATCTTTTAGTCAGCTAAAAATACTTATTACAGTTTCAAGATAACTAGCTTAGAGAAACAGCAAGTCCCTTAGCTGTTATCTTTTTGGCAGCACATCTGTTTACTGAGGCACTGGCTTTGAAATAGCCTCCGAGCATTATTACAGATTGTGCTCTCCTCAAGTTTTACATTGTAAACTCGGTTCAGTAACAGCTATTAAGAGGCTATTTAATGCTTGTCCTTCTTCTAAGAAAACTTAGTCTTTGGCTGTTGCTGTGTGGTCCCATGCTGACCATCACCTTCTGTGCTGTCTGAGCAGGAGGTCCCAATGCCCCCATCCCCGCTGTCAGCCACACTTGAGCAGCGACTGACACGGCTCTGGAACTTCACAGACAACATCGGTGTTTTCCAGTCAGTCTCCAAGAAATGACTCTTCTGACTGCTGCTGGGATCTGAGGAGAAAGAGCCAGGGATAGTTCTGTTTTAGCCAATGGAAAAGCCTTTTAATGCACCTAATTAAGTTGCATCTAATCACCCATGCTACCAAAAGCCAAACTGATACTTGCTTGACTCCCCTATTGTTGCTAAAGAAACCTCCTGTGCAAATGGAAACGGCAGCAAGCACAGGGAAGTCAAGTAATAGCGACGGGAGACTGAAAATCTTGTTACGGCAGCCAGAATGCAAAAGCAGTAAATTATATTCCCATTGATAAGTTTGGTGATGTTACACCCAGCTGATGCTCTCCAACTAAAAAGAACAGCAGCAGTGTTGGCACACAGCAATACTGGTAAAGATACATTTTTGCATTAACTGTTAAGAACTCTTCCCAATTTATCAGTTATCACTCAATACACAGGTTCGTTATCAAATGATTCTCTACCCTTGTTTTGCAGGAATAAGACATTGGGGTTTTTTAATAAAAAGCTTTTGGTAAAGAACTCTTCTCAGGGCCACACATCTCCTCAGAGAAACTGAAACAGGACCCGACAGCAGCAGGGCTTTAAAGAAAAGCCTGTCCTTACCTGATGGATTGTTCTGCTGGAGCCTCAGGTCCGGATGTTTCTCAAGAGCAGCCATCTTATCCGTCCAGTGAACTACAGGGCAATAAATAAAAACCGTATTTTAAGTCAGCATGAACCAAACGCCGTTCCCACTAACAAAGTGAAGGTTACATACACATCAGCTACTTCTCATTCAGAGCAACACAATATTTTATATTTAATTAACATCTCTGCTTCATTCCCACAGCAGAGGCGATACTTAAAAAAACTCTTGCAGTTATTGTAGGTTTTCTTCATGCCCAAGAAAGGAGAGTTCCTGTTTGCAACATTCTCCAGGTATGCAGCCACTCAGCAGCACCTTTCAGCTGGGGCGTGTGTTATCCCCATCACGGTTATTTATAGAGCATCAGTCACCATGGTACCTACACGCTGGCTTTATGTCTAGAGAGACTAAAAATTTCCCTTTGAAAAATCTTAACTCTAAACCAATTCATTTCTGCCCTCTGTAGAGGTCACTGAGCAACTACACACAGAAATGCAGTCATTGAAAAGTTGGCGTTGCTGTTTCATAAACAGAAATCATTATCTATCCAGAGCTTTGGTTTTTAATTTATCTGCTGATCCGAGTACTTGAAGCAGTGAATTTCCTGCCTGTGATGATGTGAGTGTAACTCACAGCTCTCAGGCTTCACCACAGAAAGTCAAGGCCTCTCTCTCCACCAAACACTAAATCTTCAGCTCATGCTTAACTGATTCAAAGTGCTCATGGAAACCGTTCTTAGAAAACACATATATACACACATTTTACAACACCGGATAGATACTGGGAATACAACAGGGTAGGTAATGAACCAGAAACACCACTTTACTCAAGCAGCAAAGAAACAGAACACTTCCAGCAAAACGCAGTGCTTATTATGCTTAATTTAGGTATGTTTCAGAAATTCCCGAGCTAAAATCCCAGTCTCCATCACTACAGTCTGATAGTTTTAACAAGGAAATTCCAGCACACACTCTTGAAATAAGGAAGACAAATTACCCAAGGCATTCCCACCTCACTCAGCACCACCCCCTCACAACCCCCCCCCCCCTCCCCAGAGAGCACCCACACCACCCTACAGAGCACCGGCACCGGGCACAGCGCAGACCCTGCAGAGGGGGTGGGAAGGGACCAGTACAAAATAAGCCAAAAAGAAGGAGAAAGGGGAAAGGGAGCAGTGGGCCACGCAGACGGGGGGAGCGGCGCTTTACCTGCCGGAGAGGGGAGGCTCTGGCGGGCACGCAGTGATGTGGAACCGGGGGGAGAGCCCTTCGCCCCCCAGAAGGGGATGGGGAGGGGCGGCTCGG
>VWZZ01008321.1:0-11938 GCA_013399095.1 Psophia crepitans
GACCCAGTACTGACCACTGGGCCGCCGTGCTACTGATAGGCCTTCAACTAGACTCTGTGCTGCTTATCACAACCCTCTGGGCTCTGCCATTCAGCCAGTTCTCAATCCACCTCACTGTCTGCTCATCCAACCCATGTTTCCTAGGCTTGCTAATGAGGATGTTATGGGAGACAGTGTCAAAAGTCTTGCTGAAGTCAAGGTACACAATGTTCACTGCTCTCTCTTCATCCATCCAGCTGGTCATGCCATCATAGAAGGCTATCAGATTGGTCAGGCATGATTTCCCTTGGCAAATCCATGTTGACCACTCCCAATAAGCTGCTTCTCCTCCTCTACATACTTATTGATAACTCCCAGAATAAGATGTTCCATCAGTTCTCCAGGGATGGAGGTGAAGCTGACTGGCCCGTAGTTTCCTGGGTCCTCCTTTTTGCCCTTTCCAGCCTTCTGGAGGATGGATGTCCTTACAATGTGAACTTGTAGGAATGTTTAAGTGTGATTTTTGGTCACTCATCTGCTGTTTGCAAGAAGCCTTCATTTACTTGGTGACATCTGGCTAGATTTTGGGGACACTGGGGAAAAAAGCAGACTTGCTAGAGATAAGCCTGGGGACAGCACGCCACTGCTTGTGGGACAGTGTGCTAGTGATGTCCTTTGGTCTGTCATCTCAGTGGACGTAGGACATGGAGAGCCATGTGACTCCAAAGACACAAGGGTTATTGATGGGTTAGAAACCATGGAAGCACCTGAGAGTGGTCAGGTAGGAATTAGGGCTTCTTCCCTTGAAAAGGTGGTGGGATCCAACTGCAGTGCATCTACACAAATGCATGCAATATGGACAACAAACAGGAGGAGCTGGAAGCCATTATGCAGCAGGAAAACTATGTTATAGTTGCCATCATGGAAACACGATGGGATGACTCACACAACTGGAGTACTGCAATGGTTGGCTGCAAACTTCTCAGAAGAGATAGGTGAGGAAGGAGAGGCAGTGGTGTGGCCCTTTATGTTAAGGAGTGTTTGATTGTTTAGAGCTTAATGATGGTGATGACAGAGTTGAATGTTTATGGGTAAGAATCAGGCCAACAAGGCAGATATCATGATGGGAGTCTGTTATACAGCTCCCAACCAGGGTAAAAATGCAGATGAAATATTCTATAAGTAGCCGGGAGAAGTCTCACAATCGCTAGTCCTTGTTCTCTGGGGGGACTTCAAATTGCCGGATGTGTGCTGGAAATACAATACAGTGGAGAGGAAACAGTCTAGGAGGCTCCTGGAGTGTGTGGAAGAGAGCTTCCTGACACAGCTGGTGAGTGAGCCAACTAGGAAAGACGCTCTGCTGAACCTGTTGTTTGCAAACAGAGAAGGACTTGTGGGTGATGTAATGGTTGGAGGCCGTCTTGGGCATAGTAACCACAAAATGATAGAGTTTTCAACTCTTAGAGAAGTAAGGAATGGGGTTAGCAGAACTTCTACCTAGGACTTCCAGAGGGCAGACTTTGACCTGTTTAGGAGCCTGGTTGACATGGACAGTGTCTCTTGGGAGTCAGTCCTGAAGGGCAAAGGAGTTCTGGAAGGCTGAGGTACTTAATGCCTTATTTGCCTCAGTCTTTAGCAGTAAGACCAGTTGTTCTTCAGGTACTTTGCTCTGTGAGCTATATCAGAAATAGTGTGGCCAGCAGCACTCGGGAAGTGATTGTCCCTCCGTACTCAGCACTGGTGAGGCCGCATCTCTCTTCTTTCAAGAAACAAGCAACAAGACTAGAGAAAATGGCCTGAAGTTGCACCAGGGAAGGTTTAGATTGGATATTAGGAAAAAAATTCTTCTCCTAAAGGGTTGTCAAGCATTGGAACAGGCTGTCCAGGGAAGTGGTTGAGTCACCATCCCTGGAGGTATTTAAAACACATGTAGATGTGATGCTTAGGAACATGGTTTAGTGGTTGGACTTGGCAGTGTTAGGTTAATCACTGGACTTGATGATCTTAAAGGTCTTTTCCAACCAAAATGATTCATGATTCTATGATTTTAATGGAGAAGACTGATCCATAGAGAAGTGAGTGAATTGTCACAGAGTCAAACTGTGATAGGCTATAAAGTGTAGAAGGAAACCCAGCTGTCTCGACCTCTATTCCTGGCCCTGGTCCCTGATCATTGAACAACACAATTTTCATCAGTTTATACTACACCTCGGATGTAGTGTATATATATATACCTCAGTGTGTACTATACCTTAAAGAGACACATGCTTTTTTTGAGGCTTTGTTTTGAGGTTTGAAGACCTGAGTAAGGGCATCCTCACTGTGGTTCATTACACTCCATGCTTACATCAGCTGCTGACTTTCCTGAAGAATATTAAATATGACAGTGATATAGGTCCACCAAATCAGCAATATGCTAGTGGCAATCCACTAACAATATTTACGACTCCATACTTGCGGTTGCCTCAGTCCAGTGCAGTGAGTAAAAAAAGCCATAAAATCACAAGACTCTCTCTGCCAAGAACCCCTATCTTAGAAACATGTCCAGCAACTCATTATGGACCTTGAAGTCTGTTACTAGGAGTCCCTAATGTTGCTTTAGTGCACCATCCCCATCAAAACTGGGAACACAGTGTTTAGCATCGTTTTGTGACTTCCATTTCTATATGCACCTTTCATACACTGCCTAACAGAAACATTCATCAGTAATGGTCTAGATACTTTACAGCTCTTCTTGCAGTATCACTACAGAGTGATAACATGAAGAGAGCACTATCCTTTTAATGAAACAAAGTTTTTGGACAGTGGGATGAGTATTTAGAGACCCGGAGCCATCTAACTCCATGAATTGTCTTCTTTTGGTAATATGAAAATGTTAACAGAAATAAAGGGAGCGATATATGTAGGAAGGGCAACATTATTGCTGACTGTTCAGGGCAAAATTTTTGCAGTCAGATTTCATGTTAGTACTTGACAATAACCTTTCATATACTCAGCAATTTCATGGTCATATTAAATCTGGAATTAACCAGATCACACAGCAGATTGAAAATAGAGAAATTTATTAGGACCTACCTCATAGATCCTTGAAATAAATGAGAGTATTTTCATCAGCTTCCGTGGCGTCAGAGTTAGGCTGTGAATGCAAAGATAAATTCAAAGTAAACTTTGCCCTTTTATTAGGGTTTTAACACACTGCTGTTACTTTTCCTGTTCTATCCTTTTACCCTGTTATAGCCTACGTCTTATTCTAGAAATACTGTTTATTGAGGAAACATCCAAAAGCATGGACTATTACAGGATTTTTGTTATGCTCGATGTCTTTTATTTACAGAATAATAAATCGTATTCTCTTCAGTTTACAATAAAGTACTTTACTAACATTAAATGAAGTTTACATTGCACTTGCACCAGCAGAATATGTCAGGGGCAGGAGAGAGCTAGATATGTCTAGATGTTTCCAAGATTAGACCCAAACTCAGGACATGAATCAGTTCTTTTCTAATTCTAGCAATGGCAAATTTATACCAAGGAAATGCTGTTAGCACAGATGAGTCCTTACTCAGACATCTAGTTTGGTGTACCCTAAATACTTGCACTGATTTTGAGAGGATTCAGTATCAAATATTCTCTTGTGTTGGCAGAAAAAGTAAAAATGAGGCACAAAAAAAGAGAAGAGGGAAACAAAATACTTCCCCTGGTAAATAAATGTAGAAGCAGAGTACAAATCTATTAGGGAATATGCTCTTAACTGCCTAGGAGATCTGGATCAGCACAGAGGTCCCTAAAATATTTCAGAATATTTCAGTCCTCCACATTGCTACTATAACTTTTTTTTTTTTCCTTCCTAGGACTGAAACCACATCAATTTAGGTAATTCTGTTACAGTGCAAAACTATCACTTGCTAATCTAAGATGTTAAACATGATAGTGCCATGTGAAGATGCCAGAAGGCTAGAGGGCAAGCACAGGTTTTTCACTGAGATGTCAAAGTATATTTAAAATACTCAGCATTCGTTACTTCAACAACTTTTATTTATATATAAAAACAGCAATATGCAAAAATTAAAACCTATTTTTAAAATCAGTTTTTCTCTTCAAAACAAGACAATAAGCAGAGAATAAAATCTTTGGAAACATGTTCTTAAAATTAAAGGCAGCAAAATCTTTATAGGACTTTCAAGTTGACATTGTCTTATGGAAAATGCTCTTTAATTTGGAAAGCAGGCATGACTTCTTTTAAAAAAGGTGTTTTGGAAAAGAAGTATTTTTCATCTGAATTGCATTAATCCAGATTATTTTTGTTTTGGTGTTTATGTCTGAATTAGGTTGACTTTATTTAGCTTTTTTTTAATGGCTGGTGGTGTTCTATTCTTTGTTTTCTAATACAGATAAGGCTGTACCTACAGAGATTTTACTATATGAACATAGCATTATGTTCTCTTTTCACCACAAAAATAAAGTGACTCCTTCTTCCTTCAAAATCTCAAGTCCTGTTACAAATTAGCATGATGATTAAAGCTGGTTTTCCCTTAGGGGCTTTTCTAACTGAAATTTTGCCTTGAGTTGCTTGACTGCCAAGTAAGTCACAGTAGAAACTGTAGCTGGAAATGCTAGGACACCCACAAGTAACAATAGAACCAGAACACAAATAAAACTCAGTATTTTTTATCATGGAATGGACTTTTAAAGAATTTCCAGAACAACCTTTATAAATGCATTGGCATTTTAATAACCTGTGGTACAAAATGTTAATGCTAGGTCTTGTCTCAGCCTCAGCCATTAAGTGCTGAAGTCAGGTACTGTATATGGTGTCCTAGGTCCCAGGAGGGTGAGATTGTCCACACAAGCCTCTGGAGCCTGTTTGCAAGGCTCTGCTCCTGCTAGACTTTCAGGATAGCCAGGTGGTTTCATAATTGATCTAATATGGATACTGCCCTTGCACATTAGGTCACTCATTTTCACTTGCAGCCTAAACCAGTATAGAACAGCATTTCTCATAATCCAAAATAAACCCATACATCTCTTAAAAGGAGTGCAGCTATAACCCTGTTTAGTTATTTTCCACTAGTCCTTAGTAGAGAAACAATTTACTGTTACTACCCTTTGGATCCTCCTAATAGTAATTCATTGTACAACTATAAAAGCTGCCTTTATAAATGTCACTTAAGTGGGACAGCAACCCCGAGGGACTGACTGCTGGAGACTATGGTGAGTTTGAGTAATTTCAGCATTGAGAAACAGCCAATCCATTGCCATGGGGAGACAATCTTTTAGTGCTGCTGTTGCTTTCTAAATGCTACGACCTGGCTCAAAGCCTGATTGCAAAGGCTTCAGGATTTTGGCAGGCATGCTGTTTTGCTATAGCTTGCCTGGCATTACTCTCTCAGTGGCTTTACCTATCAGTGAGAGATGGACTAGAAGTCAATTACATTCCCACTCTTTCCAAGAGAGCAATTCAGAAAAATGGAGCCTGAAACCATACTGTTCCTGACCTGCAATTTGTAAAAGCCCTTTGGTTTTTCATATGTCCTTTTTGTTTGTTTGTTTGTTTGTTTTGCAGCCCACAGTAGCAATTTCATGAGAAAAGCAGTCTTTGGGGATTTTTTTGGACCAGTCTCCCACACTTGAGAGCTTGGATGGCTCAGCTAAACACGTGAATTTCTGAGGCCAAAGCCTCCTACGCTCACATACTGAAAAATTACTAACTGAAATACAATATTGCACTGACAGGAGACATTCTCTTTAAACGCCACAGAGATTAGTAGTGATGCCACACACAAGTAAAGTGGGTGGGGAAGCAAGTGAGTAGGCTCCTTGAGCTGTGTAGGTGTATAGGAAGAGGCAATAGCTAAGTCAATGTGTCATTAATGTTTAACAAATGTATCTTACCCACCTTATTACCATTAATTTCTTAAAATCAAAAATCATAGTTCAGTATTCATGGGTCATCTTTGCCTGGCAAAATGCCTCCTTTTTTTCCTACTTACTCTATTTATGAAGCAGAAGACTGACACAATCTGTGTGGAGCAAAATAGAGCATTCAGTAAAAATCCCTTCTTTCCACCCACCCTCACCCCCCTGCTGTTAAGAACAGAAAATTCCATTAAACTTGTTTTGATTTGAACATGAACTCTTTGTCAGTTCTAAAGACTTTAGTGTTATTTGATATTTCCTTGGGAAAATGACAACCGAATTTAGGTGTAAAATTTATAACCCTCTTACTGCACAAAGAGAGAATTTTTAAAAAGAGGGACAGCAGCTCAGTAGTGACAGCCTTTATTCTGGTACTATATAGGTCAGTGGATTATATTTGACAATAGATGTCTGCAGAGAGTGTACGATCTCCCAGCATTTTTGCGTAGTTAGGTAGAAAGACTGAATGCATGTGTACATAAAGGTGAAGGTGGTTACACAGCCATGTCTATGTAACAAACACAGTCTTGTGATATCCATTAGGTTGAAAGGCATCAGGGAGGTCTCTAATCCAACCTCCATCTCAAAGCAGAGCCAGCACTGCCCTGAGATGAGGTTGCTCAGGGCTTTGTCCACTTCAGTCTTGAAAACCTCTGAGGTTGGAGACTGCATAACCTCTCCAGGTAGCCTCTTCCACTGCTTGACTGTCCTCACAAAGAAAAAGTTTCATCAAACTGAACCTCTCTTGTCTCAGTTTATATCTGTTGTATCTCATCTCCTACCAGCAGCAGAGTTACTCCATAGCCATCTGGTCCCCAGACTGTACTGCTGCAGGGTTAGTCCACTCGAAGTTGCCAGAAATGTCATTTGTCCTCGTTGACTTTTCTGTAGTTCCTGTTGGCCCATTTCTCCACGCCGTCTTGCTGTCTCCGAACTTCTGCCTTGCCTCTGAACATACTGACAGTTCACCTCAGTTTGAAATGCTCTACAAACTAAGAGCACATTCCATCTTCTTCAGGTACCTGACGAGGATATTAAACTACTCTAGGCCCCTGTGATACTCTGCTTTTAACCAGTGACCAAGTGAAGTACAAGCTGTTTACCAATACCATTTCGAACCATTTTTTACCTGTCTAGTAGTCCATCCATCTCAATCGCAGGGTTCTAACTTGATCTTAAGGACTCTGTGAAAGACGTGGAAATCCTTGTGTCATCATTTAGACAGCAAACCAGGACACCTTGCTAACATCAAGGTAAACAACATCCACTGCTCACTCCTTACGCAAAATGTAGTCATTTCATCATAGAAGGCAATCAGGTTGTATTTCCCTCATTCATCTTTGGTAAATGCATGCTGGTTATTGCCAGTTAGCATTTTGTTCCTTTATCTGCCCAGAAAAGTGGATCAAGAGGACTCACTTTTCTGGGCACAAAAATGAGGCAAACCAGACTGTAGGTTCCTGAGACACCCTTATTGACTTTTGTTGAGGATGAGCACCACATTTGTGTTTCTTCAGCCATTGTAGGCCTTCCCTGGTTAAATGACCTTTCAAAGATGACAGTGTGTCACAGTGACATCGGTCAGCTTTCTTAGCACCCCCAGATACATCTCATCAGATGCCACAGATTTGCATAGGCTGAGATTTCTCAAGCAATCACCAGCTTGATCCTTTTCAGTTCCTGGTAGATTGTCTCTTCCCTGAACCTTATTTCAAGACAGAAAGAGCTGGGAGACTTTGTTGGTGAAGACGGAGACAAATAAGGCATTGAGAGCCTCAGCTTTAACTATGCTATTAGTTATACAAATAAATATTGCACCAACCAACCATGAAGGGTGAAACTGTTGCTAAAAGTCTGACTCTAAGTGCCTATGGTAAAATGAGTCCATTTTACAAGACAATAATAACTATATTGTCTAAAGCTTCCATGTTCTGGAAATTAGGAAGTAAAACGGGTAACATGTTTAAAGTTTAAATTATGCAAGCCAGAAGCAGGATTTTCTGTCTACCTTTTCTTTTCTAAAGGTTGAAAGATCTTCTTGCTGTTAAGTTTCCAAGCCAGCCTTTTCCAAAGTAGGATGTTCTCACTATGTGTAGTGTTCCATCAAACACAAAACATATTACTGAGCGTGTTGTCTTCACAAATCTATCTGACGTATTACCTCCATTAGTAATCCACATGTATGCACACTTACATATATAAACATACGCAATTACATGGATATATATACACTGGCCAGGTGGCAGAAGGCAAATGCAGGGACTGGGGGAAGGAAGAACCACCCACGGTAGGAGATCAGGTTCAAGAATATTTAAGGAATCTGAAGGTTCACAAGTCCATGGGACCTGATGAGATGCATCCAAAGGTCCTGAGGGAACTGGCAGATGAAGTGACCAAGACACTGCCCATCATATTTGAGAAGTCATGGCAGACGGGTGAGGTTCCCACTGACTGGAAAAGGGGAAACATAACCTCCATTTTCAAAAAGAGAAAAAAGGAACACCTAGGGAACTACAGGCCAGTCAGTGTCACCTCTGTGCCAGACAAGATCATGGAGCAGATCCTCCTGGAAAATGTGCTCAGGCACATGGAAAATAAGGAGGTGATTGGTGACAGTCAACATGGCTTCACTAAAGGCAAATCATGCCTAACAAATTTGGTGGCCTTCTATGACAGAGTTGCAGAATTGGTGGACAAAGGAAGAGCAAATGATGTCATCTACCTGGACTTGTGCAAAACGTTTGACACTGTCCTGCATGACATCCTTGTCTCTAAATTGGAGATACGTGGATTTGATGCATGGGCCACTCGGTGGATAAGGAACTGGCTGGATGGCCACGTTCAGAGAGTTGTGGTCAAAGGCTCGATGTCCAAGTGGACGTCAGTGACGAGTGGCGTTCCTCAGGGGACGGTGCTGGGACCGGCACTGTTTAGCATCTTTGCAGGTGATATGGACAGTGGGATCAAGTGCCCTCTCAGCAAGTTTGAAGACAGTGTGGTGCGGTCAACATGCTGGAGGGAAGGGATGCCATCCTGAGGGACATTGATAAGCTTGAGTGGGCCCATACAAACTGCATGAAGTTCAACAAGGTCATGTGCAAGGTCCTACACATGGGTCAGAGCAATCCCAAGCACAACTACAGGCTGGGTGGAGAATGGACTGAGAGCAGCCCTGAGGAGATAGACTTGGGGGTGCCGGTTGATGAGAAGCTCAACATGAGCTGGCAGTGTGAGCTAGCAGCCCAGAAAGCCAACCGTGTCCTGGGCTGCATCAAAAAACAGTGTGGCCAGCAGGTCGAGGGAGGTGATTCTCCCCCTCTACTCTGCTCTTGTGAGACCCCACCTGGAGTACTGCATTCAGCTCTGGGGTCCCAAGTGCAGAAAAGACATGGAGTGGCTGGAGCGAGTCCAGAGGAGGGCCACAAAGTTGATCAGAGGAATGGAGCACCTCTCCTACAAGGACAGGCTGAGGGAGTTGGGTTTGTTCAGCCTGGAGAAGAGAAGGCTGTGGGGAGACCAAACTGCAGCCTTCCAGTATGTAAGGGGGGCCTACAGGAAAGCTGGAGAGGGGCTGTTTACCAGGGCCGGGAATGATAGTACAAGGGGGAATGGATTTAAACTAAAAGAGAGGAGATTTGGATTAGGTATTTGAAAGACACTCCTTCCTGTTAGGGTGGTGAGTCACTAGAACAGGTTGCCCAAAGAAGCTGTGGATGTCCCCTCCCTGGAAGAGTTCAAGGCCAGGTTGGATGGGGCTTTGGGCAATCTGGTCTAGTGTAGGGTGCCCCTGCCCATGGCAGGGAGGTTGGAACTAGATGGGCTTTGAGTTCCCTTCCAAACCAAACCATTCTATGATTCTATATACGTTTCTATATACTTGTATATAATGGTGGGTCTTTAGTACATGCTCAGAATTACAGGGTAGGTAAGGTTTGAGCATGTTTTGAGTCAAGGAAGAGTCCTGGAGGAGCCAAGCATGGAACAATTAAGGCTTTTTACATTATAATTTAATCTGTCAGTGAATATTCTGAGCTTGTATCTCTGTAAGCGAAACAGGGATGCGTGAAGTCCAACTCAAGTTAATCTAATAAGCATAATAATGACAGATATGAAACTGTTGTGGGGCTTAGCATGCTTAAATATTCTCTTAAGACCTGCCATTAACCCTGCAATGTAAATGTAGCCAAAGATCTATGTTTTTGTACAGCCCTACAGATCTAATAAAAAGTAGAACAAAGTAGAACAAAGTAGAACAAAGGGGCAATGGAGAGGAAACAAAATGAGCCAGCCAAGTTAATGTTCACAAAATGCTTCTACTATATGTGAGTGAGAGAGAATTTAAGATACTAGAAATTCTTTCTCATGTGACTATTCATTTGTCCACCTTTATTTGATGGCCCTTTCTTTAGGCCTCCAAAGTGTCTTAATGAAACTTTTGTGAAACATTTAAAAAACAGTTTTTATGAGGAATATTTTTCTCTTACCAGTTACATCTGAAAATGATTGTTTGAAAAATATGGACTACCTAAATTATGCAACCTCCTATATTACTGAGCCAGCAAATTATTATAAGGGTTTTGTGATAAGTCTGACATATTTGCAATAAAGTAACCCTGTATACAGGTATATTGCTCCTGTGTGAGAGGTTTTGACAGTAAAATGATACGCTGGGAAAGTGTCTTTGTAAAAGACAAAATGATGACATTCTGGAGGGCATGACCAGGATAACTGTTGAAATTAAATTGGTTTGGCAGTTTAGAGTCAAGCTTCAAGGTACATCAGGAACTGAACAATATCCCCAGAACCTATCAATCTGCATCGAGATTTGTATCAAGATTCAGATCTCAATGAGATTTAATCAATCCAAATTTCATTTTCAGTGCCAGCATTTCATTTTCAGATGACAGCAGAGCACCTATATGTAAAAGAAAGTTTCTAATATTGGATCAGAAAATTTTTCCTCTTATCGCAATAGCGAACATACTGCAAAGACTACCATTGTTGTTTTATGATGAGGAAATGTGGGTTGCAGAAAATCTGGAGTGCTACTGTGTCTTGGCTCATCCGTATTCTGCCACCATCTGCATGCACAGTGCTGTGGCCTTGCGTGTAAAGAGGAAGAAGCAATTTGGGAATTGGATGGCTTGCTGTTAAAGGAACTACTGGAGAGAGTTGCTTATATACTGTCTAGCTAAATTGAACAGAAAAAAACCAGCTTTCCATGGAAGAGGGCTATAACGATAACCAAAGGCATCATGCCATACAGCCATTTGAAAAGGACATCCAAGCTCAAATAATGAAGGTTTCCTTTTGAAGTATTTGGAGTGTATATGAGAATGGTTTAAACTAAAAATTCTCATTCTGTGGAAAAATGGGAGCCTTAAGATCGAAGCAGGAACAATAAATTCATATTTTGTTTATCAGTGTGTATATGCTTACTTTGGTTTTCGTTTTCATACTATAATTTTTTTAATGTAGCTTATTTGTATGGAAGAAAGCGGAGATACTGAAGCAAAACAGAATTATTTTCTTCTGCTTATCCTATAACTTCCTGTACTTTTGGTCTCATTTCTTCATATCCCATTACACCAACTAGAACAAAATTACTGTTGTTATTGAAATCAAGCAAGAAAACGGTGGAGGTTTAACCTGTTGGTTTCTTCTACACTTGAAGTCCAGTAAGTTCCTAATAAAAGGCTTGCAGCATAAGGGACATCACTTTTGTGCGATGGTTTTAGAAATGAATATGATGACCTGTCCTAAGATATCACAGACAGCCCAAAGAGGTCCGTCTGAGAGGATGTCCTTGAGGAGCCGGTGGAATTGCTTGGAGGAGGCTGAGGGAGGACGACCCTGCGGAGCCAGGGGCAGCAGGAAAGTAACACAATGGGGTGCAGAGGTGTTGCCAGGGGTGCCCCCAGTTGGAGCACCCAGCGGTGCCCTGCCAGGCAGCAGCCCCACAGATGGCTCCAGGCTGAGGGAGAAGAGGGCTTGGGTATCTCTCTGCTGGGGGGNGGGCCTGACCAGCCTGCGGCAGGAGGAG
>VWZZ01008322.1:8029-19764 GCA_013399095.1 Psophia crepitans
CCCCTCCCTGGGCTGCAGGGGGACAGCCTGCCTCCCCAGGGGCTGCCCCACGGGCCGCAGGGGAATCTCTGCTCTGCAGCCTGGAGCATCTCCTGCCCCTCCTGCACTGGCTTGGGTGTCTGTAGTTTCTCACATCTTCTCACTCCTCTCTCTGGCTGCAAACTCTGCTGCTCATATTTTCCCTTCTTCCCTCTGTTGCCCCAGAGGTGCTGCCACTGTCGCTGCTGGGCTTGACCTTGGCCAGCAGCGGGTCCATCTTGGGCCCGGCTGGGGTTGGCTCTGTCAGATGCGGGAAGCTTCTGTAGAAGCCACCCCTGTGCCCCCTGCAGCTACCAAAACCTGGCCAAGCAAACCCAGTACAGCAGGTATTACCTGAAGTCACAGACTGGTTAAGGTAGGAAGGCACCTCTGGACATCATTTTCTCCAACCCCCCTGCGCAAGGAGGGCCACTGTGTGCAGGTGGCTTTTACTTGTCTCCAAGGATGGAGACTGCAGACTCTGGGCAACCTGTGCCAGTGCTCAGTGCTCACAGGGAAAGGTGTTTCCTTATGTTCAGACCGGCTCCTGTGTTCCAGGCTGTGCCTGTTGCCTCTTGTCCTGGCACTGAGCACTGCTAAAAAGAGCCTGGCTCCATCTGCTTTACACACTCCCTTCAGATGCTTGCACACATGGATGGGATAGATCCCCCCGGAGCCTTCTCCTCTCCGGGCTGAGCAGTCCCAGCAGTTCCAGCCTTCCCTCCAGTCCCATAACTGTCCTGGCAGCCCTCTTGGGCTCTCTCCAGTATGTCCATCCCTCTTTTGTGCTTGGGGGGGACAACCTAGAGTGGACGCTTTAAATTGGTCAGAAATACGGTAAGATAAGGAGTCTCGGGAGGTTACTGGTGTAGACCTTTGGCCTGGTAAGGTGATTCCTGTGTCCCCACTAACCGCTTAGCTGCCTCCAGGGCTGTAATAATCCCTTGGACAGGTGGTCACCTCCCTGGTCGCTGTACATCCTATCACGTGCCAGTTTTTCCCCGGTCTCTGGTATCTCTGCTGCTTTCATTTCCCCGTAAATACCTTGTCCTGGCTGTGTAAATGGGAGCACGTTTTCCTCAGGCCCCAAGGCACGGTTGTAACACTAAAATTTTCTGCTTAGTGACCTTGGGGCAGTTAGCCAGGACAGAAGCTGCTGCAGTAAATAATTTCTGTGGAGTTCTTCAGTCCAAACTCCTTATCCTTTCCATGAAGTAAGGACAGCTAATGTTTCTTTTTCATCTAGTTTTTTTTATTATTCTTTGTCAAAAGGGCCACGGAAATGGCATTTGAAGAATGGTTGGTGCATTCCGTACAGCTCAAGCCAGGAGAAGAGTTCTTGCTGTGGAAAGCTTAGGAATTAGTTAATTCCTTGTGGAGTGTTGCACCATACTCTGCTTTTGGAGGGTTGTCGGTGGCAGATTTGGTGGCACAAGTTGCTTTGAAAGGACAGGGGAAGGGATGAGCAGGAAAAGGTTAGCTCCTCTGAAGGGTCCGATGGTAGGTGCTTTAGGGGAAGTGGATACGTAGCGTGGAGGATGTGGAATAGGGGACTGGATCAAATGGGAGGCAGAGTAGGGGGAGTGAGAGCGGATCTTAAAGACGCTGGAGTCTGTCAGGCATTAATGCCCAAAGGTAAGGTTCCACCAAAGGGGGCTGGTGTCGGGTCGCTCCTCACCGGGAACTGAAAAATAGTTGCCAGGACTTTCCCAGCTGGTTCCTAAGATGCAACACAAACTCCCTGAACTGCTTCAAGTAAAGGAAGAGCATTTTCTCGTGTGCGTTCCTCTTTGCTGGGTTGGTGTTCTTACTTACCAGGAAAGCGAAAAGAAAGTTTAAAGGCAAGTTAATGCTCTCAATTTCTAGCTGTTAATAGATGGAGCTCCTCTTTGCCATCCAGAAGTCCAAGTAAATGCTTGAGATCTGCAGTCCCTCTAAAGCCTAAGAGATCTTTCAGCATGTCTTTGAGAGAAGTTGTGTCCCATGTAATTGAAGACCTAGATGTAAGCATTGCAGAAGAAGAGATTGCTAATACAGTGAGCGAAGTGGAACGGGAGGAGATTTTCAGAGAGGGTAAGAAGCACTTTCAGGGTTGCAAGGGAGTAGAGTAATCTGATTAAACCCAAGAATTTTTCAGGTGACTTGCAGGGTAAAATTAAGACTTCATTGTGCAGTAGATGCTGGAGATAATTTAATTCAAGTCAGATCAGAGACACTGAGCGCTTCCAGACAAGCTTTCTAAAAGTAGGCTGTGACTTGCTCGTGTGCTTTCCTGTCAGTGTGTGCCTTAGTCTGGGTGACTGCAAACGGACTAAATTTTGGTATTTTTTGGTAGGTTCGTAGCACTGCTTGTCTTCCCATAGAAAAGATGAATAGCTCCCTCTTGGCATGGAATATGTCTGGCTAATCATTCTTTTTGTATATGTTTTCATACTTATTTATGCCATGTTGACCAGTATCTTTCTCCAGTACTAACCAGCATCTTCTAAGACGAGGGCTTGAAGGTTGCCCTCCCTTAAGTAACAAAAGATTGTCACTAGCAGGTTGGGTCTTAACACCTCCTTGTTTCTGAAGCGAGCATGTCGCCCAGGTAGCCTGCTTTCACAGGCATCTGCTCCGTTTCCTCTGAAATCCTTTGCCCTTTAGTGTAAGATGGTAAGAGCTCTGCACGGACGCTGAGGGCGGCGGGTGTTCCCCAGTCCTTACGTAAAGCTCTGGGTGTCTGTGCACGCAAATTCCCATTCTGTTGAATTTCATTTTCCAGACTCTAGATTAAGATCCTTTTTAAGTCTCCCATTGTTCCTTTGACAGTGTCTGGAAATGAGAGAAGGCCCTTCCCGAGGCTTAATTACCCATCTGAAGTTTCACACGAATTACCTTACGGCACCACTGAAACTGAACCGGCTACAGCAGCGGCGGTTTTGTTATTAGAGTTTTAATCTAAATCCTTGCAGTGCCCATAAGGAGGTGCTTGCACGTACCAAAACATATCAGCAAAATGAGTTATATTGCCTTTTTATTGTGATAATACAGCCTTTTGTTTGAAACAGCTCTTCTAGAGTAGTTTAAGGTAGCAGATACTCTGCACTCCTACATTGGCAGTTGCGTAAGGTTGGCAACCCGTAATCTTTCTGGATTCTTTTGTCCTGTTCAGTTGGATTGGGGTGCCCCTGTGGAGTGCGAAGCTTAAATGGCATGTGCCTCTCGGGACCGATGACAGTCACCTCAGAACTGTTACAGTTCTGGGAACAACAGCTCGGAGTTTGGGGGATGCTCAGAAAAGCAAATAAGGTGTGAAAATGATAGGAAGAGGTGACGCCAGGTCGGTGTGCCACTGTGGAAATGGCTGTCACGCTCACCTTCTGAATACTGCGTGCGGTTCTAACCTCTCCATCTCTGACTAGATTTAACAGAACTAGAGAAGGTGCTGAGAAAAACAGTTTTACCTTTACGATAATCAAATACACGGAGCAGCTTCTGTACAGGGAATGAGTAAAGACAAGGACTGCTCAACCTGGAAAAAAGAGAATTGCTGAGAGGGTGAAATACAAGACAGTTAAAAAGCAAAGCCCTGAGCCGCACGCAGGAGGTGATTCAGCAAACAAATTGAAACAAGCAGCTCCCTGCTCTGCCAGAGCAGAGGTTAGAGGGGGCGGCCGGCACTGGCAGGTTATACCCAGCTGCAGGAGGTGTTGCTGCTAGCGACAGGTTAAGAAATGTGTAAAAAGGGTGCCTGAATGTATGGATAGCGTCTGGTACTGCACTGTGAAAGTACCGTATCCCAGCAGGGAGCCAGTACCGTGGGAGTTCCACTGGTGCCCATCTGCTTTAGGCAGTCCTAGTGGGAGTTCAGCTTCTGTTTTCTCCTCACAAAGCTAGCTGGCATTTCACCTCACTTTGGGTGAGCCTGTGCCCTGGGTTGGTGTAGGGAGCCCAGTGGTTAGTGACATTGGTACTGCTGACAGTAGCTGTAGTATGTATGTATGGAGGTGGGGGGGGGTTCTGCCCGCCTCTGCTGAGACCCCCCTGCAGTGCTGCCTCCAGCTCGGGGGTCCCCAGGGCAGGAAGGACACGGAGCTGCTGGAGCGAGTCCAGAGGAGGCCCCGGAGATGCTGCGAGGGCTGGAGCCCCTCTGCTCTGGAGCCAGGCTGAGGGAGCTGGGCTTGTCCAGCCTGGAGCAGAGAAGGCTGCGGGGAGCCCTTGGAGCCCCTGCCAGTGCCTGCAGGGGCTGCAGGAAAGCTGGAGAGGGGCTGGTTGCAGGGCAGGGGGGGCCAGGCCAAGGGGAAGGGCCTGAAGCTGCAGGAGGGGAGCTGGAGCTGAGCTGGGAGGCAGCAATCCTTCCCTGGGAGGGTGCTGAGGCCCTGGCCCAGGGTGCCCCGAGAAGCTGTGGCTGCCCCTGGCTCCCTGGCAGTGCCCAAGGCCAGGTTGGATGGGGCTTTGGGCAGCCTGGGCTGGTGGGGGGTGTCCCTGCCCATGGCAGGGGGTGGGAACTAGATGGGCTGGGAGGTCCCTTCCCAGCCACACCAGTCTGGGATTCTATGTCGGGAAAGGGTGTATTTAGTACTCCTCAGTAGCTACTTCATTAACTGAAGACTAAAAACATGCAAGTCGTGTCTTTATTTCTCCTTATCCTGCCTGCGAGAGGCTTATCCCAGATGGTTAAAACCACTGCTGGGTGCGCTCCTCTTTGTAGAGCAATGTATCTCTTCCAAAATTGTTTATTCAGCAAAACGGAGGAGAATCTGAGCACAGACTCCAGGTAAAGGAAAGGACGTAAAGGCAAAGAAATTGGTCTTCCACACAGTCACCAAAAGTCAGAGCAGGGCTAGCAGATCTGGAGGAGCTCTTCTTACTGATACGTAACATCCCTTCATGGGGATCTGAAGAGCACTTTAATTAGGTGGCTGTAGAGCAAATGCAGGAAAAGGCGTGCGTTTCTCAGCTGTGAGCTTGTGGAAAGGAACTGCACCTGCTCCCCTTGCTTACGGCTTATGCCCATGGCGGAATTTACTTACCCTGAGTAACGTCCACGGTGGTTAAACTGTGTGCCGGTGCTTGATTGGGGTTGTGGTTTTTTACAGGTGTTGGGGGGGGTTATAGGTAAGAATGGTGATAGAATTTCCCATTTTAGCTGCAGAGCATCGTGCAAACGCTGGATATTTGGAACATTTGGAGAACAAACTGACCAAAAAAGCCGAATCGCAGATAACCACGGTACAGGATGCCAGAACCGAACCAGAAATGGCCCCTTCGGAGGAGGGAGTAGCAGAAGGCAGTGTTGACCACCAAGGCTCTCCCAAGGCTGGTGAGGACGGTCTCTAAAGCTGAAGACTATCTCTAATGTCAGGGACCTCTCAAGCTGCATTATTGGCATCAGTGCTGGGAGAGAGCCTTGTGTTCTGGAATCTGGGCTAAATACTGGGAAAATTTTGGCATTTTTAAGCTGAAAGGCTGCATTCTGTTCACACAGAAACCAAAATTACCTTGGCAATAGTGTTTAGAAAGACATAATTGCAGAAGGCATCTTTAATTAAAATTTACTGGTGGAAATTCCAGAACCAGGCAAAGATTGATGAAATTTGGAGGCCGCCTGAGTGTGTTGGCAAATCAGGATCTTCCAAGTTACTTTTCCTGAATTGCAGGGTCTTCTGTGACGCGCTGTGCTAAGGGTTTGGTAAGGCTTCTTCCGAGATACAAGTTCTTATTAGAAGAAGCTCATTTAAAAGGAGCTCGCATAAAATTTTCTCTCAAATCTCATGGGCTTCTCTACATTACCAAGTGCTATTTTTTTTGTGTGACCCCTGAGCAGACAGAAAAGTTGAGGATTCATCAGTGCTTTAACTTACCTAGTTTAGTGTATTGACGTCCTAATCCTTGAAGATAGGATTATAATAGGTGGCAGTGTCGTCAGAAATGGAAGGTTGAGTTTCATTCTTAGAAGTGCTCTGAAATTTTGGCTATGATACTTATTTGTGATGGGTTTTTTTTCTTGTTTTGGAAATTTAGAGCGTGAGATTGTCGAAGGTGTTGGAGCTGGAAGTCTGGGCAGGCACTCTCATGCTTTTTCCACCTCTGAAAAATCTGAGATGAAGCCATTAGAAGAAGCTGATGAAAAAGCAGATGAACTGGAGGACCAGGCTATCGCCTTAGAATTGGATAGTTTGGGAGAAGGGCCTACTGAGGATGAAGCTGAAAACCCTGGGAGTGAAGGTAAGAAAACTGTTGCAGCAGTAGCAGAAGGCAGCTGGAGAAATCTTTCCCTGTTGTCATAGAATCCCAGACCGGTTTGGGTGGGGACCTCCCAGCCCACCCAGCCCCACCCCCTGCCATGGGCAGGGACACCCCCCACCAGCCCAGGCTGCCCAAAGCCCCATCCAACCTGGCCTTGGGCACTGCCAGGGAGCCAGGGGCAGCCACAGCTTCTCGGGGCACCCTGTGCCAGGGCCTCAGCACCCTCCCAGGGAAGGATTGCTGCCTCCCAGCTCAGCTCCAGCTCCCCTCCTGCAGCTTCAGGCCCTTCCCCTTGGCCTGGCCCCCCCTGCCCTGCAACCAGCCCCTCTCCACCTTTCCTGCAGCCCCTGCAGGCACTGCCAGGGGCTCCAGGGGCTCCCCGCAGCCTTCTCTGCTCCAGGCTGGACAAGCCCAGCTCCCTCAGCCTGGCTCCAGAGCAGAGGGGCTCCAGCCCTCACACCATCTCCGGGGCCTCCTCTGGACTCGCTCCAGCAGCTCCGTGTCCTTCCTGCCCTGGGGCCCCCCGAGCTGGAGGCAGCACTGCAGGGGGGTCTCAGCAGAGCGGGGCAGAGGGGCAGAATCCCCTCCCTGGCCCTGCTGGTCCCGCTGCTGGGGATGCAGCCCAGGACACGGGGGGCTTTCTGGGCTGCCAGCGCACACTGCCGGCTCATGGTGAGCTTCTCGTCCCCCAGCACCCCCAGCCCTTCTCCTCAGGGCTGCTCTCTGGCCATTCCCCACCCAGCCTGGGGCTGTGCCTGGGATTGCCCCGACCCACGTGCAGGACCTTGCCCTTGGCCTGGTTGAACTCCATGCCGTTCGCACGGTCCCACCTCTCCAGCCTGCCCAGGTCCCTCAGGACGCCATCCCTTCCCTCCAGCGTGTCGACCCACCACACAGCTCGGTGTCGTTGGCAAACTTGCTGAGGGCGCCCTCAGTCTCGCTGTGCTGCTGACAAGGCTGTCAGATAATACTGTTGCGGTACAGACCTCTGAGGGACACCTGGTTCCTAGGGCCAGATGGCTGCTGGCTGGTCCGGTGCTTCAGGGACCTGGATCACCTTGTGCTTTTAGAGGTGAAAGTAATGGAAGTGCCCAGATAGACAAACCTGAGTGCCAGGTGGTGTTACACAGTGTCATGGCGATATCCTGCCTTTTATTCTTCTTCCTTCCGGACTCCTAACTTCATGCTGACTTTTTTTATGTCCTCACATTGAACTGCTGCTTCCACAGCCAGTTACTTGACTCCAGACTTGAAACCTAGTTTAGAACCCCATGTTTTGTACGTGTAGTTACACATCTCCTTTCCAGTTAACCGAAAGAGTAGCCTGGCTTTCCAGAAAGCTGAGAGGTAGTGTTGTTCCTAAACAGTTCATCAGACACCACATCAGTCTGCCCTGTTGCCCCAGGAGTGCCTGTGCCTCTTGGGAGAGCATACACCTTGGACTGAGTTCCCTTCCCTCCAGGCCATGTTTAAGAATGCCCAGAGTGCGGTTTAGTGGTGCCTTTTGGGGCTGGTCTTAAAGTCTTTCGAAGTACAACATGCCCTGAAATCAAAAACTGCACTAAGGACATGAGGAAAGAATCTAGTTGCCAGGATTTGAGGCTTTGTGGGGAAATACAACTGGAATGAGGATATCCATGTTGTATATATTTGTCTGGTGCAGAAGGCTCAGGGATGACAGATCGGGTATGCTTTAGTCACGAGGAAAGCGGTAGGTGTTCGTGGGGCGTGGACAGTAGTGTGTTGATGTGCTCGTCTTTAGCACAGCTGTATGAAGAGATGGCAAGATCTTGATGAAGGGATCTCTGCTGTTAGGGTGGAACAGGTCTCGATGGACGAGGACAGGAAGATGAAAAATGACATGCTGTTGTCACGAAACTCACCTCGGAAACCTCAACGTAACTAGTCTCTTCCCCTGCCCCCTGCTCTCTGTCCCTCCAGCACCAGTTTAACTCTCGGTAGAACTGGAGGCCTCTAGTACTTGGGCTTGTCTTCTATAACGGGGCAGGGGTCCTAGCCCGTGGGGAGGGTGCTGAAGTCGATACCGTTACAGATCTGCTGGATTTTTGGGCTACGCTCAGCTGGCAAGGGAACCTGGCAGGCAAGGAGCCCTCCATGCCCGCTCCTCCTCTAGGAATGGACGCTGCTCACTATTCTGGTTCTGTTCACGTTGGTTTCTTTCCTGCTCTCGCTCGTTGAGTGATGAAGTTCAAGAGCGAAGTCAGAGGGTGCAGGTTAGGCTTGGAGCAAACGGCTGTGGGTGGCTCGCAGCACAGCAGAGGTGGGGTGCTGGCTCTAACCTGCGCCCTAGCTGGAGGGAGCGGATGCAGTTCCGTGAGCGTGGGTGGCGCTCCCAGCCTGACCCTTGTAGCGGGATTTTGTTCCTCCGCTCGTCCCTGCGTTCAGGAGAATTTGCCACAGTTGCAAGCTGGCAGTGAGGCAGCTCAACACTTTGAAGTTCTGTGTGGGACAAGAAGCTGCAGGAGAAGCACCAGCCAGGCAGAGGTGGAGTGGGTGGAATCGCCGCAGTCGCGCTGATTCAGTGTGCCGTGGATCTGCCGCCCCGGCAGACGTGTGGGAAGCTGGATACGATTCTGGGCTGCTACGGCACCGCTTGCTGTGGGAACTCTGAATTGACAGGTCGGGTCCTCGAGTACTTTTTTTTTTCCCCCCTCCCCAGAGGTTTCCATGAAGACACCCGCATTCGTCCGTGCTGCAGCCTACAAGCCACCGCTGTCCACTCTGCCTCCCGCAAAGCCCGCTGCTCCCAAGTGAGTATACGTCGCCTTCGGCCGTGGCCTGGCAGAGGCGCCTGGGGCTGTGGGTGCTGGGGCAGAGCGCCGAGCCCAGCTCTGTCAGTTGTTTGGGCCTGCCCAGCCGCAGCAGGTGGGAAGCGGTCCTGGGGTCTTCCCCTTCGTTTGCTGCTGTAGCAGTTGCATAAAGAGTTCTGCCAAGTGAATGTCAGTACTTGCCCAGAGCAGATCTGATGCTTCAGATGCGGGTTTTTTTAATATGTTGTTGTGTTGAAGGCCAAAAACCTTTTCAACCTCTACGCTACCTTGGAGCTGTAGACTGCAGTGTGGAATGCAGAGGCCCTTGCAGAAGAGGGGGAATTGCAGGCTGTGGTACAGTATTCACGTGAAGTGACGTATTTGTATTGATGTTATAAACCTAAAGCTGTATGCGGTCGCCACGTTCTGCGTATAAAATGAAGCTCACCTAGAGGCAAGGAGTGAACCTGTCCTCTGCATTACTCCAAATTAACGAACCCTCTTAACTAGAAATTTGGTGAAGCCATATGCTTCATCAGAACGGCTGACAGCGGGTCCCAGGGAGCAGGAGGAATTTTCCAGCCTGACTCTAGATTTATGTGTATCCCCCTGTACTGGGTTTTGGTGAGGCCGCACCTCAAGGGCTGGGGTCAGTTCTGGGTCCCTCAGCACCAGAAGGACATGGAGGGGCTGGAGCGTGTCCAGAGAAGGGCAGGGGATGGGGAAGGGGCTGGAGCACCAGTCTGGGGGGGCGGCTGAGGGACCTGGGGGGGTTCAGTCTGGAGAAGAGNTTGGATGTGGTACTTAGGGACATGGGTTAGTGGGGAATAGGGGGTGGGGGGCAGTTGGACTGGATGATCCTGGAGGTCTCTTCCAGCCTCAGTGATTCTGTGATTCTGCCCTTTACTGCTGTGAACAGAGGTGAGCGGCGCTTACGGAAGGTGCAGGATGATCGCTCTGATTGGGAACAGTAAAGTACATTTATAAAACAGGAAAAGGGGCCTTTGACACTCTGAAGCAGATCTGAACGAATGCAGATTTTCTTTGGGATTTTGCACTGGGACGTGCTCTTTTTATATATATGTGTGAAAAAATATATTTATGGGCATGTCTGAATACTAACTCTTCTGTAGAAAGCGCTAGTCCTCGTTGCCAGAAGCAGCCCATGTATTTGGGCAGGCATTCTGTATGGGATGAATACTCTAGGTTGGTACTGGAGCAGTAGCCACATGAGAGCCACGGTTAAGGCATTCTGCTATAAAATAATCGCCAGCTATACCCAGTGTTCACATACAATCCTTCACAAATGGGTAAATGAGGCACAGAAACAGTAACCACCACGAGTGGTGTTTGTGTCTCGCTACTACACGTACCCATCTCGGGCTGACCTCTGCCTGCCCTGAGGGTCTGACAGAAACTGGGCTGGGGAGAGAAGCGGATGATACCTGCACTCCCTCCATGTCTTTTGCATGGGGTAGTCTGAGATTCCAGGTCTTCTCGACTGTTTTCCACTTGGCTACTGAGTGTATCTGGGGATTCCACTTCCCCTTGTCGTGTTAGAGTTCCTCCTCTTCAGAACGGCGAACAGGAGTAGTTTCCTTTGGGACTTAGTGTTGTTTAAGGAGAAAACACCAAACAAACCGACCCCCAAAAGCCCCACTAAAAAAAATGATCGTACTAGTGTAGAAGTTGTTGTGGACACCTGCGGAAGATCAAAAGAGCTTCTGGTGACTCTTGTGCCCCGACAAAAGTGGTTGAGCATACCCTGCAGAGGAGCCTCCTGTCTGCAGCGGCGGCCTGTGGATGCATCAAACTGTGTTCCTGGGGAGGGAAAACTACAGGGATGGAGCGAAAACTGCGTTTGTGTGTTGGACAGAACTAGGGTTTGCTGATTAACTGTTCCGCTGGCACGCTCAGAAAACTGCAGCCTGGGTTGTCTCTCCCCGGTTAAACGCCCTGTGAATTGTTTGCAAACTGTAGCTCGGGGGCATGAGGGCTTTGAAGAATAGAGGGGGGGGCAAGAATCAAGAGCCTGAGGTAGTTCTTACCCCTTCAGACTCAGCCTGGTGTTCTCTGCCTCTCCCCCATGCTTATTCATTTAACGTTAATTTCCAGTTTCCCTCCAAGGTCTCCCCTGCAGCCGCCTCGGGCTAAACCAGTTCCAAAGAGCTCGGGAGCCTCCCGGAGGAAAAGGTCTGAGCCCGAAGTAGCAAGCAGTTTGATAAAGAAGATATTTAGCCATTACGTGAAAATGCCGGTGGCCAGAGATGCGTTCAAAATTGTTGAAAAATGGTAAGCAGCAACAAACTGCTCCTCTTCCCACTCCTTTTAGTCTTTCTTTTCCATTCTTTTCTCGGGAGGGCTGATTGGAATGGCCCAGAGCCGCGCTAGGTGCTTTTGCCCCCCTGGGGGGGGATCTGTGACCAGCACAGCCTTGCGGGAGCTGCTGGCTTTTGTCCTGGCCGGTACAAGCTGCCCCATTCGCAGTCTGCTCTGGCTAACAGCGCAGAGGTCGTTGGCACCCTCTGTGAGCAGGGGGGCTCTGGAGTGTTCCTTGTCCTGCAGTTTTCCCTGGCAGGCTGCGTGTGACCCGCACAGCGAGCAGCTCTCGCGCAACTGGCCCTGCAGGAGTTCGTAGAATCACAGAATCTTTAAGGTTGCAAAAGACCTCTAAGATCAAGTCCAACCATCGACCTACCTCCCCCCCCATGGCTC
>VWZZ01008323.1:0-16007 GCA_013399095.1 Psophia crepitans
GGATGGGCCTCAACACCGACCCTTAGGGAACACCACTCACGACCAGCTTCTAAACTAAACTATGGGCATTAGCTCATCAGCTTTAAGTGTGACGCTGAGCCAAGTGGTACACACGAACTGACATACACAGAATCAAAAATTTTTATTTTTTTGCCTTCTATAAATAACAGGAAACTAACAAAAAACAAACTCCAAACAGATGCTAGTAAGAACTGTTTCATGGAAAAGATTAGAAGTGTGTGGAGCAGCCTAGTGGGCATTATCATTAAAGCAAAATCACTGAAGCCATTCAAAAAACAATTACATTGGATGACTCCCGAGGGGGACTGCAGCTCTGAAGGAAAAATGTGTTCTGGTAGGATGAAAAGTCTTCAGTCCCTAAGCTTCATATCTATTAGACTTTAACTGTATTGAGTACACCTGCAGATCTGAAATGCATACTATAGTTAAGAGATATTGGTTTCCATCATCAAAGCACAGTCTACTATGACAAGGTCAATTAATAAATACCTGCTGCAGATAGATCACTCTGGCCTGACAAGATTGGGTCATTCTAAATAAACAGGCAGGCAGGTGGACAGATACACACACACAGAGTATAGGTTCCTAAACTGATTATCTATTCAACTTAATACCATAATTAATGCCTTCCAGACATCTGCGTTATACTGGATTCTTTTTGAGAGACATCATCTTCAAATTCTCTTTTTCAAAGTGATGCATCAGTTACTAGATATTATATATATAAGGAGAAAGCATAGTAGATTACATGCATATACATTCTCTAAGGTCAGTATTTCCTTTTTACTATTGACTGAATATCTGTTGTTGCAATTCTTCCTCTTTTCACTCATTTTTTTCATCTGTTTGTTATCCATTTAACTTAGGTCATATTGCTTCTCCGTATTTTTTTCTTCTTTTTTTTAAGTCATTAAGTCAGATTGCTACGCACTTTTAACACTAGACATGGCATTTTAACAAAGGCAGAACCTACAGCATTATAGTAGAATCTGATCATGTAGATCTATTGAAAGAAAATTATCAAGCAAAGGGCATAAACTCATCACTGCAAAATCTGTTCAGAATGCATAAAGGTTGTGGAAATAGCACCACAATTTAATGTTATTAAATTCTGCTAATGAAATATAAACGAAATATTAATAACTTGAAAAGGCCAGTGTAGTGCTTTTTGGTCCTGCTGGTTAAAGTGACATTAAGAATAATCGTGTTTCGAGGCTGAAATGCTGCTACAAGCAGAAATATGATTCCTATTCAGAGGCACCCATTCCACATACTGGAGTGTCCAGTGCCCCTAATTTGCACTTCAATGCTATGTTTCCAGTTAAGAAAACTCCTAACTTAACGTAACTGTCTAAATTTGATGTCTAGTCAGTAGGAAATTATGTCATAGTAAGCTGATATACCCCTAAGATCACCATCCACAGAAATGCTGCTACTGCAAAAGCTTCCTATGAGAGGGAAAAGACAGAACCAAGCTCATTTTGCCCATAAGATGATTTTGTGGGAAATGTGTAACCACTCAGAGCTATATTATTAACATTGACAAGCGATTACTGACATGAAGCCTGCTAGTCAAATCGCTCCCACAATTTCACCTACACATTTCCATCAAAAAATTGCCAGGCTGCAAGTCTTATCATTTTAACTGTTCAAGTAACCTGCTAATTCTATCTGGGAGAGATTAAAGAGAAAACACACAACAAAATTTTGTGGTCTGTATGAGGTACTAACTATTGTTTTGCATCTATAGTATGTGAGGGAATATCAATTCTGCCCTATGGCAACTTTTGACATTTTCAGTTTTTCATTCCACTGGGGACTTCCAGTTGGCATCTTTCAAGTGTTTTCAAAGAAAGAAAATTATGTTCAGCTCTAGACCAACAGTATAGTATTTAATTTGAGATACTCTTTAGACCTGGGTTCTCTCATTGTTTCTGATCACGGGCAAGCTGAATGGGTAGCACTGTTATAGAATGGAGCTGAGGTATGCCAGTCACTTCTTTTCTGTTTTCTGTGAATTGTACACACAGGGGGTTTTCAAATTGGGTGTGTCTCAGTTTAATCGGTAGTTTGAAGACTGGAAGTATGTTTCCAAAACCAAGTAGACTGAGATTATCTCAAAAAGTTAATTGAAATTGACACATTACAGAAGTGCTGAATAATGACAAATGATCTGAGTGTCTCAGTACCGCTGCTGTTATTTTTAAGGATGACTCACCAGTCGTGTTCCTCTAGCTATACTTTCTGTGAGCCCAAGCACCTTCTTCAGATGCTGCTGATGAAATACAGATTAATGTTCTTACACAGTTCGCAAATTCTTAAACAGTAATAAACAGAATATATTTTCAGTATTCTACCCATGAGCACCTTGTACAAAAAGATAATGACATGACTGTATTTAAATCCTGGCCTGTATCAGGAATAGTGTAGCCAGCAGGAACAGGGAGGTGATTGTCCCCCTGTACTCAGCCCTGGTGAGGCCGCACCTCGAGTACTGTGTCCAGTTTTGGGCCCCTCACCACAAGAAAGATATCGAAGCCCTGGAGCGTGTCCAGAGAAGGGCAACGAAACTGGTGAAGGGTCTGGAGCACAGGTCTTATGAGGAGCGGCTGAAGGAACTGGGCTTGTTTAGTCTGGAGAAGAGGAGGCTCAGGGCAGACCTTATTGCCCTCTACAACTACCTGAAAGGGAGTTGTGGTGAGCTGGGGGTTGGCCTCTTCTCGCAGATAACTAGTGACAGGACAAGGGGAAATGGCTGCAAGTTGTGCCAGGGAAGGTTCAGGTTGGAGATGAGGAGAAAATTCTTCTCTGAAAGGGTGGTCGGGCATTGGAACGGGTTGCCCAGGGAGGTGGTGGAGTCACCATCCCTGAGGGGGTTTAAGGAAAGGTTAGATATGGTACTTAGGGACGTGGTTTAGTGGGTAATAGGTGGTGGGGGGATGGTTGGACTAGATGATCCTTGAGGTCACTTCCAACCTTAATGATTCTATTCTATTCTATTCTAAATGGTATGAACAATGTACGCTGCATTTGACACACCTCTTAAACTTCTCCTTATAGTGCTATTTCGTAGAGCAGCTTCTGAACATGGAGATGGGGACTTGATGCCAGAACCACATATCTTGAATTACTGATGGAGACTCTTACACAGAAAGCAAGCATCAGCTTCTGATATTCCTAAACTCATTCCTTCTTGTAGGTCTCTGAGGGCTCACTTGCACAAGCTGATTTAACTTGATCCTTACACACAGAGATGCACCTTCTTGAAGTTCATCAGCTTTACATGGATCCACTTCTGTCCATGTCCTGGTTTTCTGTTAGTGTCAGTCAGTACGGCCACTAGCTGTCATAAGCTAAAAGTTTATAAATAATGACTAGAACTATAGTAGAAAAATATGTGATTATTTTATTGTGGTTAATATTTTCATCCAGTTCATCAGTATTTTAACTAAAGTATGGAAATTATCATGAACAAAAAGCCAACTGAAAACAATTCTTTGTTGGATATTCTAAAAAGTTTTTTTCACAGTGTCTTGTTTTTGGCTGAGATAGAGTTAATTTTCTTTCTAGTAGCTGGTATAGTGCTGTGATTTGGATTTACTATGAGGCTAATGTTGGTAACACACTGATGGTTTAGTTGTTGCTAGACAGTTGTAGAATTTACACTAAGTCCAGGACTTTTCAGCTTCTCAAGCTCTCCCAGGTGCACAAGAAGCTGGGAGAGCACAGCCAGGACAGCTGACCCAGGTTGGCCAAACGGATATTCCCTGCCATATACCATCATGCTCCAAATATAACAGGGAAGCTAGCCAGGAGTCAGATTCACCTCTTGGAAACAGACTGGTCGTCACTTTGTTGTTGGTTTGGGGTTTTTTTCCTTCTGTTGCGGTGAGCAATTGCATTTGTGCATCACTTGCTTTTTGGTTTTTTAGTAGTAGTAGTAGTAGTATTGTTATTATTGTTTTATAACTATTATTATTCCTTTGTTATCCGATTAACTGTTTTTATCCCAACCCATCGTGTTTTTTTTTCCTGTTCTCCTCCCCATTGCCTTGGTGGGTGAGGAGTGAGCAAACGGCTGTGTGGGCTTAGCTTCTGGCTGGGGTTAAACCATGACACACAGAATGTTGGATAATATGTTTTATGTTAATGCAGGAGACTTTCCTCTCTTTTTGATGCAGGAATAGTACCTCTGTAGACTCATTTAATTGCTCACCAAAGATCTAGCTGACTGAATACTTCGATCTATTTACGTGTGAGCACATTGTTATTTGCATTTTGTATCTGAACAAAAACCAGGGACACCTGGTATGTCAGTCAACTTCCTTTTCGTCTTTCTGTCTTTCTGAGAATCCGACTCAGTTTTCCAAAAGGCAATGCAAAATTTGTAATGCTGGCTCTGTATCACGTATCTGATTGGTATCAAATTCAGCTTTCAGTGGAAAACAGATATGAGTGAAGACATTGTGGATCCTTGAAAATTACCTGATCCCAGTCTCTTTTCAGTTCAGCATCTCCAAGCAAATATGAGTTCATTTATCGTAAAATTAATCCCACAACCCACACCTCCCCTCCACTCCCATGCAGTTGGAGGGACTTTATCTATTGGAAATTTCACAGTCTGACTGAAAGAAACAACACCCATGATCTACCTGTTACTGTCACTTTATGGCATAAACTAACATCTACATCCTGGGTCAGGATGTGTTGCAAGTCCGACATTATGCGAATGTTTTTTGGATGAGTTGTGTTGCTTCCCCACACCAGAGAGCTGTGAGTCTCATTTGCATCAGTAGCACAGCAGGTCTTTGGCCCCAGCAGCTGGCAGCTCAACCCTTCCATACCAGGCAGGAAAGCTGACATTGCACTTCTCCTCTACTGAAAAGGCCTTGCTTTGATCCCTGACTTCATATCTATGGGAAATTCACCCAGATGGGAAATAGTTCCAGTGTTGTTTTCCTAGCATAAAAAGCATTCCGCTGTCATTAGCGCTGCTTAGGGAAAAGCTGGCTTTCCAGCACAACCTCATCAAACGTAGGTCAGGAGCTGTGTCAAGTGCCTTGGCGCTAACAGGTATATAGTAGGATCTGGTGGTGGAAAATATGCAAGCACCTGCCTAGGACAGTATTACTTTCCTCAAATGGACACAGAGGATTCATTAAAAAGAGGCCTTCTGCCTATGAGCAGCTGATCCTCTTTGTTCTTGAAAGCAAAGCACGGTGCGTTTTAAGGAGGCTTACTACAAGGGGATCATGAACATGGCTCTTTCAAGAAAAAGAACTTGGAGGATGTCATAGTACCAGACTATAGACTTTGTGTAGCACCGCTCTGTATGTAGAACAACCAGAAAACATCGTGTCATTACTTTTTTTTTTTTTTGGAGGATATTCTCTGTACTGTCTCATTTCTGTTTTCTTGGTAAAGCAATATACATAACTATAAAATGCACTGCATTAATCTTAACTTTCTGAGAAAACAAATGATTCCTTTCTTTCACCTGCAATATTTATGTTGTTGTTGCCAGTGCTGTTGTTTCTCACTTTTCTGGTTTTATATGTGGTCTGTTTCTTGAAATAACAGCTCATTTTTCTTAAGTGAAGAAATAGGTTCTGAAACATCATCATTTGAAACTATCTCTTGAACACACTTTCAAGGCATCTGTCCTAAACTTTCAATGCTTTAGGCAATAATTTATAAAGTACCATCAGTTTGGCATTTGAAATAATCGCATTTTTGCTATTTTATCTTGCAAATTGTGCATTTCATAGCTGTCATTCTGTGAAAAATACCCTGAATTTCATATAAAACTAATCTTTCTGTCATTCCTTGTTCAGTGTCACACTAGAGACAGTGCAAACAGATGAAAACTCTCACAAGACATGATAAGTTCTGTATATCAAAATGATTGCAACTTGTTCTGCATTTTCAGGTAAGTGTATGAACTACAGAAATGAAGAAATAAACAGCATATTGTTTTTAGAAATGTCTATCACTTGTGTTGAAAAACTCTGGGGAGCAAGGGCAAAATACATGGATACAGTTATATTTACAACTCTATCATCTCTAAATTATGCACACAGTAAGAAGTGTGCATCTCAGTTAAACACAGCAGACAAACAATATTGAGGTTTACTCTTTACAGTCTGAATTATGCGAGATATGTAAAGAAATAGACAGGTAAATAGAAGTATGATAGGTTTATCTCAGATGAAGATTTCATCTTTTAAGAGGCAAGTCCCCAAAAGTTTGACAGTTCAATATATTATATGCATCTCTAACATTCATTTTCAGTTATGCACTCTCCCTTGCTTTATCTTTTTGAGATTTTATTAAAATTCTATCAAAAAAAAAAAAGGTAGCATTCGAAGGCTAATCCAGCTGTTGAGATATTAGTCTAACAGTAAGCTACTGAGGCAGAATTCCAGCAGCAGCCTGTGGAAATTGCCCTTACTCTGAACCTGATTCTTCAGTTACCCAGAAGAAAGCAATCCGTCATCTCTCTAACCAGGAATGTTTTCTGGAGCTGTTTTACCTTCTTTAAGCACTTTTCACCGTGTTATTGCTCATATTTGACTATTGTTGCCATGGTTTTACTCCACTGATACCTTTCCTTCCATGATACCGAAGTCAGTACTTGGATTAAAAGCTCTAAAGGGAGTACAAGAGAACTACCAGAAGCTACATTGAGGAAAGATGGTGATCAGTCATAAATCAACACATATCTATTGCAAAGTTCATCAACACTCTAGCAAGACTAGGAGAAAGAAAATTTGTAAATGAAACAAAAATAGTTTATTTTCTGAAGGGTCAGACTTTAATATTGACAGTCAATGATCACAAAGAGAGTAAAGATGCTGCAGCTAACTTGAGAAGTAGAATAACCTGCCAGAAACAGAGTATACGCTGTTTCAGGTAAACAGGAAGCAATAAGGCTTTGAAACTAGCGTTGCATACAGCAATTTTTAATTACATAGATCTTGCAGAAAAGTTTTGCAGAACAATACTAAACTTTGGGTTTATCACTTGGTCAAAAAGCCTCCAAAGTACATTTGCATGAAACAGGAACTGATATTGTTAATGCAATTTATTTTTTGCTTCCTCTGGGATTAGGATGAAGTTGGTCCGTTTGCAGTATTGTAGATAGTAGAGGACACCATGGAACAGAACACTTTGTAATGTTTGTATTGGTGATTGTGTGTGCTTGTAGGTGTGTGTTTCTTCTACATCTAAACAATAAAGAAAAAAAACCCACCTTCTAACAGAGAGTAATTAAAGCTATCAGACACACTCAGTTGAATAGGTTTAATATACTGGTGAGCTGGAAATGTACAGGGTTTATTTTTATTTTTTGTTAAATATAGCGTGTCCCACAAAAAAAAAAAAATAGAGTGAAAAAATTTCAGCTTAACAGGGAAACTTTCCTTTTATGTTGGAAGTAATTTTAAGTTCCTTCTCAGACTAGGACTGGATGGGCCAGGAAGGCTCCAGAGATTTTCTGAAATCTCAGCACAGAATTAGTCATTGACTAATGAGCTAACTCATTTGCAGAAAGACAGGTGCTATATTAAAAGATATGTTGCAACCTTTGACCCCAATCTACACCTTGTGAATAAAATGTTAAAATATTTGATTTTTTAAGTCTTTGCAGAAGTATGTGTTTATTCCTTGGACACCATCATCATATTTTGTTGAATTTCAAAGAAGAATGAGTATATGTTCTTATTTGCTACTTCATCCAACATTAGCTCTGATGGTTCCCATCAATTATTTTGTCATGTTTGCTTGCTGCAGTTCTGTGGAGTATGTAAGATTAACACACACTCTGGGGATGGCACGTACCCTTGACAGAGGTCAGCGTGGACTCTTTGGCATTGACAAAGTTCTTTGACAGTGGAACTTTCCAACATTTTCTGCTACTTCCTGTAGGGTTTTAGGTACTGTGTTTCTGTCACTGCTCTTTTTTTTCTTTTTTGTTTCTTTCATGTCTATACTCCTCTGCATGTCATATTGCTCCACTTCTACAGAGAGACAAGTCATTGTGTAATACAAACAAACAACAAAATCTTTGCTTGCCATTCAGGATATTGTACATCTTACTATACTTCTAACATTTTTTTAGCTCTTGGGGACACTGCTGTTTTCTGTTCTCTTTCTTACTGCTGTACCACTGAAAATAGTAACTTCTTGGGAGCTAACCACAAGAAAAACTATCACTCTCCATTAGTTTAGTGTTTCAATGTGATGGAAGAATTTACAGAGTTATCAACGTTCATGAAATGTACAAAGGATTTTACGGTGACGTTTTACAGACAAACTTTTAACATCTTCATAAGACTACTATTGAAACAAGTTTAACATAACCCTAATTTGTAGTTCACTTCCTGAAAAAAATTTACTAGAATCATTAAGTTTTCCAATATCATTTGTTATCATAACCAAAATCCTTCCAGCTGAATATGTCTTTCACACCAGCCAACTTATTATCTTTACATAGATGCAACAGATTCTTTCCATCAAACGTATGGAAGTTCTCATGATTTTACTGGTAAATTTAAGCCAAATAAGAAGCTAAAAGGAGACAATACAACCTACATATATTCAGAAGTATAGGAAGTAGTCCACAGATAAGATCTATTTCTTCTTATATTTGCTGTATCCTATTAATCACAATCATTTACTTTCCTGGGAAACATAATAAGAATGTGACACGTATACTTCGCTCTCCTTATTAGCTACTGGGATTTTAGGAGAAAGTCAGAAAGAAATTACTTCTTGCTGAGAAAAAGACCATTTCACTATTAGATTGCAGGAGGTAATCATCCACAGCAAATGAAACATGCATGTAAAATATGAAATGGTGTTTCCTGGATGAAAGCAGTTGCAGTACCACAAGTGCTAAAGGTGCCATTGGATTAGATACCAGTGAAACTGGGAAAAGTAATGCTTACCTCTTCTGTTGTTGAATTTTGATCTTTAGAATTTAATCAGAATATATAGATCCATATGTAATTTCTTAATTATACCAGATGGTACATAATCTATTTGAAAGCATAGTGATAAGCTATCATTTTATCTAATGGCTGATGTGATGGTGAAATATGCTGGATCAATCATGCGCATTTTCAAACCAAAGCATTACAAAAGAATGCTTTTTCTCTTTATCCACCCACCATGCCATGCCTTCTGCTTTCACATTCTGCCTTTAAGTAGACACATAAATAAGGAAGATTTATTCCAATACAATACATTTACAAACTGGATTTGTTAGGAATGCTTTTGTTCATTTATTTCCTTGGTTAGTTATAAAAATTACCTATTCATTGGAAGAGAGTTATTACTATTAGTTACAAATGCTGCTGTGGAAATTGCTGTTTTGGCATTTCTTGAAAAGAGGATTTTTGACAAAGTGTCCCATTATTCTTTCTATAGAATAGTTAAAGTATTGTCTATAACTTCCATTTAATTTCTGTTTCATTGACCTGATACATAGAGTCATTCAGATCTCATTGTATCTGTCCTGTAGTCACAAAACAAGATTGAGTAGTTATTCCTGATCTCAGTAAAACAAGTTGTGTGTCCTGATGGAGTAGCTTCAGAGTACTCACACACAGATGACCAGTAATAGTAATTTTTGAACTGCAGCCTGCTTCTCCATGATTGGAACTAAAACCTAAGTTTGTACAATAAAGATTTTTTAATAATGTTAAATGAAAAAAATATAGTGTGTCTACACAAACATTTAGTTATTAAACTTCAAGATCTCAGCTACTGAAATCTGAGTGAATTGAAAATACTTGAGACAAACCCCTTGTTTAACAACACTTCGATAATAATGTTTTCAGATTCTGTTTCGCTAATGTGCGGAAGTCATACCCTGCAGGCTTTCATTAATATAATACTTCAGTCACTGTTCTTTTAGCATACATTTTCTGGTCTTACTGCTGGGACCTCATTCATAACAACAGTAGTTTCTTCTGCATAAAAAATTAATTGGAATGTATTTTGACACTGTGGATTGCCCATCCGATTTATAAGTCATTGGATGATTTCAGGTTACAGTGTGAACTAGGAATAAGTAGAATCATGCAGTCCTTCTGGGTGGTCCTGACTAAGTCTACTAAAAGACTCCCATAAACGTCACTTGACTTTGGATCAAACCTTTAGCACACAGTATATCTTTGGAGTCTGTGGAAATGTATGGTATGGTTGAGAGAGGGAATGTTGCCAAATAACACTAAAACTAGTATGCACTAGATTTATGTGTTGAGACAACTTCTCTGTTGGAAAAAGATGCCATTGACAGGCGATTTCACCCTGTTACCTGTCTGCAAGTTAGATGCACCAACCAAGGGTCTGATCTGGATGCACTGTAATTTTTCTACAATGAACTGCTCATATTCATGACGTGAGGCAATGAAAGCTTGCAGAATTAAGGTTACAGGTCAGTTCAAGCCCTTCACCCATTCCTTGTTTATAAATGGAAAGCTCTGAGATCTAGATCCTTTTAGGAACTGAGGTGTTTAACTTCAATCAGTCCTAAAGAGTTATCTATAATAGCCTATATGACTCTAATAATTTCACTATTCGGTTCTTTTCCCCTCAACAATAATTTGGGTTTAGATCAGGTTAAAATGATTGTCTGTAGTTCTAGTTGCTGCACACTTTCAGATATGAGTGAAGACTAGGTTATTTAAGAGTGGCCCTGTGTCTCAAAGTCAGGCCATCAGAAGGTCTAGCTTAGCAGTCCCATAACACCATTTAATTCATAAAATCTAATTTGCACAGATTTTTTTATAAACACATAGTGATTTATTCAACTGAGATACTTATATGCATAAAGCGTTTTAAGGGTTATGATTAGCAATTAAAGTATAGTTTAGATTGGTATATAGGTAATGTAGCTTTCAGTGACAGCCATTTATTCAAAGTTAATGGTTCAAAAAAGCTATAGTTTAATATAATGATAAATAATCTGATGTGCGATCTCACATCTGCTAAATTAAAGGTAAGATCTTCATTAACTTGAATGGGTTTTACATTAGGGCCACAGGACCTAAAAGTATACTTTGACAGGAACAGGGCAAAAAGGTATGTGAAAATGTATACTAAACATCTATAATTTTTATGGTTCTTTCCTATAATGTTTTCTTTAATTTTCCTCATTGTACTGTACATAACTAGAACATACTGTATTATGATCACTGGCCAAATCTCAGTTTTTAAATTTTTGTTACCTTATGATTACCTCTGTCACAGGATTTCTGGTAGAAATAGAAGTTGTTTAAAAAAAACAAAACCCAAACAACTAAAAAAAACAAACCCAAAGAGTGAGTTTTCTGTATAGAAAGATTAAGTGATGACTATTTCATAGACAGAGGAGAAAAATGCAGCAGCTGCATGAGTATTCAAAGGCAAAATAACAACAGACTCTGTGGGATTTTTCTTCTTATTGCTGACTGAATTCTCCCAATTTTCTCACAGAAATGGACCTTGTAATATAAAGAGTAAAGAACAGTGGAAGCAATTTTTCTAAAGTTTACCCTTTTTTATACTCATGTTGCAAAATAATAGCAATTTTTCCTTCAACTATATTATACAATTGTCTTATTCTTTCTTTATAGTATTTTTTCTTTTTTTTAGGAGATTTCTTTTTATTATAATAGCTAAACTGGAGACAAAGCCCTAATAAGCTGAAAAAAAGATCACTCAACCTAATTAGAATCAATCATTGAAAAGTATTTAATTCCTTCATCTGAACTGTTTGTGTTGAATAAAAATGCTGGAAAAGTTAGTTTTGGTTAGAGGCTGTAGACTGTAGTCTCTTAATCAATAGTTCCCGAGGCAGGGCTCAGATTAAGTCACAAAATTTAGATCACCTAACCTAGAAGTTAGGATTTCTGGAGCTGATGCACAATCTATTGCACAAACAGGACTTAAACTGAAGTGAATATACAGTCTTGGAAGCAGAACTCACAAGCAGGGTTTCGAGAAAAAAAATCTTTGGAACTGTTACTGTTTCTAGAGGAAAAAGTCTTCTAAGCTGAAGAGAACAAAGTCAACACTTCATTAAGAAGTAAAATGCATTGCTCTTCCATAGCTCTAGAGGGATACAAGAGAAGAGTGTGCTTTTGATCACAGTTACAAGAGATAAATGTGTGCCATTTGAAAATGCCCAGTTCATTCTGTAATTCACACTGTGCGCTGACTAATCTAATGAGTTACATTACTACCAGTAAGACTCATAGCCTTAATATACTCCATGTTTCAGACAGAATGACATAGAAAATGCCTAGAATACTTTGCTTTTTTACTCTACTGTTCAACCAAAAATGTGTACAGTGATCTTGGTAAATCTGTTCAGAATAACATTTTCTTTGGACTACTGTGAAAACGGAAGATATTAATATATTATATACTAATTTAATGTTTATGTGTATATGAAATGTGTATTAAAGGAAATTCCTACGTACCACTTTTTGAAATGTATATTCTTATGCTTATTATTATGTATAGAGAGACAAACTATTTGGAACTTTTTTTGTTGTGGATTGAAAGCTACTTTTTTCAAAGGTTTCTTAAAAAGAAACTACCAAACTTTGGTTTTCAGATAAAACAGAGTATCTTTCTTTCTCTCTTAGGAAATCCATCTTAGACACTGAAGTCTGTCTTGTTAACATATTGATCTAATCAACACATTTTCACAAACCCCATCAATTTTATGAGATATTAGCTAACAAACCAGAATTAAAACTGCTTTTATGATTATCTTTTTTTCAGGTGTTATTGCATTAGATGCAGTACTTACATGCTTAAAATTAAGCATACATTGGCTTATAAATTTGGGATTAATGTGTTAGTAGCATAGTCAGAAAAGGAATTTTCACACAATATATCACACATACCAGACATGCAATATCACACTACACTAAGGCAATCATCGGTTAATAATTTAGGTATTTAAATGCTGGGAAAATCTAACCATGCATGGTTAAATATTTTGAAAATGGAAATTCATTGTCATGTGGTCTGCTGGCTGTGCTGGAGTTTAAATGCTAAGGCTGTGACAGAAAAAGATTCAGTTTCAGATATTTCAACTTTCATTCCTGTAATTTGGGACCCACCACAGCTTCTTTAAGATATGTTATAAAACTAAAGCTCCTTTGAGGAAAAAATACAAGGAGCCATGAGGGCTAATCCAGGAGAAATAACTTTTAAGAACCAACTGATTGTGAAGACCTGTTGACTTGACAAATGGTAAGTGGTGTATGGAGTGAAAAAGTCTTGAAGAACATCATAGGTATAATAATAAAGTGAAAGGTCCCTCGCTGTCTTTTTTAAACACCTTTGGAGGGGTTTATTAACATCACAGATATCTATATTAATTTCTCTTTCGCTTTGATTCATCATTTCTAATGCACACACAGCCATTTGACATGGAAGTTAGAAGATGTGAAGGTTGTAGATGGACATCTATTTCTTTGATTTTTAAATGTTAGTAAGGAAATAGTATACATAGCCACTAGGTTACTGCTTTCCAAATTCTCCATTGATTTCTCTTCTGTTATTTTATAGTCACCTTTATTGAGATAAGCATCTGCTACATTCCCCTGTCAGAGACAGGATACTAGGCTGAATAGACTTCCAGCTTAATCCAGTCTAGCTGTCATAAAGTCTTACAAACTGCAAGTTCCAGAAATGAAAAGGATCAAAATCGTTAGCGCAAATTCAAAAATATAATACAGTCATACAAAATAATTACCATGAGGACTCCTTCACTTTACAAACATATAAAATGCACTTACTTTGAGGGTGAGAAGGGGGAAAAAGATCCTTTCATTAGAAAATATAGTCACAAAGCTTTGAACAGATAAATTCACACACTGCAGAGTACACATACACACACACACACATGCATGCAGGCATGCACATACATACACCCATGCGTCCACACATCCACACATACACACGCACACACACATGCTTAGAGTTTACACTGCATTCTTCTGATGCCATTATTATTATTTTATTTGTACACCCACCTTTACTGCACATTCTAAACAAACAATAGACAACAGTGTAAGGACTTTTCCTTAAAACTGCAACAAAACAAGTCTCAACATTTGCAAAACATTCCTTTATTATTAGAAATAAATTATTCTGTATAAAAATTAGCATGCGTTGACCATTGCATTTATTTTAGCATAACCCAGGACTTAATTCAGTCAGCCGTCACAAGAAACAAACTCATCTTCTTTTACGAGTTGAACAATGTAGGACAGGAAAGGAAATTGTCACAATCACAAAAAAGTACTTACAAATATAACATCGGACATGGTTTATTTCAACAGCATTTTTTTTTTCACAAGCTAACATTTGTTTTCCTTTTGTGATTTGCTTCCTTTTGTGAGTGAACAGTTCAGAAGATTGACACTCTGCCTCTATGTTATAAAACTGGACTTTTCCTTCCCCTGTCTCTTTTTGCCTTTTGCCTCTCGTTTAATCCTTGTCATTTAGGAGACTGACTATTGATTTGAATGTAGTCTACTGATATGTCCAAGACTGAATTCTGGTGGTGGTAAAGTCTTTGTTTGCAAGATCCCATCCTGTAGGTCTTCCAGTGAATTTCATCCCTGCTCAGTTTGCCTGATTGCTGTAACTGACATAAGTTGTCTTGGTAGAGGAGGCTGTAAATCAAAAAAAAAAAAACAAACAAAAACAAACAGCAACAACAAAAAAAAACAAAGTTCAGGATTTTTAGAATCAAGAGAGGAGGAAAAAAATGTATTTAGCATTTGAACTCAGATGGCTTCTGAGTTATATATAGTTATACTTAGTTATAGTATAGTATAGTATAGTATAGTATAGTATAGTATAGTATAGTATAGTATAGTGTGTGTATATATATATCCAAATATATTATATATGTATTTCCAAACAACATGGCCCATGTTCATGGAATAAAGTAACAAAATTTAAGCATGTATATAAGCAGTGAGTAAGTTGAATTTCAACTTCTGTGCTCTTGATGATAACATTTTGTTTATGACTTGGAGAAGCAGAGGTGAACAGAAAAGAACAATGATGACTGCTTTTAGCATACCTGTAACAGAATTTCAACATACTATTTGTCCGATATTCTTTTGGCTGATCTCTGTATACATGTTTTTTAATTTAGAGCTTGTATTTTTCTCTGTCTTCTACTGGTTGCATACAACTTTGCAGCTATCGGTGGGTCATCCATCTAGAAGGAGGCCTATGGTCCTTGAAAGGAGCAAACCCTAACATGTGAAATGCCTTTCCAAGTTAGTGAAACTGAGTAGCTGATGCCTACAGCACAAATTCTCTGGAGAGCCTTCAGACAGAAAGCACCTGCATACAAGCGACCCAGAAGAAACGCTTATGAGAGCCTAGGCTGTATTTTAGAGCTTCCATGCTATTATGGTCTCCTCATGTTGATGATCAACTGACCATTTCTTCCTTTGGGCAAAGGTGATATCCCTGGTTCAGAATGAGGCAATATGGTGAGAAAGTTAAACATCTTTTCTACTGTAAAACTGAACAACTGACTCTTACATGGAAGTTTGTGTCAGTTTCTAGCCCTTATAGATTATCCCTTTGCTCTAAAAAATATGGCCCAAGTCTCCACCGTTGTGCTAATGTAGTGCTGGGAAGAGGGAAGTGGTGACATCACGTCTCATAGGCAGCTCCTTAATTTTAAACCAGTTGAGTACATGACAAATCAGACTGCTGGAGAACTGAGTCTCTTTTTTTATCTCTGTAATAAGGACTAAGTCACACTGCATACAGAGGAGTTTGGCTTCCCAGATATGTTTTATATTCCATCTGTTACAGACATGGTCTTGCTTATGATAGTGAAGACTGCAGCTGGCAGGATGAAAATAACTTGATGGCACAAGTTGTCTGGTCTAAAGATTTAAAGATAGATCCTTCCTTCCTTCCTTCCTTCCTTCCTTCCTTCCTTCCTT
>VWZZ01008323.1:16143-94960 GCA_013399095.1 Psophia crepitans
CCTTCCTTCCTTCCTTCCTTCCTTTTCTTTTTTCTCTGTAGAATATGGTGAGAACAGCTGAGAGAGATAGAAAAAGGATTCTTCATACTAACTCTCAAATACAGCCCAATTCTTATTATTTAGGAAGAACAGACTACAGAAACCAATAAATGGCAGTTTCTCTCTCCAGCAACAAAGATTAAACTAAATCTAAGATCACTAAAATTGCTGCAAAGTAATACTAGATAGTATAAATAACTAACTTTGCAGCTTGCTTTTTCTTCATGTTTTATTTAGGGTTTTGAGCAATTTGATTCTTATATTGCGTTTGCCATTTTGTAAGACACAACAGAACCAGCTGATTATATTTCACATATCACTATAATTTTTGTTTCCTAAGAATGCATAAATAAGAATGAATGATAAAAAGGACGCTGCAAAACTTAACATTTCTTACTTGCACTTTTACAGGTAAGTTCAGTACTTTGTGTCTGGAAGAGCTAATTCATGAAAGGATTGCTTTTGGCACATTAAGCAAGTCTTTCACATAATCAACCATGGTATTCGAGTACCAACATGAAATAGCTTTATTTGCATGTACTGGGATGCTCGAAGCAAATATAGCCTCATTTACATCTTTCAGATCTTTCAGATGGGATGTACTGCTCCCATCTGAACTCTCCCATGCTCCCACAGCTGGATTTCTGAGAGGATTCTATTTTTCCTTTGGCCCGTTAAATTCCTTCTGAAAATAATGCAGGACTGCTGAAATAGCACCAAGTTCCTTAGAGCATAAAAGGATTTTGTTCCCAGCTAAGAAATAACAAACAAATGCACATCTGCAAACTCTGCACACTTGGGAACAAAAGGATGGCAGGAGCATAGCTTCTTTTTTACCCTTGCCCTGAAAATAAGCTCAAATACGTGATCAGGTTAAGCTAGTTTACCACATTACCCTGTATCAGCTGAGTTCTATGATAACTTTTCATGTGTGTGTTTTTAGCCCACAGCGATATAACATAATCGGATTTACCACAACTCAGTAAGCTGAATTATGTGAGGGCATTTGCAAGAAGCTCAAAATATAAAAATAAGTAGTTCCTACCCCTCAGCTGATTTAGAATAATTTGTTAATTTGCTGTAACTTTGTTGTGTATCTGGGACTTCAATAGTTTTGGCAGAATTAATCTAGGACTGATCAAAAAACAAAAATTATCCTATTGAGTTCTGAGTGTTGTTATTTTAAAAAATGATAGTACAGGAAAATAGTTTAGATAGTAGTTCTAAATTTATTAAATCTAATTGCATCTCCAAACAATGGGTTTTTGCTTGACAAGTATTGCTGGTGTCTTTATAGTTCACTGTAATAAGCCCATAGTTCCTGTTTGGGGATCTGAAAGCTTCAGCAGCTGGTGTCCTGCTCTTTAAGACTGTTAACATTTCATAGTAATAACGTGAACCACATTTGGCAGGCATAGATGGCCAGAAAAAGTAACAGATTTGGCTAAAAATGTTTCTGAGAATTGACACTCTTTTCTATCTCTGGTTACTACATTTCTGTTGGAAAGAAAAAGAAGAAAAACAAGGAGGGTCTAAGGCAAATTAGAATTATTGTTGTGATATGACATATATGCATTTAAAGTATTTGTCACTGTTATGCCTTCTGTAATTGCATCTGGATTTTTCCTTTTTTCATCTGGTTTCCCAAATACTATTTGTTTTCCACTGAATATGAATGTATTTCCACCAAAAAAAAATAAAAATTACTTTATTCATGTGAAGGACAACATGGAATAAGGTCTGTTACACGGAACAGGACAAAGCTGTCTCTGGATGGGAAGCAACAGGAATTACCTGACCATCTAATCTTATTTCTTACCTAGTTATGAGCATTGCTATCACTACTGGTATTTGTTCTTGGGAAATGGTGGGAAACATTTACCATCCACTTCTGGTATACCAGGAATAGCCTGATTTTTTCTGATCAGCTTTAGATACTACCACTGAAAAGAAAGATCTACCCCACATGGAGTCAGTGCAAGAAGAAATTTTGTAAAGTTTAGAGGTTATTACTATTTTCCTAATGGAAAGGAATTACTTGGCATTGTGCACTGATAATTGACAGGAACCTCCAAAAGTTTTGACAATAAACTACTTTGACAGAAATGAGGGAAGTTGATCAAATCCAAATGGTACAGAACAATTTTGGGGAAGAGAGAAACTCATCTTGAGGCCAAGAGCTCAGTTAGATAGGGACAGCTCTCTGGAGTGCAAATGCCTTGACTGAATTTTGCCTATGAAGCATTATGGTGCCTGGATCAAAGCCTAGTCAGGGTATACTCCTAATGAGCTCAGAATTATATACATGTGCTACTGATAAAATCATGTTTAGAGCACAGTAAATAAGCATTACCCTGCATACATCATACTACTGGAGAAGCAGACTTGCTTCCAATAGCAGCTGTTCCCATGAATTATGCATAATCATAGTTTAAGGAATACCAGACACAGCATTTCTTAATTAGGTACTGTGGATAAACATTAGATACACAAGACTTTCTTATTAACACTTTTTCACCCTACTGTGGATCCCCTTTTTGACCTTTCCTCAGAAGTTTATAATTTTGCAGTCTCAGCAAAATCCACTCTTTTTCTTTTTTTTTCCCCCTTCTGAATTTTCTTCTGGTGACTTCTGAAGATTTGAGAAATTGAGTTCTTCACATTTCCATGCTATTATTTGATCCACAAGGCATTTCATTGCCTTTCTCCTTTTGTCCCTTCTTGTATGTCATAATCTGAAGCTGTATAAACCCATAGCTCAGTCTGGCAGATTTACACATTTTCAAGGGTCAGGTGTTTTTCAAGTGAATTGGTTTGCACTCAGTATCCTCTGTGCATCAACAACTATAGTATGGTAAACTCATGGACTATTTTTATATAGCCTTCAGTCTGGCAAACTCTGATTGAATTCAGTGGGGGGTTTCATTTTTCTGAAGTACAATATTTTTCTGCAAACCTGGTACTGACTTGTCTGAATGTGCTCAAGCAAAATTGTACTATTCAATCTCCTGTCAACTCATCGAAAAGTAATAAAAATTCAAAAAAAGATCTCATTTGCAGTAAAATGACTGAAAAATTTGTCTTTAACTGTAACAGCTGCTGTCCATTCCATGTGACCTCTAACTTCTTAATAGAAACTGATTCTCCTTCACTACTAAGTTCTGAGGGTAAACTTACTGGCTCTGCTCATATTTGATGATTACTATTATTATTATTGTGAAGTCCAGTTTATAAGACTGTATGTCATGTAGTGGAATGGAAGCTATAATCTCTGTTCTCTTCTATACCAGGGCAATTTAGAGATGTGGCAAGATTCAAGAACTTTTCTGACATGGGAAAGGACCTTTTCTGATTGCTAGCCCATGGCATATCTCCAGATATAATGATTAAGCCAAGTATGAATTATCACTATTTTGTACCAAGATGAGTCAGACAACAACAAAAACCTGGATTGGAAGTGTCATTCTGGGAAGCATTAGTACTCATGAGTTGTGATAAATGAACAAGTCAACAAATATTAAGATGAAAAGGTAAAAAACATTATTTTCACTTCGATATCTAACTGCAAAATAAAAACAAAGAACTGTTTTAATTATATTTTTTTCAACAGCCTTTGAGTTCTCAGTATACAATGATGACCATAAATACACCTCATGAACTGTCAGGACATACTACGACTGGCACAGCAATGCACAACACATCAAATTAGCACTAGCTAAAACAGATCATTTAAAGAAGATGTGGCTGTCCAAAATCTGCTTGTGCTATATTTTATTTCTTTTTTACTAGCCTCCTGTGAAAAACAATTTGTTTGAAACAGCTCTAGGCATTCCTGCATTCAGCAGTACATGAATTCTGACATATCTCTGGATTCATGCAGAACAAGCAACAAAAATAGAGTTTATTAATAAAAGAAAGTGCATTCTTGTGAACGTACATCTATTAGGAAGTGCTGCCACTCTTGACCATGGGAAAGTCTACAGATGACTTACTGTTGGTTTCAAGACTTTCACACAGTTCAGTTTTGACCTCGCCATTTGGTCTGTCATTTCCTTTTTGGGTCAGTTTGCTTTGCATTGTGGCAGCTGTCACCACAGCCTTGAAGCTCCGCTTCCGCTTTTGAACATTCTGCTCTGGATGAAAAATGATAATATAAACCTTGGGCATGTAGAGCATGCCCAGAGACACAGAAGCACTCAAACTCATGGAGACAGTAAGTGTTGTTGTCTGGATGTACATCTGGGGAAGGAAAGAAACAACAACATAAAAATTATTGTTATATCAATTTATTATAAGAAGGGATATAAAGTCATTAATTTAAAAATGCTAGGTGGAAAGGGAACCAATAACACTCTTCCTTTTCTGTACATACATCAGGAGGACCCTTGACTTTGATTGCCCTTAATTATAGTCAAGTATGTCTGTTTCATGTTGGTCTTTCAACCTTAATAGTAGGTGGTAGAAACAACATAATATTTGCTAAACTTCATTGTCATAAAAGTAACCAGGATGCTGTAGCAGCCACATTTTCAGATAATAAACAAATATGTCAGTACAGGAAAAGAGGAGTGACAATAGGGTTAGCCTTGTATCATCTAATTTAATACACAGGAGTCTCCACAACGGTATTCCATGTGGTGATTCAGCAGTGTGTGCAGCATGGTTCAAAAGGCAGCAGGCATAATGCAGAATCTAATGAAATCTTTGATATACTCTTTGAGTTTCAAGCTTGTTATAAAAAAAAACCAAACCAACAGTTTCTCCATCATGAAGCCTGAATATTCTTGAATTTGTTGGAGTTTAGTCTGTTTATTTTTAACATTTCAATCTTACCATTGAATTCGGGTCACAACGTTCTGTTGGCACACAATAAATATATTAATACGTCACAGTTCTAACTAAGAAATCAGAAAATGGGGAAACTAGGAAATCAGATCACAAAGGACCTCAGTCCCTTATAGAAACAGGAAAAATCTGACATTTCTGAGTGAGTCTGTCTATTGTTTGTTACCACATGCAAAAAGAAAGCAACTCTGGTCTTTCACAATCCCTTAAAACAAGATGACAGTGATCACTCTGTAAGAACAGCAGAGAGAAGCTTCTACTTGGTGAAGTATTCAGACAGTATATTAGAAATACCAATTATATATTTTAAAAATATATAATGTATTTTATATTTTTATATATATTAAGAAAATTCTATTTTATGTGACATTTTATGAGACAACTATTTTACTTTACAATTCTGAATGGTTTGCTAAACTGAGTAGGAAACCTCTCAGTAATCATGTTGTACTGAAAAAGATACTGAAGGAAAGCCTGTTCATTGCCTTGGCAGAGGATTCACTGACATTGTCAGGCGTGATTTTAAGCGCTAGCCAAAGCTATCACATTTACCTGGAGATAAGGTAGTAAGTCTGTCTGCAATGTCAGCTTCAGATCATCTGTTTTTATTAAGTGCCCTTGGGTAACTTGGGCCTTGGCAGAAAAGTAGAGATATAATAAACTGGTGTGCAGTCACTACTATAGTTGAACATTTTTTAATGTCTTTCAGCTTACAAATTTTTTCCATTAGATACTTTCTCCTTAGAGATCACAAATAAACTGTGCTCTTATTTAAAGCAATCTTAGGTGAGAAATGTGACAAAGGTATTTTGGAAGCGTGGACTGTCACTCTGAACCACCTTGCAAAGTACCTGTATAATTGCATAGAAAACTGCCAAATATACCATAAAATAAGGGATAGTCTTTAAGAAAAGACTGACAATGCTTCAAAATTTGTAAGAAACTGAACCTGCTTTCAGGGACAGCAGCAGACTGAAAAGATAATCAGGATTGTCTTCCTACTGTCCTGAGGAAAGTTATAGGAGCAACACCTTCCTTCGTTTCAATAATACATCAAGACATTACGTTAGGAAATATACACAATACAGTCTTTTCTCACACAGTAAAATAATTCCATTCCTTTCATTCTCCAAAATGGTGGTGGTATGCCTGAAAGCAGAGCTTGACCTACATTTTGCATAAGCACATCTAATGAAAACCTCACACAGATTAATAAACAGGTTTTTCAGACTTCTGTGTAGATGCATGTTCACATGCAAACAGCAGCAGCGACATACCCATTTCTCTCTGAACCAAATTGGCTGATATCAAATTAAATTGACAGTGGCTTTTAGGGTTAAATATTGCATTAAGTGGTGTCCAAAAGCAAAAGTATTTTGGTTCTTAAAGAGGCATATATTTCTTAATGGGATTTGCAAAACTAAATCAATGCAAGTAATACCTTTAACAAACGGTATGCATATGTGAATTCCATTAAATATAAAAAATCCTTTTCTGAAGCCTTACCATTTTTTAAAATCCAACTCATGGCAGTTAAGTGGCTAGCTGAGTCTCACCCATGGAATCTGTAACAGTGCCTGGCATTTAAATATAAGTCCTTAACAAGTACCCAAGCTGTAAGGCTCGTCCTTCTCTCACGGTTCAGTATAAGAGTTAGACAATAAAAAGGGATAAAGAATCTCTGGATGTTATAGGGTAAAACACATACATTCATGTAATAGTACTAGTCATATTAGCAACAAATACGTGCATTACAGTAGATCTCAATGACCTTTTTTTTCTGATAAGAAATCCCACAGTGCCAAGCTCTTACAAACACTAAAGAGTATCTGTCTGAAGGTTTACACTCAAGTAAGCTTCAAAAGTGAATCAACTCTATAACTGACCATGCATTCACTGAAATAGAAAGAGTCCATGGATTCAAATACACTTAGTGCAGGTATTTTGCATGAGTTATATCATTATATCTAATGTATTTTCTGTGGATTTAATTGCAATGACCAATAGCCTATTTTAAAAAAATCCAAATCACAGATAGCTTCATGTTGCAGATTACAGTTCATCTGCAGTGGGACCTATTTCTAATTATTGCTGTATTTCTGAACCAGCCACTATAATTATTGAAACATTAAAACTAGAGTGACTTGGGGATTTTCTGACAGAACAGTTTTCAAGTAGTGAATATAGTCTTCAGAGAGCTTCAGCCTCAGAAATATTGTTTTGCATGGATTACCCTTACTATTCACTCTTCAATGAAGGTAACGAGAAAGAAGGGCTTCAACAAACTTACTAGACCTTGAAAGGAAGGCTTTGAACATATACTTACATGTACGCATAGTGTGTGGTATATACAGCAGTCTGACTCTATATGCTAATGCAATTGTGTACTCAGCTAGAGACTAGTTGTCGATGACAGTCTGGGTCTGATTCCTTTTCCTATTAGAATCATAGAATAGTTTGGGTTGGAAGGGACCTTTAAAGATCCTCTAGTCCAACCACTCTGCAATGAGCAGGGAAATTTTCAACTAGATCAGGTTGCCCGAAGCTGAGTCCAACCTGACCTTGAATGTTTCCAGGGAACTCTGGACGACTCTCTGGAGTTCCAGTGTTTTACCACCCTCATAGTAAAAAAAATACTTCCTTATATCTAGTCTCAATCTACCCTCTTTTAGTTTAAAACCATTACCCCTTGTCTTATCACAACAAGTCCTACTTCTTTTTAAATGTTCATCTACACGCTGAGAGTCTAAAGGAGACATACCACGCATCTAACCCTTCCCATCTTTGTAATCCCCTTTCTCACAGCCTGATGAAGTACAAGTCTAGCAAACAGAATGCCACACGCTTGGTTTGACTTTTGTCTGACTCTTAACTTGTTTTATCCTTGACAAGAGGACAATGATGTGTTATGGCTGTGCATTCTGGGTACTTTTATTATTCTGGGAACATAACTACCTGTAACTTTTACGGAATTAGGTGCTTTAAAAATCAAAGAGCAACAAAAGTAGTTCAGTTTAATAAGAAATGAGGTCTGAATAATTTTTCATGTATCTCACAGTGGTAGCTCACTCTAAGTTACAGGCGTATAAAGGTCTCTTTCTCAAAACTATTCAAGGTTACACAGAAAGGAATTTCGGCACTCCTCACACTAAAATCCCTTCTGAACTACAAACTTTTTGTCCAATAAAGTCTTTCACAGATATAACAAAGAGTGCTATATCTAGTCACCTTGTTCTTGACAGTCAGAAGATATAAGACAGAAAACTAAAATCACAGTAGCGCGAGAAAAAAAAATATCTTTTATACTAAAGGAAAAAAAAAATTGCGGTCTAAATACCTTCCTGTCTCCATTCCCTACCTCACCCCCACACCAAAACTGATACAGGACTTCTTATACACTGTTTTCCACCTCCACAACTGTGACAAAGTATCCCTCACAACAAACTGTGTCTCATGTAAGTGACCTAGACCCCCACTTTGACACATGATCTGTCTCTCTCACTGTCATGGTTTTAACCCAGCCAGCAGCTGGGCACCACGCAGCCGCTCGCTCAGTCCCCCTCATAGAAAAGGGGGAGAGAATCAGAAGAGTCAAAGTGAGAAAACTTGTGGGTTCAGATACAAGAGTTTAATCAGTGAAGCAAAAGCCGCGTGCACAAGCAAAGCAAAACAAGGAATTCATTCCCCACTCCCCACGGCAGGCAGGGGTTCAGCCATCCCCAGGGCAGCAGGGCTCCGTCACGCATAATGGTCAATTGGGAAGACAAACGCCATCACTCCGAATGCCGCTGTCTCCCCTTCTTCTTCCCCCCAGCCCCTTATGAACCGAGCATGGCGCCATATGGTATGGAATGTCCCTTTGGTCAGTTGGGGTCAGCTGCCCTCTCTGTCCCCTCCCAACTCCCCGCACACCCCCAGCCATCCCACCGGCAGGGCGGTGTGAGAAGCAGCAAAGGCCTTGGCTCTGTGTGAGCATCGCTCAGCAACAGCAAAAACATCTCTGCACTATCAGTGCTGCTTCCAGCACAAATCCAAAACACAGCCCCATACTGGCTACTGTGAGGAAAATTAACTCTCTCTCAGCTGAACCCAGGACATTCACAAATGACTTGGACCCTTTTCTCATTAGAAAGATCTTAAAAGCTTGGTGATACAGCCCCTGCCTGCCTCAGCAGCTAAAATAGATAATAGTTGTGTGGATATTTAAGGATTTTCTATCTTCTACCATTGATTCTAGGACTACGTTATCTCCTTCTTTCTACTTTGAAGCTTAAAATGTGACATATGACATATTGGAGCACCAAAAAAGGATATTTTAGAAAAACACAAATACCCTGATGGTTTCTTCAATTTGAAAATACTTGAAACTTAATTACCTCCTTGGTATCCTGAAAATTTCCTATGCATCGAAGCAGATGTGTGCACCAAATTGTTCCAGTACAGGTAGCTCAATGACAACCTCTCAGCTAGCCTTCACTGCTTAGGATTGAAATATACCCCAAGTCCCCCAGTAGTGTCTTATCAGTTTGGTGCTTGCAGAGGCAATGTCATGCACACAGCATGCCTTGAGTTCAACATAAAGCGATCACTTTCATTACAGAAAAAAAAAAAATAGTGGTAATATCACAACTTTTGTCCAGATTGCTTCCTTGGTTTGATTCCTCCTCTAATTTCACACATAAAATTATATTCAGGCTTCCTCCAGAACTGCTGTTTTCCAATTTGGTGCAAATTCTCTAAATGCTGATCATTGTAAAACAGTTAAGGAAGTGCCAAACCAGAGAGGGAAACCTTGGTACATCTCAGGCTACTGGGATGCCTAGTGTATGTCCAACTCACCTACTTGCACTCTAAAGAGAAGTGGATGTTTAAAAGACAAGCTGGTCTACTGCCTCTTATTGGTTAATTCTACACAATTCATCCTTTAGAAGTGCCTTTCTCCACAGGCTAAAGAAACAGCCTCGACACCAAATGCTGGAGTCTGAACCATCCTGTCGAGACAGACCTACCTAGACAGGCACTCATAAACATGTCCCACACTGCCAGTAACAGAGTAGAAAATTGAATTAAGACTTAATTTTTCTTTATCCTGGTTCCTAAATACTTTATGTCTCATATGTGAATTTTCTCAGCTCCTTCAGTTAGTTTCATTTTTTAAGGCCAGAACTGCAGCAAACTTCATTTCCGACAAGGAATTTTTGCTCTTTGTACCTCCTGCCACTCTTGCCTTCACCCCCAGTTGTTGGAAGCCTTTACCGGATCTCTTATAGCCAGAAGATAAAACATCATTAAATAAAGAGACATGCCATCTACCCACATATATTTCACAGATTGGGAAAGACAGCAAAATGGCCTCTCTCCGTTTGTGTTGGAGAGAGCACGAGTCTTTTAAGTCTCAGTAAAACACTGAAAGCATTCATAGCCATCCTCCCTCTGCTGCAGAATCTAGAGGGCTTAGAAAAAGACAGTCCTTTTCTTCTATTAAAGTCATGTGCACGCCATAGTACTACAATTGCTTTTGCATGTGTTGCTGCTTGCTGAAGAGTTGACTGGATGACAACACACACAGTTTCACAGTTGTGTTCACAAATCAGAAAGAAATATCATGCAATGGATTCCACACCAAAAATCAACATGGAGAAGGCTGGCTGCAGGCAAACATATTTGAAACTGAAAGAGTATAAACAAGGAGATAACAATGCTGGCAAGGTGCCGATAGCTAACAAAAGGATTCATGCTTCTCACAGAACCTCCATCCCCACAAGCTTACACATACAGGTTTCTATTGCTTTCAGGGCACATCATAATTTTCTGTCTGGACTTGTGGAAAGAAAATTCATCCTTTCTTTAAAAACATTGCGGGTGTAAGTCAGTCGTTGTTCTGTTCATATAACAAGATTATTTGCCAGATATAAGATAAACTCACGGAATGAGTCTTCTTCAAATATTTGTTCAGTTAAAAAACAGAGGAAACTACTTAATGTATATATAATTTAACCTTTTTTAAAAATTCCTTACTAAACTACTAATTAAAATGACTTTGTGAGAGAAAAAGTCAAACATGAAAGTACAAAATTCATTAGGTTTTCTCAAGCAGTAAACATGGGCTGTAATTCTGTACATTGCAGGGAAAACCAGGAAAACAAATCCTCTTCATTTGTATCTGTACATTTCAGTTGCTTTCAGAAACTTTAAGAGAAAGAAAAGATCTAATAACTGATCTCAAATTAAATATGTGACAGCTTTAAAAAGTATGAATTTTCACTAAAGCTTAGATGTGAGAGGAGCTATAAAAGCTTGTAGCCTCAATAGAAAATGTGTATACGTGCATTTCAGAAACTGAATCATGGTAATGATTTTACTGTTCGAATTTTCCACTTAAGTCTAATTTTGACCTTTCCTCCAATATTTACCAGTATTCCCTAATTCCCTATAAATTATTTTATGTAAAGAAAGGAATGGCTTTACTTGGTCTTTTTTTTAGCATTGTATTTATTATTTTAAGGTAAGTAGATATAGAGAACTCAGAGCTCTCAACTGCCCATTGGAAATGCTATGTTCCACAACTGCACATTGCAAAGTTTGCATTGCATAGTTTTGCCTCCAAAGAGTTTTTTAACCATGTGTCTAAAATTAACCTTAGTTCATCCAAAGATTTTCCAGTGACTTCTCAATACCTGATTTTATCACGGACGTAGAGTAGGACAGCTGTGTCCCAAACAAAGACAACTTCTGAAACTCAGATAATGGGAATTTGAAGACATTCACTTCATCAAGCTTTGCTAATCTGTCCTGTCATTTGGGAACAACTTCCTCTTGGACTAGTAATGGTTGTCCAACTCTGCGTATTTCTTCATCTCTTTTCCTAACAAGACACGATTCCTTTGTCACACAGAGGGTATCAGGATACCACTGTAATATATCAAATTAGAAGAGGACTAGTTGATCTCTAGGGCTGGAGAACAACTAATATAAATCTAATACTCTACCCCTATGTCTGAATAGTAGACAATGAAACAATGCTATGGTTTAGGTCTGGGCAATAGGACTTTATTGCCTGCAGTGTTAAACTGCTAGAGCACACCCAGTAGGCCTGGGCCTGGACCAACCTCTCCCAAACCCTTCCCAGGAATTTACTCACAGTTTGGGATGGTTCCCACTATGTGATGTTAATATAGCCATGCTGATCTTTCTAAGAGATTAAGAGATTTTAATTTTATAAACCTAGTGATACTGTGACAAGTGGCTTCATGACCTGCAAATATTCTTGACAATGTATAGCTCCTATTTTAGATAGACCTTAAGAAGACAACACAGGAGACATCCATGCAGACCAGGGGATGAACTGATTGAGGGAAACTCTGCAGAGGAAGACTTTGGGATACTGGTAGATGAAAAATTGGATATGAGCCAGCAATGTGTGCTTGCAGCCCAGAAAGTCAACCATATTCCAGGCTGCATCTAAAGAAGTGTGACCAGCAGGTCAAGGAAAGTGATTCTGCCCCTCTACTCTGCTCTCGTGAGAACCCTACCTGGAGTACTGTATCCAGCTCTGTGGTCCCCAACATAAGGACAAAGACCTGTTGGAGCAGGTCCAGAGGAGGGCCACAAAAATGGTCAGAGGACTGGAACACCTCTCCTGTGGAGAGAAGCTGAGAGAGCTAGGATTGTTCTAGCTGGAGATGAGAAGACTCTAGGAAGGCCATATTGTAGCCTTTCAGTGTATAAAGGGGCTTATAAGAGAGACAGAGAGACTTTTTATCAAGACCCATAGTGACAGAACAAGGGGTAATGGTTTTAAACTGAAAGAGGATAGATTTAGATTAGATATTAGGAAGAAATCTTTTACAGTGAGGGTGGTGAGACACTGGAACAGGATGCCCAGAAAAGCTCTGGATGCCCCTTCCCTGGAAGTGTTCAAGGTCAGGTTGGATGGGGCTTTGGGCAAACTGGTTTAGTGTAGGGTGTCCCTGCTCATGGCAGGGAGTTGGACTCGATGACCTTTAAAGGTCCCTTTCAGCCCAAACCATTCTATGATACTATGATTCATAGCAACATGGCACTTTCTCAACATGGTAGACATTAATACCAGTTGTCATTTCTATTGGCAAATGTCATCTCTAACCACAAAATTCTAGAAAATTGGCTGGTTTTTGCCTGTTTTAACTCCTCAGTTTTGTTTCTTCCTCTTTATTTCTGTATACAAGTTTCAGATGCTCTCTCTCTTCTGTAACTGGTGCTTTTGAGAAAAGCTCTCTCTTGATGTGTAAGCCCTGTAGATCTAGTATATGGTTTTACAGAAAACACCATAGAACATTGTCTTCAGAACTCACACTATTTTGTGGCAAAAGTTGGAGATGATTAGACTGAAACAAGTGTAGCATTATCAATTACTCTGCTCATTGGGAATGAGCAATTATTTTGAAGGGAAAAAAATGTTCAGCTTTACTTCATCTGCAAAGTCTGCTTCCTTACTGTGCTCCATCTGCAGGACATACGTCTCATAGAAAATGCTAAGCGCTGCCTTGCAGACCTTCAAAGTAATTTAAAATATCAGTAGGTGATTTAATTTCTTTTTCTTTTCATAGGTTAGATATCACACTATCATACAATTTACATATACCACAGCACACAATTTATTGCTGTGTTATGTTTTTTATAGGGCCATGTGACTCATTCATCTCATCAACCTTACTATAAATAGTGCCAAGCAGTCAACCACTGACCAAAGACCAATCTCATGTGTCTGTTGTAATGTGTATGCCAGTCCTGATATTCAGGAGTAGTGAACTCCTAAAGCCCCAGTAGAAAGTAGGCACTCACAGTTTGTTAAACTAAGAAAGATAAGAAATCTACAAATACCGGGAGGGGGGAGAAATAAATAAAATAAAAAAAAACACACAAAAAAAATCCCCTGCAATTCAATATTAAATAACCCTATTGGAAAAAGTCCGTGCTGTATGGAAAAAATGAGGGAGGAGATTATTTAAAAGTAGTTCCGATGTTATACAGTAGTTCAATCTTCAACATAATGTATAAGTAGGATTTTTGTGGTATATTGTGTTACACTTAAGATCTTTTTACAGGCAAAATGCCAAGAAAAGAATTTATTGTTAGTCTAATTAAAATTTAACAGCCTAATCATAACTATAGCAAATATTATTATTAATCCAGTTACAATTACACTAGCTTTTACTGTTCAAATTATTTAATTATTACAGGACAATGTCATTAACAATGTAGCTAAATCTGTTATACATGTACTTCAGAGTACCAGTCCCTTTTCTCTAGTGGTACATACCGTGTCTCTGCTCCTCTGGTTCCTAGGGACAACAGATTTAGCACCCCACAAGAAGAACAGAGGGAGGGGGAGGTTATGTTGAGTTGTCAGCATCTGAAGACCTTTGACAAGAGAAGGTGCATGATATTGATGAAAAGTGCTTCCTCCTCTTTAGTCTTGGGTCCAGCTGAGGGTACTTGTACACGTTTTCTTATACTGTGTCCCTATTTGCTGTTTTTAAAAATGAATTCCCATCTACAATCAATCACTCCCCATTAACTGCTTATTAATTGAAATTAAGTCCAATTTGCTTCATTATTGGGTGGCTTCACAAGTTTGTTAGATCTTTACCATATACAGTATTCAGAGACTGAAGGTGAAACAAGTTAGGCAGTAGTCTCCCAGCTGCTGGACAAACGTTATCACAACTAACACAAGATCAAGACACAAGCCAAAATATGTCCCAAAACTCCACGTTGTAAGTTCAATACAAAGCCTGTAGCCTTTTCCTAATCCTAAATTCCTAAAATTCCTAAAAATCATATTTATTGGGCCACAGCTGGGTACTCTGTACAAAGGTGAAACTCAACCTTATTTCCAGTTTTATTTAACAAAAAATATACCTTTATTGTAAGACTTCCAGAGATTTTTCTACCAGAGATGTAGCCCAGCCTTCAAATCATTTTCCTGCTCCTTTTAAATTAGAAAATTAAAAATCTCTTTGGTCAAATGCATTCTGATTTGCACAACTTAGATCAATTCATGTAGACAAGATGCAGCACAATTTATAGAACATTTTATTTTTGCACTTTTATAATTTTTAACAAAATTTACTTTATATAAAATGTTTATTATTGATCCCGCCTTCAGGTATCTGCTTTGAATGCAGATTGTATTTGCCCTGAGGCTAAATCAACTAGTAAATGTGGCAGATGGACAACTATTCAAATTAAATTCATGTAGATTGGCATATATTCCATTATAATCCATTTGAAAATATGGGAGCTGACATTTTGGAACACTTAAAACTCAAGGAGCCAGTTGGCAACCCCAAAATTGTCACTTTCATATGCATAATTGTCTAGTGATGAAAAAGGGAAAGAAGGAAAGCTGCCTTATAGAGAACGAAGGAAAGATGTTACCAGGAAAAAGAAAAAAACTATAGTTTGGATTTAATTCATATTCCAGGTTTAACATAAGAACTGAATGGCTTGCTATAGCACAGAGAGATCATTGCTGTTCACTGACACATTCTTACAACTAGAATATGTTACTGAGTAGAAAGCAATCTTTTTTCTTGTACAAATTTGAAATTCATAAAGTATTATAATCCTGTCTTTTTAAAATGACCAATACTGACTGAAGATCTATTTCCCATATTCGCAAAACATAGAAAAGTTTAACTTTAATTGCTGTTTTATTATGCTACTAACTGCATTTCAGTTTCTGATTCTGAAGTCTTTTAAATACGTATTATACCTGAGCTAAAGAGATAACTGTGCTCTAGAAATACTATAAAACAAGCTTTAACTGTAATAAGTACCTTGCTACTAGATTTAGCTTCAAATGTGTTTATTTATTTAATGCACGTGGTTTAAGTGTCGGAGTTCAAGTACCTGATAGAGACAAATATTAAGTGAAGTACACTTGTTTAGAAGATAATTTTATTTAGCATCTTCAAGCAGGGCATAATTAAGTTACTCTGTCATACAAAATGATGGAGGCTTAAATAAGTAACAGCTGGTTACCCCAATGGCTGTACAACTGCAGGGCAGCCTTTGGCAGGAAAAGCTGTGCAAACACAACCAATACATTATGCTAATGGGAACAATGTAACGAGCAAGGAAGCAGCTAAAATGGAATGCCAAAAAGAAAAACAAACAATCAAACAAGTCTCTTCAGCCCTTAGCACGCATTTCAATCGCAGTTTGTGAATACAGATCTTACAATGGCTGTTCTCTAGCACTAACCTTATCTAGAAATGTTTGCGGAGTCCATTCCTTATGCCAGAATAAGTTTGATGACAGTGGGATGAATCTACTGATGATTTGATGATTGTTCTCATGACTTCAATGAATTTACATTGAATTACTCCAAGTGTTGAATTGACCAAAACATATAAACTAATGAATTTTTTTTTCATTAGTTTTCTCTCTGATCTTTTAGAAAAATAAATTAACTAAACTGTAGTGTAAGTGGCCAAAATTAGACTTAAAAATAAGTACATTATAAAAGTATTTCCTCTCTGCTACTGCTAATCCCTAAAAGTTTTACTTGGATGTTTACTTGCCTTGGTGTCACTGATTTTTTTTGTTCCATAATTCGTTGTGCCACTGTTCCAGTAGAGTTTCTCTGTCAGATTTTGTCCATTGTAGAAGGCCATTGTGAATTCCCTACCTAGCTCTGGAGCAGGACGAAAGCCTCACTAACCTGAACTGGACCTTAGAACCAGGCGTCAGGTTCCTAGCTGCAGTGCAGAGAGTATGTTGCACAATGGACACAGTAGGTTCTCTGCTGCTTCTAACCCACAGCCCTTTCAAAGTCCACTCCAAAACGACATTCAAAGTAGGACATTTCAAAATAAGTCTTTTCAAATAAGACTTTTTGAAAGAGCCTATACTGCTTTATAATCTAGGTTAAAAATCATAACTTAGATTAGCCAAAACAGAAGCAGAGGACAGGGTTTTCCAGGGATGTAGACAAAAACCTGGAAAAATTTAAGAACAGAAGGGAAAAGAAACACTTTAAGAGCAGTTAGCTTATAAACTGTTGGAAGCAGTAGGAATACAGAGAGGAGTCTCTAACATTCATTTTCCATTGTATTTTTCACATATAAGTATAACCCACATTACTACTGAAATGCTGGTGACTGACCAATGACACACACCTGGTGCATATTGAAAATTATCATCTTAGACAAAAGTCTAATCACAGAATCACAGAATCATAGAGGTTGGAAGGGACCTTGAAAGATCATCTAGTCCAACCCCCCTGCCAAGGCAGGACCACTTACAGCACATCACTCAGGAACACGTCCAGTCGAGTTTTGAATGTCTCCAGAGAAGGAGACTCCACAACCTCTCTGGGCAGCCTGTTCCAGTGCTCTGTCACCCTCACGGTGAAAAAGTTTTTCCTTATATGAACATGGAACCTCCTATGCTCCAGCTCGCACCCATTGCCCCTTGTCCTATCACTTAATGAGACCAAGAGGAGCCTGGCTCCATCTTCCTGACACTCACTCTTAACATATTTATAAACATTGATGAGGTCACCCCTCAGCCTCCTCTTCTCCAAGCTAAAGAGACCCAGCTCCCTCAGCCTTTCCTCAGAAGGGAGATGTTCCACTCCCTTGATCATCTTTGTGGCTCTGCGCTGGACTCTCTCTAGCAGTTCCCTGTCCTTCTTGAGCTGAGGGGCCCAGAACTGGACGCAATACTCCAGATGCAGCCTCACCAATGCAGAATAGAGGGGGAGGAGCACCTCCCTCGACCTACTGACCACAGCCCTTCTAATGCACCCCAGGATGCCATTGGCCTTCCTGGCCACCAGGGCACATTGCTGGCTCATGGTCATCCCTCCGTCCACCAGGACCCCCAGGTCCCTTTCCCCTACACTGTTCTCCAGCGGGTCACTCCCCTAACTATACCAGCACATGGGATTCTTCTTTCCCAGATGCAAGACCCTACACTTGCCCTTATTGAATTTCATCAGGTTCCTGCCCGCCCAGCTCTCCAGCCTGTCTAGGTCTCGCTGAATGGCAGCACAAACCTCTGGTGTGTCAGCCACTCCTCCCAGTTTAGTGTCATCAGCAAACTTGCTGAGGGTACACTCTGTTCCCTCATCCAGGTCGTTGATGAAAATATTGAACAGCACCAGTCCTAGCACCGACCCCTGAGGGACTCCACTAGTCACAGGCCTCCAACTAGAAAATTAAATTTTTAAATTCTTAATGTGAACAGTGACAAAATTAAAAAGTATGGGCAATATATTCACATTATTTCACATCTGTCCAGTTGCAGATTTACCAAGGAGAAAAAAGATATGTCAGGGCAGACATATCTTCATTTCTCCCACTGAATTAGCTCAACAGTGTGGCCTAGTGAAGTGTCATGAGTTTAGTTTGCCCTTTTACTTTCCTATGACCCATGTTTTGACACATTTCCATTACATTACCAATATCTTCTTGGTCAATAGCTCCATCTATCAGGTACAGCAGATCCTTACACCCAACAAGCAGTTGCATCTATCAAACATCTACCAAACAAGAGTCATGCATAGAAAGAGAGGCAGGGGCATGTTCTTAACCCAAAGGAAGTTCTGTACCAGGGCATCAGTTTAGCGTCACAGGACTAGTGCCAACCCACACACATGGTTATTCCTGCAGGTACAGGTAGGACTGTTTTATGACCACGTATGCATTCTGTGCCATGTACAACAGCTTGTCATGTAACAAAGCACACCATCAGTTATATAACTTTTGGCTAAGCATACTTCTTTTCAAGTCCAATCCTGCCATTCCACTACACGGTTCAATCCAGCTGTACATACTCTGACCCAAATTGCCTTATTTCTTTTGGATGCCTGGATCCATATTTCACGTATAATGTCATATCATGACATGGAGTCCTGATGCATCATCATCTGAGCCAATATCTGTTCAGAGTCCTACAGCTCCCATCTGAAGTGCATGCCTGGATTTCCTTTGCATGGCATCTTTCCTGGGGGAGGGATGAAATGGGAGAATTTCAGAAAAACATGGACAGAAAATGTCTGACATGGCACTTGCCAAGGGTCCAGGTACCTGGATAGGTATCACATCACAATGCTTCTCAACCTCCAGGAAAATTAGATCAATTTGATTACCAAGGTGTTTTCTTACACCAGAATTCAGCAAGAAAACCACAGAGTGGTTTTAATATGGCTTAGGCTTACTATTCCCCAAACTCTTAATTTGTCTCTGACGTTTGTCTGTGACGTAGACTCTTCTCAGTTTCTTTAGGAGGTAACCACATATTTATGGCATAGACCTGACACAAATACTATTTTAATGTGAGGACTTGGATAAACTTTAAATTTCTCTTTCATCTACCTGGACAATTCTCATGGCAAGTCAGGATTTTGCTGACTCCCACAGAAATGCGCAGGACCATCTCTGAGGTATCTCAGGAGGGGATCTCAGAAGAACAATGAGGTAAAGCAGCAATAACCTTTGTATCTCCCTTCCCAGTCTCCTCCACTCATACACATAACCTGTCCTTGTACCTTTCACCTTCTTTTCGCTCTTTCTATATTCAGGGTGAAGCTCTTTTTTTTGAACTGTTCTGCCACATTTTTCTTTTTCTTTTTCTTTTTTTTTTTTTTTAAACTCAGCTACAACCTTCTCTGGTGAGAATTCCATTACAATCATAGAATCAGAGAATCATAGAATCATTAAGGTTGGAAGAGACCTTCAAGATCATCTAGTCCAACAAACCCCCTATTACCCACTAAACCATGTCCCTAAGTATCACATCCAACCTTTCCTTAAACACTCCCAGGGACGGTGACTTCACCACCTCCCTGGGCAACCCGTTCCAATGCCCGATCACCCTTTACGAGAAGAAATTTCTCCACATCTCCAACCTGAAAGTTAGTTTCTCTTGGGTAACAACACAGTGTAGTCTTTCCACAATTCTTACATAACATTATTGGCAATTATTTCTGTATTTGCACCCTCTTTACTAGTGTCCGGGTTTCAGCTGAGAGAGAGTTAATTTTCCTCACAGTAGCCAGTATGGGACTGTGTTTTGGGTTTGTGCTGGAAGCAGCGCTGATAGTGCAGAGATGTTTTTGCTGTTGCTGAGCGATGCTCACACAGAGCCAAGGCCTTTGCTGCTTCTCGCACCGCCCCGCCGGCGGGATGGCTGGGGGTGTGCGAGGAGTTGGGAGGGGACAGACAGGGCAGCTGACCCCANTGAACCCACAAGTTTTCTCACTTTGACTCTTCTGATTCTCTCCCCCTTTTCTATGAGGGGGACTGAGCGAGCGTCTGTGTAGTGCTCAGCTTCTGGCTGGGTTAAAACCATGACAACTAGATACAATGTAATCCATAGGTAATACTGCATCTTTCCTAGATGAATCTTTAGAGTCTCTCTGATATCAGCACCTGACCTCTGCTTTCCTTCTGTCATTCCTAACTGTCAAGAATTTTAATCTTGAAATAAAACCTAACATGTTACCTTTTCTGGGGGCAATATCAGAAAGCAGAAACTTATATGCAGAAGGTATACAGCAGTGGATGTTTCTAAATTGCACTGCAGAACCAGCACCAAGGAGGGCTGTGACTGATTCAGGGCTGACTCTAGTATGCCTGTAGGGAATCCCGTTCGGAAGATCTCGCATTGTACGGTGAGCTTAGGCACCCCCCTATGACCTGCACAGAGCCCCACAGTGGCCACACCCCATAAAGGGAGTATATAAACCTGTGACGCAGTTTAATAAACACCATTTTGCTCATCCATCATATTGATGTCGTGATCACTTGGCCCCGAGGGTGAGGTGTTTCCTCGGACTCCAGGACCAGTAGTTGAAGTCCCCCGCTGCAGCTCCAAGAACACGGAAAACAACATATGCCTTGGCTGATGATACCCAGGGGAACTATGAGTGACCCAAACATTTCTGTTTCTCTCCCAGATTTGGTTAATCGTACAAGGTGAATCAGACGATTCAGGTGTCCATCTGCTCTTGCTATGATAACACTATACAGAGAAGACAAGCCAGTTCACTTCTCTTTAGAGATCTGGGAAACTTCCTATACAGTCACTGTTATCATCTGCTACAAGAGAAGGATGGATTTGCTGCCAGCCTGAAAAGATGTTGTCTGCAAGGACAGAACAGACCTAGATTCAAGCAGAATGTAAGGCGTAGCTACCAAGAGATTTCAGTTTCCTGCTCTAAACTTGAGAATATGTTGGCATGAGCCATCAAAAGATGATGTAAAATCATGTCTCAACTTTTAAACGGCTACTTCTATGTACTGTGTTGTACAATGGTGTCTCAGCTTTACTACTGAGAGGGAAATGGTTTGTCCCTCATGTGAGCATTCTCAGTGTGAAAAAGAGTTTTTGCACCAGATCACGAACTGAATTTTTCTCAAACTGAAAATCCGAATCAGTTCAATTGAAGAATTTAGTTTCATTCTTTCCAAAAAGATGTTGCTTCATTTATTAAGTACAGTTATTTCAGGTTAGAAGGGACCTCAGGTCTCTAGTCCAACATTCTCCTCAAAGCAGGGTCAGCTGTGCACCTAAACAGGCGTCTCATGTCTTTATCCAGTCAAGTCTTGGAAATCCCCAAGGATGAAGACAGACTGCACAGTCTTTCTGTGAAACCTGCTCAACCTGACTGTCTTCAGAGGGAAAAATGGTTTTCCTTTTATCCAATCTGAATGACTTTTATTTCAGTTTATGCCCATGGTTTCCTGCTCTCCTACTACATCCCACTGTGAAGACCCTAGCTCCATTTTCATCATGACCTCTGTGTAGGCACTGGGGGCTGCTGTTTAGTCTGTCCAAAGCTGTCTGCGCTCCAGGCTCAACAATCCCAGCTCCATCAGTCTCTCCTCACAGGACAGATGCTCCAGCTACCAACCATCATGGTGGCCTTGTGCTGAACTTGCTTCAGTTTATTAGTGTATCTTGTACTGGGAGGCCAGTATTCCAGATATGGCTTAATAAGAGCTAGGTGGAGAGGGATAATTCCTTCCCTTAATCTACCTGTCGGCTTCTGTTAATACAGCCCAGGAGGCTGTTGGTCCTGTTTGTGACCATGGCACTGTTAGCTCATGCTCAGTTTTCTGTCTGCAATGTCTCCATGGCCTTTTCCACAGAGTTGGTCCCAAGCCAGTCAGTCTCCAGCATGTATCACTGCAAGGACTCTACCTTTTCAGGTGCCAAATTTTGCATTTGTCCTTGTTGAATTTGATGAGGTTCCTGTTAGCCCATTCCTCCATCTTGTCTAGTTCTCTCAGTATGACAGCCCTTTCCTCCAGTGTATCAACCATTACCCTCTAATTTCGTACCATCTACAAACTCTATGAGAGTGCACAGTATTGCCTCCTACTGATCATCGGAAAAGATGTTAAACAGGATAGGTCCCAGAACAGACCCCTTGGTACTGGCCTCCAGGTGGAGCATGACCTATAATCATGACCCTCTGAACCCCTTCATCCAAATTGATTCTTATCTATTTGGTTACAGACTGTAACATCCTAACTTGGGTACCAAAATATTGTGGGACACAGTGCCAAAAACCTTGCCAAAATCATGGTAAATGACATCCCCAGCTCTCCTCTCATCCACAAACCCAGATGTTTCATCCAGAAGGCAATCAGGTTGGTCAAGCATGTTGACTGTTCCCAGTAACCCTCTGCTCCTTTATGTGCCCAGAAATGTGTTCCAAGAGGGCTTGTTCCATGGTTTTCCCAGAGACCAAAGTGAGATGGACTGCCTGTATGTATATCTAAATGTTTTTCAGCTTTCAAGGTTGTTCTTAAAATGGAGTACTACCAAGTTACGTACAGGAAAATGGAAGAAAAGGTGTCACCACAAACCATAAAATAGTAGTAGTGATAATTAGGAGGTGTTGCATTGCAAGTCCTATAATAGTAGTAGTAATAATTAAGAAGCGTTGCTGAATTATCTGTAATAAAAATTGAGAAGTGTTAGTGCGCTATGTAATGATTTTATTAATATTTTTTCTTTCATTGTCTCTGTGGTATACTCTTGACATCTTGACCTTCCTTGTTCTGTCTTCTTGAACTAAATAAAGAAGACTCAGACAGGGACCATATTTTAATTTGTTCTAATTTGCTTTAATGTGCTCCAATTTGCACATTATGGATATTTAAATAACCTAAATAATAACTATATCAATAACATTAGTATTCAAAGTGAAATGATAAAATATGGTGAAACCTGTGTAAAGTACATGGAATTCAGGTCAGCTCAATTAAAAGTATTTTATATGGTATATTTTACTTGATTGCTTTATACAAATTAAGGGGATCTATTCCTGAAGGCATTTTATAGATGTTAATTATTAATATAACATAAAGCCTTTTCTTCAGCACTGTTTCCAGTGCTTAAAGCCAACCCAGAATTCAACAGATTGCATATTTTTAAGATGTTGCCAATGTTTTAAACAGAAAATCCCTTTGGTTTACATTCCCATATATTCAGATTGTTGTTGCACATCTGCTGTAATGATTAAATAGGACATTCCATCTCTGGAGGAAAACCAACTCAATTAAGTGAAAGAACTAAAAGGTGATTTTCCTTCCCCTTCTTAAAAATAAATAAAAAGAGACACTTTTTGGTTTGTTTTTTGTTTGGTTGGGTTTTTTTTTTTAACTTTTAAACTGTAATTAATACCTGTAATTGTATAACAAAAAGACAGAGAGCAGTTGCATGCCAAAAGGAATACGACTATAAAATTACTAGTTACTAAATACTGATTTTCTGTCATTAAAAAAAATTAAGAACCATCACTAGATTTGTTAGTTACAGTTTCAATGAATCTAAGCAAAGGGACCAACACTCCTTGTTCTTTTAAAGTAATGAGATGATCTATTTGCTTCCCTTTCAGAGAACGTGATTCAATGTGCTGGAATACAGTGCACAGCCAGACAAAAAAGCCAACATCGTAGGTCTCCTTAACTGCTTTCTTGGGCTATTCCAAATGAAATACTCTATCTTGCCAGATCACCCAGTTTTTCAGTGCAAAATTTAATGCTCGTCTAAACTAAAAAGCTGCTGCCACTAGCCAATCTGCTGGGGCCATGCTGTCAAAGCCCCTTGATGTATGCCAAGAAGAGATGCTCTTCTGCCAGCACAGTTACATCACCTCGCTGAATGACAGATGCAAAACTAACATTAGCTGTCCTATGTTGGCATAGTCACAGATTGGGATTTTGCCAGTGTAACTATGTTAGTCAGCTTCAGTATGCGAGTGTGGGGTTTTTTGGTTGAGTTTTTTTGGGTTTTGTGGTTTGGGGGGTTTTTTTTGTTTTGTTTCATTTCATTTTGTTTTGGTTTTTGTAGCTTCCACTCTCCTAGCTTTGTTACCAAGTCCTTGTAGATATGGTTTAAAAATGTTACTAATAATGATCAAAATGACAGTTAACTGTGGCTTCCATTTATAAGGTATTTAGCTTGCTAAAATGTACCCAAAGATTAAAAAAGAACCCTTGGGGACCATAGACTTCTGTTTGATTTGAATGGAAGCAAACAGCTCATCAGAAATATGTTCTCTAGATCTTTGACCTGAGACTCTGAGAAGTAACAGTCTCTATCTGAATTTTTTTCTATTTTGTAATATTCATAGATTTATTCTGCAATGGAGGGATTATATCTTATAATGTTTTATAAGATGCAGTTCACACTACAGCTTGTTCCTCTCTTCTCTAGCTGCCCACGTAGGACCTCCACTTCTACATAAAAGTTGGCTGAAGCTGGATGCCAAACTATTCTTCTTTTCTTTTCATTTGTGGTAGAATTAAGATAACTATGTCTGGTCATAAGTAAATTTTATGTACTTTTGATGTACAACTGCATATACTGTCCACACTTAATCCTGTCCAGCAGAAGCTCAACAATCCCTATGTTAGTCTGACAGATTTTTACTGTATTTCCTCCTATCATTCATATAAACCTGGTGAACTAAGTTGTTATTGCTGTTGTTTAATCAGTGGTTAGTAAATCTGGCCTGTGTTGCAGACATCCACAATATTCATTTTCTGAAAGTAAGGCGATGTTTGTTTCATGCTTTACAAATTAGCATGAATAGCAAGCAAAGAATAAACATGGTGCAATAAGATGTATGTTGTTATTTTGTTCATTATTTAGCTTTATAATTATATAAATAATCTGGCCTGCAGTAGGAACAATCCAGTCAAATTTAGCACACCATTGTTTTTATGCAGTGGTGGTTTGTGTAAATTGTGTTTGTGACAGGTTATAATACTACGAGGAAATAGTTTGGATGGAAGTAACAGATGACCCATGACAACTCTAACTAAAATATACTACTGGTGTAACACAGCTAATAAACTCATCATGTTCTATCTATTCAGCTTCACTAAGAGGCAAAATAATATATAGTGCATGATAGAACAAATATGAAAAAGTAAGCCCTGTTATGTACCAGCTACACAAATCCTCTAATAGCCAAAGTTATCCCAAACACTGTCTCTCTGCTGAGCCTTTTAGAATAAACCTTTAGCTCAGGACACTTCCTTTGTTTCCCTGTGTCATACCTTGTAACCTCTTTTGCCTTTATCTCTGAAAGCATTTTTAGATTTTTATTATCTGACAGGTCGCCTACATCACTGACATAGTATCCTGCCTTCACTGCTTTTCCTGACTGGGTGACCTAATTTTAGCCAACAGGAGTCCTCAATGAAATAATTATTAATGCTCTGAGATGATTCAAGTGAAAACTAAGATTATTTGCGAATGAGGGATACAATAGGAAACAGTAAGTATAGGAACATTTAGGACATGAAAAAATAGCTTCCTGTCCTTCCCCACAGCCTCTTCTCCCAAGCCTTACAAAAACACTTTTATCTTTCTGCATGAGGTTTATTTTTGACTGTGAATATGAACTCTAGGGTTTATATTAGCTATGTTCCTCCCTCCTGAAGGCAAAAGGGAGAGTGAAATCTGAATCAGATAGAATGTGTAGCAAATTTTGCGGACCGTTTTTTCTTGACATTTTCTTACCAATTAGTTGCTATTTCTGCCACCACTCTCTCCCTTCCTTTACCAATGCTGCTCACCCTGATGACTGGCAGCCCCTGGCTTTCACTCCTTGGATATGTCCAAGGCATGTTTGAGGCTTACAAAGAGTTTCCATGGAGCATTTACCTTCAAATAACGAACTCTTGTACCATACTGTTAAGGAAAGAGGTAGTATAGAACCTTTTTTTTCACAAGTAATTTTTCTGTTGCTCGTACTTACATGACCCTTGCTTTTCCTCATTTGATGTAGTGTTGCATATATTTTGCTTGAAAGATACAGATACTTTGCAATAATCTCCTTTTCTTATCCTCCACTTCCTGGAAAATGCAAAATCTACAAAAAGTAGGTATGCCAAAGAGGGGTTGAAAGCCCATTTAGTCTCCATATATATTCTCCAAGTCAAACTACAGCTTTTGTAAAATTATGTAAGAGAAATGTAAGAAAATGGGGAGTAGCGCTCACTGAATCACAAGCCAAATCGCATAAGCAGAATCATAAATATATTATTCCACTGTTTACTCAGCTCTAAACCTGGCACTTAACAAGAAACGTTTAGCTGCATGAGACAGGAAATTGCATCTTCTCACTTATCCACATTCACGCTCTGTCTCTTGCATTTGATTTGTGCCAGATTAGCAGAAGAGAGTGAAGGATGAGGCTAAATTGTTCCTCTCCTTGCAGAGGGAATGCAGAGATCTCCCAACAGCAAGTGGCTTTCCTCGCCATATGTGCTTCTTCATCTTGGCCCAGCAGGGCAGGAAAATGGATTTGAGCATTTTCAGCACCACACACATTATGTAAGCGTTAGCTGCAGTGCTTTGCTCCATTTTTGCTTTCAGTGTCTTATTCACATGCATTTCACAGAGAGTGCCTAAACCCAAAAGCTAGAAAATGTAGTATATGTGGCAAGATATATGGAATTCACGTTAAAATTTTTACATCAGGGTGAAATCCAGGTCAGTACTTTAGATATACTCGTGATGTAGCTCAGTAAGCAGGGCCATGGCTTCGTACACATGCAGCATACTTACTCATCACTTCCCCGGGTAGTCCAAAATCAGCCTTGCTATTCTCAGTGCTGATAAAATAATAGACTAATTTGAGACAATAGACTCACTTTAGACAAAGCAACTGACTGAATAACAATACGTTTGGCTAATTGTTACAGAAGTTCTCTCGATAGGGATTTTGGATAACAGAGGAGATTCTCTGTCACAGGGCAATTGATAGTCACCATTTCTATATTGTTCCTATAGAAGCAGTAAAGGTAATGCAGGACAGTCTTTCATAAATAGATAAAGGTAGTTAGGGGATGTTTTGTACATAGCTCAAGATAATAACAGGAAAACTAAAAGCCTTTGTTGGAGAGGTGAACTCAGCAAAAATACAGTTCAAGGAGTCTCATCCAAATCAGTTGAAAATGCTATTGCAAGGACCCAGCCAGTGGCAGACCATTCTGTTCAAGGAATTCAATTCTCCCCATGAGCATTATCCTGTGCAACATATTTCAGCAAATTATGGGATTTTTTTAACAAGCATTCTATCTGTGAATGTTTGCAACACATAGACCATACAGTCCTGAAGGACATTTTCTTTTATGCTAGACTCTCATGTTGTAATCTTGCTTGCCAACATGTGACCTCCACTCAAGAAACAACATTTCAGATGCAGCATTTAAAGGTGTTCTTTTAAATGTTAGATTTTTGTGTCCTGTTATCACCAGGTTGCATGATGGCCAGCTTCCAATTAAGCACAGGTGAAGTCATGACCATCCTTCTTTCCTGCCTTAATCGTGCTGATTAGTGTTCCCCATTACAAGGGTATATATAGCATTGTTACCAAAAGGGATGAGATCAGGAAATCCCTGTAGTTTTGCTGCCTGTTGTGAATTTAATACAACTCAACCAATGAGCTCAAAATTAGGTGATGTGAACTGCCTTCTAGAAAAAAACTGGACTGCTCTTCAGACAGTGTGATGCATTTTACCCTTGTATCCTGATGGAAGCAAAATCAAGCTGCATCATTAGCAGATACTGAAGTCCACAAATCTTACCTCTGCATTTGTGAGCAAACAGTACACTCCTTAATATGATTTTTACGAATGTGTAAAGAGAGAGTTTCTTAGAACAGAGGAGATCTAAGGGAAACCGTAGTTTAAAATGTTGCCCATAGGTATTTCTATGCTAATATATCTCTTTATCACTCCATTCTTGAAAAGCGAAGTGCAGTTTGCAAGTGGATTCTTTCGTATTTTCTTGACACAATTTATATAGCAATCAAATGTTCATAAAAGTGTCTGTTCCTAAGCTATTGACAGAGTTGATTCAGCCATCTTATATCTGCATAATAGATTTAAGACCTTCTTCCTCATGAGACCTCACCTGGAGTACTACATCCAGCTCTGGGACCCCCAGCACAAGAAAGATGTGGACCTGTTGGAGCGAGTCCAGAGGAGGGCCACAAAGATGATCAGAAAGCTGGAGCACCTCTCCTATGAAGAAAATCTGAGAGAACTGGAGATGTTCATCCTGGAGAAGAAAAAGCTTCAGGGTGACCTCACTGCGGCCTTTCAATACTTAAAGGGGTCTTATAAAAAGGGTAGAGAGGGACTTTTTACTTGGATAGATAATGATAGGACCAGGGGCAACGGTTTTAAACCGAAGGAGAGTAGATTTAAACTAGACATTAGGAAGAAATTCTTCCCTGTGAGGGTGATGAGGCACTGGAACAGGTTGACTGGAGAAGCTGTGAATGTCCCTTCCCTGGAAGTGTTCAAGGCCAGGTTGGATGGGGCACTAGCCAACTTGATGTAGTAGGTGTCATCTCTGCCCGTGGCAGGGGGCTTGGAACCAGATGATCTTTAAGGTCCCTTTCAACCCAAACCATTCTATGATTTTCTGATTCTATGATTTCAAAATTTAATACTTTAATTTAAATCATATTATATCAGATTATCTGTATCCCTTATAAACAGGTCCATCAAGCAGAAAAAAAAGTATTCAGTTGTGTTCAGAGTAAAGGAATGTACCCATTATATTTGTGGGTTTATGCTTTAGGCTGCTAATACTTTATAAGTGATCCCACAAACAATATTCCCCTGGAATAATTCCCTCCCAACTCCCTCCACCTAATTACTCTGTCTATGTCCACTGTTAAATTCACTGATATGCAAAAAAAAAAAGTTATATCTGAGTATTCTGAAATGTATTATTTGTGATCTTGGAAAACAGTAAAGATTTTGGTAACACTGATTACCTGACTGAAGAAAGTGTGGATATGAAAGTTTTGATTTGCACCAATTAACTGAACAATGAAATCAATTTTAACACAGAAATTAAGACAAAGTATATCTCAGGAACATTTTGAATTTCATGGTTACAATAGAAGAGTGATGGTGTGTTATCATAAAACTCCTTAAAGTCTCAATCGTGGATCTCGGCGTACTTTAAAATCACAACTGTCTCCTTTCTTCTCAGTGAAAACCTTTCAAGTTAGCAGTCATTTGAAGTTTTTCTTTTCCTATGAGTATAATCCTGTGACGGTTTTCTGCCAATGGCTTTTGGGGGGTGAAAAGTATCTTAATTTTCGTTCTTTAAACCCCTGTGAATCTGCAGCAGTCAGGCTTTTCTAAATGCATGGGTCATGAAACCAGGAGTGTAACTCCATGTCCCCCCTCTGCCAACAAAGTATCCTGCTAGTGTTTTCCCAAAGTTTACTCATATTTCTGCCACCACATCTTCCATCATTTTCATACATTTTTTTCATTTTCCTTTCTTGTCAATACTAAAAAGTCAAAGATAACTCACAGCTACAAACTATCAGAAGTTACAGGTTGTTAAAGAATCTGCTATTAAAAACAGGATTTTAAAGGGACAGATTACATGTGTGGAAATATGATTGTCTGAAAATGTGTGTGGGATAAACTAACAAAAAACTGATCATAGCGAAGTTATATAGAATATCAGAGACATGCAAAGACACTATCATGTCTTCTGGAAGTCATATCAAGTCATACGCCTTCTGATAATCAAAAAGAGGAAAAAAATTAAATACTTTTTAATGCTAATTCCTTCATGCAAAATTCATTCCATTTCCTCTGACAAAGAGTTCATCAGCCACAGTACTGTTCCATATAAAAAAAAATAGAAGCTACAGGGTTGATGCCTATGGCTAGCAAAAGTGACATAGTTAAGACATTTAGTAAAATATTTGTGTGATACAGTGTTTTCTTGCTTAAAACTCACCATCTTAGATCACTGAAGTGCTATAACTGTAAGGACTTCATTTATTTTTTTTTTAATTCCTAGGTAATTACTATGTATTAACCATTTTAGCACATATAAAAGACTAGTTCCTGTGCTACAAAAACATTAATTTTTATGTTTGAAAGTATTCACAAATTGCATTTTCAGAGACAAAATGTTTGCTAAATACTGCGCTTGTAAATGTTAAAAGATGACAGAAAAGTCATTGACGGGTGGACACTGACATTTCTATGGTTATTCTAAATGCAGTTTCTAGTAATACCATGGGTTTGGGATTCAGCATATTGACTAAAAGCCTAGGGTGACTAGGTTCGCGTATACTACATGTCTGCATACTGTCTAAATAAATCCCAACTTGTCTGCCTGGAGAACAATATTGGCATAAGGAAACTGAGTTGTCCAGCTCCCTTATTTTAAAGTTCACTGAGATCATGTATTGTTTATTCATTAAGGTTCATCCACCAACTCTGTACAAATACCCATGTGACCAATAAGCAGATATATCTTATCTTTTTTACCTTTTTTTTTTGTTGAAATACACTGTAAATTTGTTACACTAATTATGCATTTTTAATTTTTTTAAGGGCTTGTCAGCTTACTAGAATTTAAGTGGAAAAGTTCTACAAACTTAATTTAAAAGTGCTTCAGTCATCAGAGAACTCCCATCCCTGAAAACACAACTATGTAAATATGTAAAACATGTAACTACAAAAAGTTTAAATCAATAGGTCAACACGGCAATGCAATCTATTCCTACTCCATTGAAGTGCTCATAATTTACACTACAAACTAAGCTCTAGTTTTCACCAAAACATTATGCCGTTCAGTTAGTTGTCAATGCACATATTATGTTCTGCTTGTGGGCTGACTGCAGATTCTCGACGTGCTGAGCACTCAGACCACCCTGATGCAGTGTCAGGATGCAGTCAGACTCTGAGAGGTAGAAGTGTCTAGAAGAAAGGCCAAGTGAGGGAGGCCACCTGTCCCCATTTTGCTTCCAAAGCAGTAACTAAGCAATTTGTTCACAAGCGACAGTACTTTCCCATCAGAACAGGCACTCTGCAGATTAGATGCCTCCGCTAAAAGAAGAGGTCCTTCTTAAACTGTTGGTGCCACAACAATTATGTCAGATTAGGAAATTTTATCAACTGCATAAAACCTAAAAGCTTCCACTAGGATGAAATATCATACATTATGTATTTGAAAGGTATTAAACACTGTGGTTTGCATTATCAGATGAAAGCATCTTGGAGTAATCACAAATAATTGAGTAACACAAGCATTTGGTATCTCCACTTAAAAGGTATACTGTTGCTATGCAAGTGGAAAATCACAGCAGGTTTACAGATGCACATTTCCTTAGCTGCAAAGAATACAAATTCCAGACTTTCCAGGATGAAGACATGAAGAAGTGAAGATATGATTCTAAATGAAGGAATGTTCTTCTTTTTCATAAGCACATCTATCTAAGGATGGGGAGAGGGGTGTTGTTTGGTTTTACTATCTTATTTTTTGCATGGAATGACTGATCAGATCTCTCACATAAAGCAGAGCTATGAAAAGCAGATAAGGAACAAAATTCAAAAGCCTAAACATCATAAAAGGTTTTCAGGAGCTCAGAAACACTAACAAAAGTGTTATATAGAAGTAAACAAATATGAAGGAACAACTAGTGACAAAACCCAAAATACACCACCCAGTTCTATACACTTCTATTACCAAGAGCTATTTTATTCTGAAAAACAGATACTATAATATGAAAAATGCTTTGTTTTCTAAATGTTTAATAATGTAGAAGATATCAGATTAGATTAGAAGCGTGATCCATGTGGTGAAATATCCTGTCTTCAAGTGTGGCCAAAGCAAGGCTCTTCAGAGGAAGGTATAAAAGAGACGTAGTCGCAGGAAAATCTGTTCTCATTACACTCTTTTCGTCATAATTAATCATTAGAGACAATATTAAACCCTTAAGTATGATATTTTATGCCCTTACATATTGTTTCAAGCATTAGCAAATAGTACCATACGCTATCACAATCTTTGTCATCTAATTCCTTTTGAATGATGTCAGATTCTTGGTCTCTGACAAATCTGTGTGCAGGCTTACCTGTGTATCTGCAAAATTATTAGCTGTTTTGGGACTTACCTCCATGCTTTTGTGGGCTTATAAAAGACCATGGTGATGGGTATTGGCACTTAGAATTTAGCCTCTCACTCCTCTGCTCTCAGATGCTATGTACATTATAAAATACTTATCCCTTGGATAGAAAAAACCTCCTACCATAGTAGAAACCCTACAAAATTCACTACAGCTGAGGACCTATACTGTACTTTTATATTTGAGTACATCTGGACTTTTGATCATAAAACTATATCTAACAGGGGATGTAGGTGTATACCTGCTTCCAACCATCAGGCAGAGTTCTGGGCCAACAGGTAGCTGCCTTGGCTGCCAACTTATTTTAGGAGGACTGCACTGAATTCTGCACAGATATGTGAATAATAAAGACTATTGTCATACTTTTTAATATTACTAACAGAATCAGGGACAACAATAATTTCAGTGGAGATATCCTGAGATATCCTTTATCTCCTGGGAGAAGAGCTGTGCATTTTTTCTGTGTTAGTCATCAGTTTCCATTTATAAGTAACTGTAGCCGAAGGCTGTGTTTCCCCTAAGGCTATTGTAGAACATTGTGTACAGCACTGCCATGAAGGAAGGACATAAGATAGTGAAGGTAAATCAATGACATTTTTACCTCTGGTTTAGTAAATAAGTCATCATTTAAAAATTGGTTGGGATTGGACCAAATGCATTTATTTTGGTTTTGCTCATAGAAAAAAAACCTAAGTCAATAATGTACACCACTTCTTATTAATGAATATTTTATTTATCACTGAATCATGTATTTTCTTTTCAGGCTTTTGAAAGAAAAGCAAATTAAATCAAATAAAGGTATCAGAGATGGAACAGTTGGTGGCATCCTTTTACCTCATAACTTCTGTTAACTATTGTTGTTTTACTTTGTAACTGTTCCTGAGAATGGATGGACTTTGGCTTCTATTTCCCAGAACAGTAGCTTCACAACTTTGCTACATAGCATCCTGGAGTTATATTTTGCCATACCTTCAAATGGAACTCTTCTTTTAATTTCTTTTTAATGAACAATTAAAGATTCACTGAAGCTAGAATGCCAGCTTTCTCCTTCTAATCTGTCTCTTGCTAGTAGGTTCCTTGGCACAGTTAGCTCCTTTACAGAGTATTATTCTCAGAGACAGTGCTCAGGGGTAGTTCAAGGATAAAAACAATGACCGTTTCCAAAGGCAGTGTGGACAAAGCTTTGACAAAAATGCCTTTCTCCATTTCATATACTTACTATTCCATCAGGAAATGAATTCATAAATTCTACATGTTCTCATGGTAAAGGACTAATATTACAGGGTGAGATTTCCGTTACAAAAAGTTGTATCATATGCTGTATGCCCTGAAATTATTTCAGTCATTTTGAACTGAAAAAAATGTACAAGAAAGTAACAGTTATGTCTCAGGTCCACAGATGCTCCACATGGGAACCAGAAGAGATATATTTTTAAGTGTCTTGTTGGGTGGATGTAGTCATTGTGGATTCTATTCCTGCTTTGTTAAACACTAAAGATATAGCCATAAGTTTTGTATATTGGAGATCTTCATTGATTATTTTTTGCTGTTGTTGTTGTTGATGACGATTTTTCCAATTTTTTATGAATAATATTTCCTTTTTCTACAAATATTTCACACTAATAGTTGGGCAATGTGTTAGACAAAGCAGCTATCTAACACAAGTGATCAATCATTTCATAGTACTCTGCATCCCAGAGGATACAACATTCCCTGGAAAGGTTGTTCACCACCTTGGAGCCCTACTGTGGACAGTTTGATACTGATCTTAAAAAGGGATGGTAGGACTTAGGCCTGCTATGCTCACTAATTTAGATTTGCTCTTCCACATTACCAGTGGTGGAAGATCTGTAGTTCCTCTTCAGACTCCTGTATTTCTGTAAAAGGTAGTCCAAGCTCAGAAAATTAAATTCCACCTGACCTTGCAGTAAGCAGCATAGCTGTATGAAGGCTTCATTGATCACATAACAGCACTGCAACTGCAGAGACACATGGTAGTGACTGACCATGCTGTAGGGACACACTGAGGTCCACACTCAGAAGTAATATTTCCTGATCTTTGAGTGTTTCTCTCAAAGGTACTTCAGGCTGCTCAAAGTGTTGCATAGAAGTAGCTCCTCTGACCAGTCTCAGTCATATATTCTATCTTGTTTTGCAAGTAACCATATTTCTCATATGAATTCACTGGAACGTGGCAGCCTCCTACAGCATAAGATAATATTTTCTCTTAGGAAAAAGTATCATCTAAAGCCATAATAAACTTACCAGATGTTTCTGTCATCAGTGTGTCATAAGAGATCATGCATGCATTACTCACTCCTTTCAGAATTTATAGTATATGATCTCTCTGCAGCTAGTCAATCCTTTCTCTTCTCTTATTGTGCTCCATTTTTGGTTTTGTTTTTGTTTGGGTTTTTTTGTAGCCAGAATGTTGGCTTGAAAGCTTGTATTGTCAAGAAAGGACACAAATGGATGCTTTCTGTTCTTTCTCTTATACTCTTTGGCACAACAGAAAAGAAGAGGAGGCTACTTTGGGAGCTACAGAATATATGTAGCCAAAATTAAGCTTGCACAAAAGCTTCAATTATGAAAACACCACATTTACAGAGGTTTTTCTTTTGTTGCTTTGTCAACTCACATAGACTTTATTCTGAGGAAAATGGAAATTCATTTACTATAAAAATTAACTGAAAGTAGAAATAGGAAAATCAGACAAAGTATCTGATGTGGCTTCATAAAATAATCCAGTACAGCAGATGTCGCTGGCTCTTTGCCTCCTTTGAAATGTCCTCTGTGATGTGAAATAGTACACAACCAAAAGGTACTCCACACTTCTTGCTAATTAATTAGATCATTTTTTTTAGTTTGTGTGCTGTCTTATTCTACTGGACTTTCTGGTACCAAAACAGCTACAATATCTTGCTGAATCTCCAGAAGTGTATGTTTGAATTTTACCCTGAAGTGGTCAGACAGCTGGACCATTGTAGGCCCCTTCCAACAGAAATGTTTGTATTCTATTCTACTCTATTCTCCCCCTCTTCTCTCTTCTCTTCTCTTCTCTTCTCTTCTCTTCTCTTCTCTTCTCTTCTCTTCTCTTCTCTTCTCTTCTCTTCTCTTCTCTTCTCTTCTCTTCTCTTCTCTTCTCTTCTCTTCTCTTCTCTTCTCTTCTCTTCTCTTCTCTTCTCTTCTCTTCTCTTCTCTTCTCTTCTCTTCTCTTCTCTTCTCTTCTCTTCTCTTCTCTTCTCTTCTCTTCTCTTCTCTTCTCTTCTCTTCTCTTCTCTTCTCTTCTCTTCTCTTCTCTTCTCTTCTCTTCTCTTCTCTTCTCTTCTCTTCTCTTCTCTTCTCTTCTCTTCTCTTCTCTTCTCTTCTCTTCTCTTNCTTCCCTTCCCTTCCCTTCCCTTCCCTTCCCTTCCAGCTCTTGATGTACAACACTCTTGATGTACAACACTCATGATGACAATACAGTAATATCTGGTTGGATGATGGAATCAAATGTAGCTGGTAATGTTTGATATATAACTCCCCTGCATGCCTTGGGTATGCAAGAATATCTTCAAACACATGGATTAACCCACTCTTGAACTTGAGAAAGTAGCATAACATACCTTAAATCCACACGTAAAAGCTTTAATTAAACTGAAATTTGAAAGTAGGCCTTCAGGACTGGACTTGTAGGAATACTGGCAACACAGTCGAAGACTACTGACCTAGCACTCTCTCATGCTGTGAAAAGTAATCAGGATCTATGTATAAACCAGCAACATTTTATGTATGCTGATCATGTGAAAGTCTGTCCAAATGATGAACCTTCAGGACAACTCCACCAAATGTCCTACCCAGCTTAACCAACATTATAAGTGACCCAAATGTCATTTGCTGAGATTTTATTCAATATTTCCACACATAACTGTCCATCTACTGACAGCTCATCTGCATATTCGAAGGAGAACATTGAAATAAAAAGGTAAGACATTACTAAAACTTTCTCCCTGTGCACAGTCCTAGAAGACTTCTGATGACAATCTTGAGCTAGTCATTCATTTTCTCATTAGACAGAAAGAAAATCGAGGAAGGTTGTTCAGTGAAAACAGAAACTTGCTGCCTTCATAAACTTTCCAGGACAGCTACTGGATGTTTTGTTTCTTCTCAAAATTGTTCACTGATCTTAGAGGACAACTGAGTATTTGTAAAAAAGACAAGGAAGGCTATCTTGTGCATATTGAGTCAAAAGATAAAAACAGCATTAAAGGACTGGACTTTGCATGAACTGTATATATCTACTAGATACAAAACTGTCAGGATTAGGAAATCAAGTGCTACATGGCTGGATTTAGAGCATAATATCTTGGGCATATTCAAATTTTAGACTTCTAGCCTTTCCAAACCACCAACTCCTTTTCCTAAGCTTCTCTCCATCCTGCTCTCCAGAACTGCTCCCTAAACACAGCCAATCCACTGTTTCTTAAAACATTTCCTCATCATCTGTTCTGTATCTGTGGAATACCTGTATCTTCTAGTAGATTGCTATTTATTCATCTGAAATAAGCAGATACGATCTCTGAAACTGCAGACAAGTGGATTTTTAATAGACTACAACAAAGGGTGACCAGTGTAAGTGAAAAAATGGGACAAAAAGACCTGTCTGAAAATTACATGTAGTCTAGGTCCCTTAATGTTCTTTGACAAATCTAGATACGTTAAGCTTTTAGGAAGAAACAGAGGCTTTTCTTTTCTTTTTCTTTCTTTTTTAACACAGATATTGCTCACACACTGTAATTAAATTGTGAGAAAAATGCAGTCATCATCTGAAAAAGAAAATATGTACATTAAAACCTCTAAGGAAAGAGCATGTGATTCTTCAAAATAAGTGAAAGATGCCTTGGTTAAGGAAAAAGAGAGAGAGAGATGAATTGTAAATATATTGAAAAAGTGATTTCAACAGGCAGTCAATAAGGCTTAGAGTGAGTGGCCTCTGTGAAATATCCTTCACCCAAGTGAATAGCTTTGTAGGAGGAAGACAGTATTGTTTACCAGAGCTGAAAAGCTAGAATAAAATAAAAAAATCACAGAGAAAATAAGCACACTGCTGTTCTGAAACACATCACTGCTGGCTAACCTGACAAGTTAGATCTAAGTTACTTGCTTATACTCTGTCATTTTAAACAGCATGGTAGTGCTAACTGCAGTAAAAATAGGTCTTGGCATTGACTCTGAGGCATTACATGTACTGGAGAAGCGCCCACAGTTTCATTTTGCAACCATAGGGGTCTAGTATTTTGTCAGTGTGTGCACAACTTCTTTAACTTTAAGAGGAATACGTGTATTCATCCATGGGCAAAGGGGCCCAAAGAGCTGACACAATTAAAATCAGGTTTAACCCTCCTCATTCTGTAGATAAAAAGTCTAGCATAATTTTACAAAAGCTTTTCTTTCAGTCATGTATAGGAGACAGAAAGTATAAATTAGGTTTATAGTCAAACAGTGCTCTGCAAGGTACTAATACATTCTGTACCATGAAACTGACAGCATTTCAAAATTTCTTTGCTGTAATTAAAAAGAAAAAAAATGTATCCAGAGTAGATCTTAAGCCTACTGTCAGTGTTTTGAAATACAAAAAATGTTTTTACATCACACAGGTATAGAAACCCTGTTAACTTAGGTCATACAAGAGAGGCCTATTCAACTGCAGTTTTGCCATTTACTTGTATATTCTTGCACGAAAATGGATATAGTCAAATTCTAAAACACCTGGCTGTGATACTAAACCTCTGAACCACCTCTTCAAAGCAAATGCAGCTGGAGCATTGCCAGCTGATAGTGCTTCCCTCTAGCCCATGGTCTAGCATGAAACCTGCCCAAGTACGGTACAGAGCTACATCAGTACAAAGAGAAAGTCTGATAAAGGAAACAGTCAGTCAGTCAGTCAGACAACAGTCAAACAGTCAACAAGGTCTCCTTCTCATAACCCTGCCTAGAAGACAGGAGGAAGCACACCACTTATTTCTTTTTCCCACATCTATGCCTCCTTCTTGCTTAAAACCCTCTACTGTAGCCGTAAAGCACTATACAACACTGTTTAAGGACATAACGTATTTAGAATTTTTCCTGGTTTGGATGTTTAAAAAACCACACCTGCCTGCAGTGTATTTTGATACCATTCTCCTGGTGTGCAACAGAATTCAAACACACATAGGGCTGTTTACTAAAACTACACAAAAGTACAGGATAGTCAGCTCAAGATAAAGTCAAGTCATATATGACTTTTCTAAATAAATAATGAAAATATTGTGGCAAATTCCCCAAAGATATTCTTGTATAAGACAAGTGCGCAAAATTGCACACTTTAGCAAAGTGTCTAGCGGTTTGGAAAATAGATGGGATATATGCAGAGGAAGGATTAAAGGAAGAGTTAACAGCAGTTGGGGCAATAACGTCAAAGGTTTCTTGACATTATTGTCAAAACTCACACTCAGTTGAACTGGATTGTGGCTTTATCTGAATCTTTCAGAAATAAGCACTAAACAAAGAAATTAAAACTTGAATAGATTTCATAATGGTATAAAAGAGAGGAAGAAAGGAAGAAAGAGAGAGAGAAAGAGAAAAAGAGAGAGAAAGAGAGAAAGAAAGGAAGAAAGAGGATTTTGCATACACAAGTCAGAATAAAATTTTTGGTAAACGTAAGAGTGAAAGTAACAAACACCAATAACGAAAAGCCAACATCAATTTCAGTGAGGGAGAGGAGGAAGAGACACAAGGATAAGTGCAAGGTCTAACTACTAAGTCACACAGAAAAGAATTAGGGTTTTGGATATCATGAGAAAAGTGGCATTGACTGGAATGACTGTTCTATCTGGGACAAATTATAAAGTAAGCAAACAGAGAAACAAGAGAGGAGGATATAAGCAGTAGCAGAAAAATGAAGGTTGATAGGGACACAAGTTATGACTTTGGTGGTTGAAAACAAAGAAATTACAAGCCTCATTGACAAGGCAAATAGTGCGGAGGGAATAGCAGAGAAATTTCCAACTTGGAAATCTGGAAGCCTTGACGGCGATATGTGATCTTTGTAGGTCAATAAAATTTTATGCAGTGCAATGGCTCAACGGGGTAGAAGGTGATGTGTTATGGAGTAAGCTGCTTCAGACTGTATCATAATTCGCACTGTATATGTAGGACTGCTCCTTCTAAAGCACCATTTCAGTAGATCAGCTCTTAACGAAAACATATGGTGCAAATAATTCCCTTACAGAGACTGTTTGAAAAGCAGTTTTGGGCTTTGGGACCAATTTCTGTATCATGCCACATTGGTTTGCCTGTGTCTTTTTGATGACTAGATTAGGAGATAGATGCTTTGCCTGCTGTGAGCTCTTCTGCTATACCTCACTCAATTACAAGCGCTAGCTTACTAGAAAAGACACTTGTGAAATGTCATGTGTTCCTCAGCTTCAGAGCTAAAAATCTTTTCCTATATTTGCAATCAAACACTGCTTTTTAAGCAGTTTCCTGCTTCTCTTCTAATCTCCTTCTGACCTTGCTGCGCTGTACCTGTTTGAATGGCATTCACAATACCTGTGAATACCTGCTGTTATTCCATTTGACTTCAGTGGAGTCAAAAAAAGGACTATCAAGTCCTGTGCCCTTTTTCCCTTCATTGTTCAGCTGTTCTTATTGTACTGTGGTAGGGAGGAGGACGTTGTCTGTGAAAAACAGGTTTATGCAGGTGCTGTGTCATCAGTTCTATCAATGAGCCTGATAACATCACTGTAATCCCATTCATACATTTTAAACTGTCAAGTAAACATGACCTTGATAATCACCATGAAAACAATTATATGACCATTCTACTAGGGTCATGTTTCTGGTAAACTGACTGACTAGGAAATCACTCTCAAGTCTGGAAAGCACCGTTTCAGGAAGAGAAAAATTCAAACTGTATGTACATCCTGAAAATTCATGTCTAAAGCTAAGAGGATATTTCATAATTAATCCATTTTTAGCTGGATTACTAGGAAAAAAAAAACATTCAGCAACTGTTAAATTCTGACCCTCTTGGCTTAGTTCATATGGATCTCTCTTCTTAACAAAAGAAGCTTCACTGTAAACTGAAAGAAAAATAGGCTTTTAAAAAAATAGATTTATATAACCAATTAATGTCTTTGTTTTGTAGAAGGTGATGATATATTTATTGAAATTATTGCTTTTCCTTGGCCTTTTAAACTAATTACTCTTGTTTCATGCAAGAAATAGCTTACAGTTATGTAAAATGAAGTATTTGTACACACACACTTACATGCATATTCAGTGTTAACAATCTAATTAAAGATTTATTCCCATAACAGGTTTAGTTTTGCTTTTAAAGAGTAAGCATAAAGCTAAATAGTCCGCATGAAATCAGACTTCCATCATTTTCTGGTTCCTATAATCTCCATTTTTATAAGATATGAATATAACATTGACTGTCCCCTATATGAAATTTTAGACTTTTGTTTTTTATCAAATCTGTTACAAATTTTATTTGGCTTATATCTAATTTTTTTTTTTGGCTGGATCTTGTATTTTTATTGTATGTCCAACTTATTGGCATATTCTCAGCTGTACAAACTATGACAATTCTTAAACAACAGAATGGTAACGAGGGGCTGAAGCACAAATCAACTTGCTGCGTTACACAACTAACCCTTTAGTTGAGTTACAGTAATTGTCCTTGAAAATTCTATTACTCTAAAGGAATTATACGGGAATGTGGCTTTTATTAGGTGCTGAATACCAGTCACGACCCAGATGTGGTACGTGATGAGCTTCACAGAATCAGATTGGTAGGGGTTGGAAGGGATCTCTAGAAATCATTGAGTCCAACGCCCCTGCCAAAGCAGGTGCCCTGCACTAGGCTGCACAGGATTGCATCCATACAGGTCGTGATAATCTCCAAAGAAGGAGACTCCACAACCTCTCTGGGCAGCCTGTGCCAATGCTCTGTCACCCCCACCATGAAGTTCTTTCTTGTGTTTGAGTTGAACTTCCTGTGTTCTAGTTTTTGACCATTGCCTCTTGTTTTCTCACTACCCACCACCAAAAAGCATTTGACCTCATTCAGTTGCCTCCCAGTTTAGATATTTATAAACACTGATCATATCCCCTCTCTGCCTTCTCTTCTCCAGGCTGAAGAGACACAAGTGTCTCAGCCTCTCCTCATAGGGAAGATGCTCCAGGCCTTTTATCATCTTTGTTGCCCTCGGCTGGACTCTTTCCAGGAGATCCCTGTCTTTCTGGAGCTGGGGAGCCCAGAACAGGACACAGTACTCTAGATGGGGTCTCACCAGGGCAGAGTAGAGGGGGAGGATCACCTCCCTCGACCTACTGGTCACACTTTTTGTAATGCATCCCATCTTGTACATGCATTGTTGCTGAGGCTCAGTGTATGCATGGAAATTTACAAGTCCACAGCATTTTACTATATTTCCAAGATCAAAATCTTGATAGTATTGTGAAACCCATGCAAAGTTGGAATTATTGTAGTAGGAGATAAGAAAGATGTGAAGCTGAATATCTACTCAAAGCTAAGCTAAAACCGTTTTAAATTTATTTCTTCTGACTTTCATACATCTGTTTACTTGTTTCCAGTAAGGTGAAAACACTGTTAAAGCTAAGACAAAGGCTATTTTTGCACTGCTTCCAATTTGGCAGGAGTTAGCAAGTACAAGTCTCACAAGATCATCCCAGAAAAAGTTCCAACCCAATTTCTAAACAGTGTTCTACTTAAAGATTTTCTATTGTTCTTAACAAGAGTAAAAGTGTAAAAGATAGTCAATTAACTCTGTGTTACCCATAGATCTATTTTTTCCCCAGTATGTAGTTTTACCATATCATTCTTAATTGAAAAATGTCCTTCTCCCTGTGTATTTACAAACACATCCAATTGCATTTTTCAGTAAGTGATAAAATTGCTTACAGATATTTTCTATACAGTTTGTTGTATCGCTAGTTTTGGTTTATCAAAATTAAAGCAGCTTTTCCAATGCCCCAGGAATTTAAGTATTTATAAAGGGCAAGTCCCTTCATTGTTTTGAAGCGATGACTGAAAGGAATGGGATGCTGTCATGCTACAGGGCAGCACTGGAGCTATTCATTGGTCAGTAACACATCAGCCTGCTCTTGTCTCAATCTTAGACCATATTTCAATCTGAAATGGAAACCTGAATGAGTTTGTAGGCACATATTCTTCTGTGAGGATGAGCTTTTTATTAGGCAACTGAATCAAAAAGTTGCTACGTATGCCTTCATTTTGAATGCAGAATGTTGGACTGCATTGAATACAAAACATGATGCAGGAGCTTCATTTGCCTCAATCCTTTTTTTGGTTTTTTTTTTTTTTTATAAGATACCATGATGCAACATTTTATGTGCATCCCTTGAATCCCCAATCCATTCTTCTCACACACAGGGAGCCTTGCAATAGGTCAAAAGAAATATGGTTGCTTTTAACTAACTGTTAAAGTATCTGTGGTTCTCTTCAGATTCCATATGGCTGGGCACCAGTTCTCAGTACTTGACCAACAGGGCGCAAAGCAGTTGAGAGGATGATTCAATTCTAAGATATATTATCTACTTCTTCTTTTTACACAGACCCACCAGTGACTCTGATGCTATCCTGTGCATAATAATGACATAGAGGACCCCCTCTCACAATAACCTTGTAGATGAAACACAACTGTGGCAGTTTATAACATCTTAATACCAACGAGTGATCTCTTTCTTACTGTGTAAAGATCATCTAATGCAACTGGAAGGATTTCTTTTTACTCACACTTGTTGAAGACAACAGGATTTTTGGCACTGAACAAATAAGAGCTAAAAGATCAACATTTTTATAAGGTGAATCTGATTTTTAGAAATACAGTAGATAAGGCATTTTTTTTTTCCAGATTATCTCTGTGAAACTTTTGTGGTCTTTTCAAGCCGCCCTCTGTGATTACTGATTATTCTTTTCTAAGATAGATGACGATGACAGATTTATTCAGCTATATGTTCTTCACAAAATTGTTTCTGCTTTTCAGTTAGATTTAAGTACTTATCACAGAAGCTAGCAAGCAGCCAAAAAGGTCTATTTAAAGTTCTCTGGTAGGCATTCCTTCTTTGTATACCTGTTACCAAACCTCTGACATTCCCCAGGATAGGGCAGGAAGCAGATCACAGGCTAATTTAATTTTTCTGGCAGTTCTTTCCTGTCTCCTCCTTTCCCAAAGACCCTGAAGCTATCATTCATCATGAGGCCAGAAGCAAACATGTCAGACAAGCAAAACACTGGTGTTTTCCACTACGTGACAGGTGCACATCTCTTCGATGTACACAACTAGGTACGCCAGCACAATGCTCATACTGGAATAGATACGCAGCCAAGCGGAAAAGAACTGGGTATACAACTGTCAGGTGCACACATGAAAGTCTCACTGAACTGAAAATAAAATGGCTTTATATTTTATTAAATAATCCACTTCTTCCTTAGGGAAGTTGGCATTTTCTCTCTTCCTGATACCTCCTAATAACCTCATAATTAAAATCAGTGCTCAGTGTACATACTTTAAATGCTAGTGGCTTAATTAATATTGAAGTAAACAGAAAAAACTACAGGCGTATCTTAAAACAATAAAGTCAAGTCTTTAAAATTACATGTGCATTAGCTTTGCACAAAGTCCTTCATTCAGCAAGAACACTTGCTGAAATTTGGGTACACGCTATGCTGAATAACAACAAATACAATCAGGGGCTAGAAATTTATAAAGTAGATGCATTCAGCCCTCCACAAGATTTTGTTGTGTGGGTAGCACAGCCTGAAAGAAATCGTTCCCCTAGCTTTCATGCACTTTAAGCAGGCAGGTCACACCTATATGTTATAAGCCTTTTTTTCTTCAGTCCAAGGGGGCTTTAGCAAAGCTTTGCACAGGAATTTCACCTGAAAATACCTTGAAAGAACTTGGGAGCTTTGCATCTTTTTCCTCTAATCATTCACTTCTGGAGCAAAGCAGCTAAACAAGGGAACAGATGACTGCCCCTCAAAGAATGCTATGATCTGACGTTATCAAAATGAGCCTGAACAGCATCTAAGTGAACACAGATCAAGACATCTTTTCGCACAAGAGACTGACTTGGCTGACTACAGCAATCCCTTCTGATTTCTTAGTTAATCTGATTTCATTTAGATAATTACAGCAGAGTGTAGTTTATTTTCTAAGAAAGTCAGTACTTGTCCTAAAAGGAGTTGGAAATGTTTTGATAAACGTTTCTTTAAATGCAAGTCTGGCATTACAGTTGACAGTTCAGGCATTTTTCACTTCAAGAAAATGAGAAGAGTTTAAAAGTTGTGAAATTATCCTGTTTCAATTTCAAATCTGCTCTGCTTCCAAAATTCATTTTAAACTCAAAAATATAGAAATTGAAGATTTCTACATGTCCACAATACTTTAAACTACCCAATCCATCATTTTTGCCTCAGTTATCAGCTAATAAAATTTTCCATAATTTTCACTTTTCTTGTGGGAACAGGGCAGTTTTTCCTAAGAAACAACTTGGGAGTTGTATCTTCATCAGCTGAAGGGAAACATGTTGTCTCAGGGATAAGCAAGGAGTGAGGCACTTCCCTCACAGAGGGAAAGGGACAAGAGTAAGACTGGACAATAAATTGTAACTCAGTTGTACTCCTGTTCACGTCTACTTCTGCAGCAGAACAACAAAGTCCTAATTTCTTCTGAGGATGATGTCACAAATCCTAGGAAATTATTCAATTTAGAAATAATTTACCTCATGAAATATTTACATTTTGAAAAACATGAAATGATAACACGTTACAAAAAGCATCTCCTTTCTTAGCATGCACTTTCCAGTAAGCAGGAGGAATATTTCTATCAGATAATCTGGTGAATTTTGTCTAATTTTCTGCATTCGGAAACAAGCAAAAATTATATTACTGATAATTGTATTTTAATCTTTCTGGTCCTTTCATATTCTAAAGATTCTGAAAAAAAAATAGCAATAGCACAGACATTGCGTTTTTAACAATGATAAACTGTGGAAAGTATCACTTCAGCACTCTTCTGGCTTTGGATTCCATAAAAATCAAAATTAGAAACTGTTCCAAATATCCCTCAGATTAACCCTCATGCTATGCACAGTGTTGACACTAAAGATTCTGGTTTAATCAAGCCAAATATTATTCATAAAATGGAAGAATTAATAACATGATAAGTTGCCTTTCTTTACTTTTCCCTGTGATGTGCACTGCATGGACTACCTGCAGAGCTAAATCTCGGAGTACGATCAGAATTAGAAGAGAATGCTTTGAGGTGAAGAAAAGGCTGAGTGCAGCCTGCTTCATTAACACAGTCTGAGGCATCATTAAGATGCTTTGTTTTCTCACAATCACAGGAATACATTTAGCCAAGAATTCATAACATAAGCACTAAAAAAACACATTTCTCTAAATTTCGTAGAAATGTGGGGAGGAGTAAGAGGTCTTTACCTGAATTGTCACTAGTAGGTTTTTTGGTTTTGTTTTGTTTTTTTAAGTTAAATAACATTTCTTACTAGACTAATGGAACTACCTTTCCCTCCCACTGAGAACTGAGTATCTTCCTCTTGACAACTACAACAGTAGCTTACAAGTCAAATTAATATTGAGATACGCTTGGAAGTGTTTCTAGCTTCTTTTAGTATTACTAACAGCCGGATATAAACATAAGATCCACATGATCAGCAAATCCAGGTGGAAAACAGCTGAAATCAGGAGATCATAAGGATAATAATTTATGGGAAGATCTCCACCGTACTTTACAGCTTGTTCTGCCTTTACTGCAGTTCTGAAAAGGGAGATCAAGCTTGTCAGAATAATTGGAAAATATGTTAAAATTTATCTGCCTTGTTAGATTACACCTTGCAACTTCTTCCAATGGGAGGGAATGGAAGAAATCGTTCAGCATTTTCTACGGTCTTCTTTCCTTAGCAGAAAGCGCAACAGCCATTCTTCCACAGTATGGGAAAGAAGTATTCATCTTCTCATTCAAAACAGAGTTTTTTCCAGGTTAATATGATAAATGTTGTGTTTATTATCTGTCAATGAACATGATTCATCCACCTGTCAAAACCAGTAAAAGGAAGGAAATTTTAAAAGTTCAGTTTGTCAAATCGGGATGTACTTTGGACAGCCATTTATCCTCAGCTGGTTTTTATGCAGTCTGCTGTTGTAACTTAATTTTACCCAAAGTTCATTAAACATCTGTTTTCATTACTAAGCTAATTTCAGTCCTTTTTTTTTCATGGCATTCCAGTTATCTTGACATTTTAGATATCTTTATTCCAGATGATCCCAGTACTTCCAGTGTTTTGCCATGTACACATGGATGACCTAGATGAAAGCTATATTCACAGAATGCTTTCTTACAAAATTTCACTCCTTTTCCTCTAAAGCACCTCACTGACATTTACGCAAGTGTTAGAAAATTGGTATTTTATGTCTAAGGGTTACATTTTTCATTCGGTTCAATGATGCACTGGAATAATTTAACTATTTGTAATGGGTTCCTTTCGAAAAGCAGCAGCTGTCAAAACAGACTTGATCACAAATGGACAAAATCATAAAATAGACCAAAAAAATCACACAGGACTTAAAATCAATGGTCTTATTGTTCTCTGGAAAACATCTGTAGAAATTACAATCTAAAAATGGCTTGTTTAATAGCACAGGAGTTTTATATTTTACTGCTTCAGATTAAGAACAATAAACATGGACTTGCATAAAAGCCACCAAGACTGGGTTATGCAAGGTTATTTTCGATTTGATTTTTTTACCATGATAGGCCATAGAACTATATTATTTTTAATTTCTTCAATATTATATAGTAGTTTTCTCAATTTTATATTAGCTTTAAACTTAAACTGAGACAGGATATATTTGAGTAGAAACATCATCTGTTATAAAAGGCTATTAAAAATGTTACAAATGTCAAGGCTATACATTCCCTCTGAGTCTTGTCAAGTTACCTTAATTTTCCCCATGTTTTCTCTTATGGATGTGTCACATCATGTAAATTCAGGCATTTAACTCAGCTGTGTTAACCAGCTAGAGACCCAAAGGTTCCACATATGCACAGTGCAGAGAGGAGTCTCCCATCCTGTGTTTTGCAGCAAAAACATATGAACGAGATTCACAGTCTGTCTGCAGAAATGTACTTACGCTTATTTACATGGCCTTCATCATGTATATTTGAAGCTTGACAGACATCAACATTCAATTTATGGACTTGTGCTGACTCTACAGGTTTATACTCTTTTAGTTTCTATCCAGAATCACTTAGCAATTTACACTTTTGGAAACTGATCCTTTACTAAATGTAAAGGTAACGTTTCCATGATGATCTATGACTTTTGTATCTAGACACCCTTTTTAGTATTAATGGTCCTTTTTTTTGTTTTGTTTTTTTGGTCAGTGGAAATATTTTGACAGTGAAATAAAAACAAAAGTTTCTCAATACACTTTCTACTTAATCTGTGCTCATGGAATAGTTAATTAAGTAAATATAAACTTTCTTTCAAAAATATATAATGACTTCTGCTATTGTTGCAAGCACTACTAATGTTTAAGAAAACAGAAATTCCTCAAAACATTTTTGTGAAATTTTAACTACTCTTTACAGAAGTGTGTCGAAAACTAGTAGTTCAATGAATCGCTAGTTGGAAGTACACCTGGCTTATAATGAACGTAATGCTAAATTTTATTCCTGTCAACATTTTAAAAAATGAACGATTGCTTTTAAAGAGTACTTTAAATTGCTCCATTCTCTCTGAACTCAACCTATTAAAAAACATAATTTTGAGATTCTAAAATCAACTGCAAAGTGAGTAAACACCTCAAAAGTCTGTTTCAGTTTATTTTCTTTCATTTGTTTTCTTTCTTTCATTCTCAAAAATATCATAATACTGAATTTTAAATAAGATATTCTGTAATGTATTACTTTTTAAAATGCTTCTTTTGCTGTTATGCATTAACGGAGAAACCTACAATAACTACGGAGTTTATTCACACGTGTGCACTAAGATACTACATTTTTCTCCTATACAGACAAGCAATTTAATTGTATGAATGCATGAGCTATTATGATGATGTCCATAAGACTCTGTGTGGAAACATGTTTTTATATGCAGCAAAAAGTAGAAGCACTGTGAGAAGAATTATTTGAATTACAGAGCTACTGTATTAGCATATTATTTTGCTTTTTTTCTCCTGAAAATTGTTATCAAAAGAATAACAATTTAGGGGAAAAAAGGCAACTAGTAAGTGAAATTCAGTGTTACAAACTTTGCAATTTAGTATAACTTGTGTGTGCAGTTTTGGGTTTCATGAGAGAGATGCAAAAGAGGTGTTCAGTAACCTTGCTTTTAGAGGTCAACACCAAATCATCCTTTACTACAAGCTAAGGTGAACCAATGGTGTAAATCAAAATGCCAGTAGTTGCCAGCCAAGTAATATTTTCTGTGTTTCAATACTCAGAAAGACATTTCTTTTGTTATCAGTTCTTGTCATAAAACTGACTGGCCTAACCTGTTAAAATAAAAAAGTACTACACATTTATATATCAAAGTGGTTTTTTTAACTTCAGCCTACAAATACAAAAAAGTCAGAACTGAAATACAGTTTACATAAACATATTTTTCTATATCAAACAGGATTTTTTAATCTTTACTTACTATATCTTTGATATGCTTGGTACTTGGTACTCACTTCCCCTGCTTGATTCCAAAAGATCATGGAAATCAAGTCTGATCCACTTGAGGAAGCCTGCTTACTTCAATTTTAAGTGAGGAAAATGTTCTTCTGCTACACTCTCTCTCCCCCATACAATCTCTCTGCTGGAATTAACAGGTATTTTATCAAGCTGTACAGACCTATTCTTTAAGTCTACAGGCAAGAGTGTCCTCTAAACCTGAGACATGTCAAACCTTTGCACAATTATAAGTGGACAGATGTTGACTTTTCCAATTAAATTAATTAAATAAAATTTATATTTAAAAATATTATAAAAATCACCTCCTGGAAGAAAAAAAGAGATTACTTAAAAGACTGATTAATTTCTTCTTTTAAATATTTTCCAAATCTTACAGTTTCATAGTTTTGAAGATTGACGCTGGTATTAGTCTCTTTCCTACCTAACTTGTCATTTTCACCACTATCGGCTGGATAAACACTTTATGGTCGACGTTTGCCTCTGCCTTCCCATTAGAACTGAGAGAAAGAGACTTGAATGTCTGACATGATTTGTACTGCTCACCATGACGCAAGTCAATTGAACAAGGAAAAACAGATAACCAAGTACGCAACATATAATTTCTCGTTAAAAAAATATCAGAAAAATATTTTCTCTTTGCTTTGGGATAATAATTAGTGAATTATGCTTTATACAATTTTACACACACTTCATTCACTCCTCCTATTTATTTATAATTTTTTTTTTAGTTATATATGCCAACCAGATAGAAAAGCAATTCTTTTCGTTCTGCCCAGGCATTCTTCTTCATTATTTTTGACAAATATAAGTCGATCTTCTTAGACTTTTGAAATGCAACCATTTCTATCAGATCTGTGGATGATAACAAAGATTTATAGTGCTTCATGTAACAGTCTAAAACATCACTGAAGGGTAATAATAAACCTTAGAAGAAACAGTCATTTAAGGATATATTGAGAAAATGTCAACACTATTATGCCAGCCACAACACAATCACATTCAGTTTCTTGTATTAAAATATAGCAAACCTACCTTTTGAATCATGTATTTTATTATCTGTGAATTCTGAGAGATTGTTTGCAATTAGCACTCAGAAGTACTCATTTGTAAAAGTGAAAATATTGTAATGTTAGAAGTAGAGACAAAAATAAGAAGAGGACAGTATTTGATTTGTAAACTTATCACCACTTACCTTCTCTGCTGATTGGGCCGTACCAAAAAAGATTGGAATAAAAGCTAACCAAATTATGCAGGTTGTGTACATAGTAAATCCAATGGGTTTTGCTTCGTTGAAGGTCTCTGGAACCCCTCTTGTTTTAATAGCATAAACAGTGCATGTGACCATCAAGAGAATACTGTATCCCAGGGAACAAATGAGAGAAAGATCTGAAATGTCACATTTGAGAACTCCCCTGGCATTTTCTGGTTCAAGTGTCCTCTGTTCTCCATAGTCTACAATGATATGTGGTGGATCAATAGCAAACCAGATGAAGACTCCAATAAGCTGCATGGATATGAGGCTGAAAGTGATCACCAGCTGGGAAGCTGGACTAATAAATTTGGGAGCTGTGACAGATTTTTTACCTTGTTCAAATATTCTGTGAATCCGGTTTGTTTTGGTAAGCAAGGCAGCATAGCTGAAACACATGCCAAGTCCTAAAAAGATCCTTCGAAACGAGCAGACCACTGTATCAGGAGTCGCAATCATTAGAAAAGTAATGGAGTAACAGAGAAAAATCCCAGTCAAGAGAACGTAACTGAGCTCCCGTCCAGAGGCCCTGACGATCGGTGTGTCATTGTACCGGACAAATGTCACAATCACAAAGGTGGTGGCAATTATACCGAGAATAGCTACGAAGACAGGCACGATGGCCCAAGGAGAATGCCACTCCAGTTTGATTATAGGGATAAGTTGGCAATCTGTACGGTTGGCGTTTGGTCTCTTATTGATCGGGCACAGTTCACAGTTGAATTCATCCACCTGGTAGTGGTACCCCTCACAGCGCTCGCAGTGCCAGCAGCAGGGCACTCCCTTCACCGTTTTCTTTCTTTCCCCAGCTTTACAGGGCAGGCTGCAGACAGATGCTGGATGAGTGCGTTCTCTATTAGCCCACTGCATGTCTTCTACCTGTGGGTATAAAAAATTAATGAGCCTTCTATTTTCCCCAATTTATAGTATCCTAATCCTGGCCACAGGTTTGTCATAAATCACTGCATGCTGACAGTACAAATACAGTTTACCATAGTAAGAAACCTGTTTCTTTCCCTTGTATTGACTTTATGAAAGTGTTAAATGATTGTGTCCAATAAATCATTCATGCGACAGGCTTGATGAGTGTCATTAGTTTCTATTTACCTCTTTATGGCTGACCAAATTGACGTCTGTAAAGATATTTATTGGCTCCAAGCTAGTTTAAAAGCAAAAAGCCCTGTACAAAGTGCTTTAAAAGTTAATCACATGCAAATATATATACCAGTAGTTCTCAAACATTTAATTACAAAATAAGGCTATATGAGTTTCAGATAAGTCTCTAGTACAGTAAAGAAATAGAATAAAATCCCCTTGCATCAGCTCTGGCAGAACAGAGTGCTAGAAAAAGGATCTGTGATACCACCTCTTCCACAAATGTGGATATTTTACACTTTTTCACTTTCTAAGTCTTAAAATGGACAAAAGTGTTTTGTTTATAGTTCTAGAAGATTAAAAAGAGTATATACTGCTTTCTGAATAATATTGGGAAAAGATATCATGGCTACTACTTTAGTACTCCCGATTTAAAAAGCCCAAGGATAGATGCACACAATGCAGTCTTGTTTTGGAAATGACAGATTTCTCCACAGCAGCTCATTAACAAAACATATATCTATACATTCCTGTATGGCCCTCCCTCCGCCCCCCCCCCAATAAAATCTGAATAGGAGATTCATCCTCGATTAAAATTATGGCTCAGTTTGGTCCCAGCTCTCCTTAGCCCACCCTTAGTAAAACTGTCCTGCAAGAAGTCACACTGAAGGAACCAGAGCAGTGCCTGGAGCAAAGAGCTCTACTTGCAGGCACCAGAATCACTCTGTGTCGCTCCCATGCTCCACCTTTCATTCCTTTGTTAGGTGGTAAGCACTCAAGGACAAAGGACTTGCCTTTTCTTGCCTATTAACTGCTTAGCACTTTTGTTTAATTTGGAGGCTTTATTTATAAGTGGAACACAGTAACAAAACTTCATGCGTCAGGTATGTTTTCAGTTCCTTCTGGAGGAGGACAGAATGAGGACGACTTAGCAAGAGGGATAATTTTGGTCTTAACGGTTTATTTTTCCAGCAATTTTTCAACATATTTGAGAGAAAAATCACACCGTAACATTGCCTGCCTCATTTGCCTTCCTCGGAGAGCCGGAGCACTGGCCACAGCGGCACGCAGGGTGGGTAAAGCAGAAGCGAGCAGCCAGGCTCTTTGTCTCCTCTCAGTGTAGGACTTTGCTGTTATTCACCACTCAAAGGGGCAAACAAGGGACCGAACAGTAATGAGGAGACAAGAAACTCACTCACACAACCAGCTCTGAAACCCCAGGGTCACTCAAGGACTTCAGTGGGATTTGGATTGGTCCTGCACCTACAGAAGTTAACCGTATTTTATATCAAGGACTCTGCTAATTACACAAAATGCAGCATCTGGTGACTACCTAAAAAGAAATTATTTTAAGTAATTAGCTTCCTAAAAACCATAAGAATAATCCAGTCGCATGAAATAGCTTTGACAGAGCCCTAGCAGAGCACTTGACACTCTAAGAGAATATTCACCTCTCTTACAATCTCCTAGTTTTAATCACTGAAATTCTCAAAGCCTGCACAACCCCTACTGTTTCATCTACTAGACAAGACAGAAAACCTGTTACGATGAAATCAGTGTGATAGCAAAGACGTATTCTCCTTCACAGTGTTGTTAGGAGAACAGATACATCAAAGCTTGTGATTTAGTCAGATACTATGATAATGGGGGGAACAGAAGGCCATGGTCATTAACCTAGATCTGTGGATAAGTTTGGGATGGCTCAGAAACGGACAGTACTGCATATTTGCCCGATTATAGCACACAATACAGAATCACCAGGAGAGTACACAATGCCTGATCCAGCATAAACTTAGAATGGCATGGACAGGCAATATCTAATCTGGCAGAAAGCCTGACAGGATAAAGCTAAGGTGTCCAATTTTTTTAACACATTTGAACTAGCAAAGTGAATTTATACTAGATCAGCATTTAATACCATGAGGTTACAGTGTTTCTTATCTGGCATTAAGCATCCTAAAGCCACATTTACCGTATTGTGAATCCATGGCTTAGATAGGTACACAGAATTCCTCTGTGTTTTTCAGAGTTTCTACCTTAAAAAAGAAAAAAATATGTTTTTACTTTGTATAGCTGCTTATAATTTCACATACTTTTGTCTTGACAGCGCTTTAATTGACTAAAAAGATGCTTAAAAATTCTTCCTAGCTGGCAATACATTAGAGTGCCTCAGGTTACGCATCCCACTGGCAACAACAGATAATAAATTCCTGTTTCTGAAGGTCACTGGTAAAGATTCATATTATGTATTTCATCCTAGTACATCTGACACATAAACTACAGAAGATATAAATTCCAGCATGGCAATACAGAGTTATGAATGTTGGAAAACTCACTAGCTAAACAAACTTGAGGGGGGTTTTTTTGTGTTTTTTTTTTTTAATTAATTGTGCATATAAGCACTATTAGCTGTTAGCAATGGAATGATTCAAACAAGAATGGACTCTTAAAGCATAAAAAAAATCTAAATCAGTGTAAAGAATAACCAGAATGAATGGCTGGTGTAAGTGCATTTTACAAGGTATATAGGTTATGTCTTACAATCCATCTTGTCTGGATTACTTTCTTTAAGCAAAGCCTACAGTTCCATTTAGGTTGACCTACACTTCCGAAAAAGTTCTTAACAAAAATGTTATGAGTTCTTGCTCATGAATTTTTTATTTCATTTTCTATCTAACAAGAAAGAAGTGTTGGCCAGTGTTTGAAATTGGAGATCCCCTTTAAGATACTTGCAGATCTGAGAAAATTCTGGCATTGTAGGATTTTAACTCTAGAAGTGTGTGCAAAGATGGGATTCTCCCACCAACCCAACCATCCTGACAATTCAGCTTATAGCTACATTAAGAACCAATGAGGCATAGTAAGAGTCGATCTGTGGATCAAAGATGTTGGCTCTGAGGACTTGATGATCACATTGGTCGGTATTTGAAATTAGAGTCTGGGAAGGAAGGTTATATTGAATGAAGTTTGATGTAATTCAGTGGACTGAACATCTGGTAATGATTAAAGATTAGATGTCCTTCTGGAAAGCATCTTCTGTTTTCATTTCAACCGAAAGCAATCCAGTTCACATAGCCTGAGACTCACTCCACAACGAGCAAGCATGCTAAGTGGAAATAATTAGCAGATTCATTTCAAAAGTAGACTCTTGATTGAAACCAAAATGCTAATGTGTGTATACCCTCAGACTGCTACTTAGACACTACTGTAACAGAAGCAAAGGGCAGGGGAAAATATACCTCAGAGTGAGCACTGCTTGCTTTTATTACATCCAAACAGGTCTGCTAAGGATTTCTGTACAAGTAGCAATTAAGGACTGAAAAGTCATGCTACTTCTGGTCATCTGGTTCATTCCCTGCTGTCTGTAACCGGCAGTGGTCTTTGCCTGTAATGTATTTTTGAGCTATTATTTTGCATAATATGAACGTATTAAGGAAATCCATTACAAGAAATAATTACAACGATGGTCTTAAAGCCCTATCAGTTTTTTCAGTCACTGAATGTATAAACCAAAGGACCCGGCTTCTCAAACTCGTGCAGAGGATTCACCCCCGTCACTCTTTTTCTGTCCTTAGGTGATAGTACTATTGATCCCACTTCTCTGAGACTTACTTTAGAAAATAAATGATAGTAGAAACTGTTAAGAAACAAGAAAGTGAAGGAGGATCATTTGGGAATATAGAGCCAGGGACAATGCATAATTTTCAGAATTGCTGAAAACAGGTAATAGTCATAAACTTTAAAGGCAGTTGCTGGATGCTCAGCCTCTTTTGAAAATCATGGGTTTTTATGTAGCCATAAACACACAGTGGAACTTTCAAAAGTGCCAAGAAGAACTTGTTCAATAGAGCTAATTAATTTAAATGGGAGCTAAGTGCCTTATCTGTTTAAGTGCTTTTGAAAATCCCACTATGCTTCCATCTGCAGTTTTCACAATCTAAACACTTTGGAAAACCTGCCCCAAAGTGATCTAGAAGCTCAAATGTTACAAAACTAACTTCAGGGGAACTTAACTTTAGGCACACGTTTTTAAACAAAATTGTCATGGGGGAAAGAAACTGACAAAGAAGTCAAAGCCAGACAAAAGACAGACAGAAAAGAAGGAGATTTTTGACACTGAAAAAGAGTGAAAAGGTTCTGCATCTCTTCAGCCCTTACTGATCAAAATATCAGGGTCTGCAGCACTCTTTATACTGCTCAGACTCTGCTAAAGCTGGGTGAGGCTCATATTATTAAGTAACCTTAGGTAAACTTAATTTCTAGAAGGCTTATTTTGTCACCTTCATTTTCGTGTGACATCTTCTAGCTGCTGTTCACTACAGTATGATACATGACAAGGCAAAGTTCCTTATTAAGTTTATCTGAATTCATCACCTAGGTCAGACAGACTGAAGCAGCCTAACTCTGTATTTATTATTAACAATGGTTTAAACATTATTATTAATTTTATTTTAGTATCTTCTCTGAATTTGGAAAGTGTCTGACAGACTGATGTGCTATCATGAAGTACCTCACATGCCCCTAAGATGAGGTTCCATTTTCTACTATTCCAGTACTCACCAGAGTGAAAAGATCAGAAAGAGTATGACAGCATGTCTGTAAGACATGTACTCATTTTCTATTAAATGCATCATGATACAAAAAGAGAATGGCTTCATTGCTATTTAAATAGACATAAAAATCATCTCTATATGAGATATTTGCCTGACGGAGCTGCAATTTGCTTTAATTTGAAGCACTAAGATTCACAGTTCACTAAACCATTAAAATACAGACAAAATGCTATTTTGTATAAAAATCGCGTAAACACCTCTATCCTTCATGAAAATTACAAATACAATTTGCTCTAATATCTAATAATAAAGCTAAAAATTAATGATGTGAGAAGTGGGCTAAAACAAGCTGAGATTTACATGACACAGTCCAAGTAGCACATTCACATTCCTGGCACCTATGTTCTTCCAATAATCAAGCAACTCATTCATTTAGCAATGCCCTCAGCAACCGGAGAAGACTGATCAAAAATGCTGTTAATAGGTCACATATCATTTCTGAACCATTTATGTGTACAAAACCACTCTGTTTTCCATTCTTAATGATCATGGAAAAAAATCTATCACTTGTTCACATAATTCAGCAACTGGTGGCACTATAAAAGCACTTGGACAGGCTTCAGAGAGTTTATATCAAGGACATCAGTGGATAATATTTTAATGTTTCCAAATACATATATTATCTCTTGCAGGAATTTTCAATTTTGAAATCTTATCTCAGAGCTAGATATTTATTAAATATAAAGAAAAATATGTGTTTGAGGATATTATCCTCAATTCCAATTAATGGAATTATACAAATTTTGGAAAAAGTAGTAGTGCAAGTAGTGCATTCTACAAGAGTTGTGGGAGCAGGCAAACATCTTATTTTGTAGTAGTCAGGTAGCCAAGACTTTCAGAAGCATCAAGGCTCTCACATATAACTTCATATGGCTTTTAACAGATATTCAAACTCTTACTTATAAAAATGACAAAGAACTGAAATACCATCTCCAGCTGTCACTAAGAGTTGTTCCTATTTTTGTCTTGAGTTTCTGGAAGTATTTCTCTTCTGACAAAAAGGTTCATCAGAGGAACATAGCAAGTGAGTGAATTAAGGTAATTTAGATTAATATTTAGCTTTTTAAATTGTCTAATGCATCTATTATCACAGTAAAAGTTCAAGTCTCTAATGTACCTTGTCCAATCAAGTCAGCTGAACCATCAAAACCCAAAATTAAACTGAAACTGGTTCAACTGAAGTGAATTCATTATGAGCCTAAGTATAATGATCATTGCATTCAGTCTCTCAAACAGATTTTATCCCTCCAGAGAAAAGCTGGGTACACTTACAGACTCAATATACAAATATTTAAGCAGGCAGGTACAGAAGAGAAATAAGTCAAGGACAAAAAAATACAGTTTTAAATTAAAAAAAAAAAATCAAAAACCAGAATGAATCCAGATTGCCAATGGCACTATTAAATCACTCTCATTACCAAATTTGCCATAACTGCTGTAAACCCCATACAGATGTTTTCCTAACGGAGATGATGTTTTCTGGAATTTCAGACTCAGACATGCTTTACTGACTGAGAGCACTGGAGATGCACAAGGAGTTGGGAGAGGGCACAGCTGGGACAGCTGACCCCAACTGACCAAAGGGATATTACACACCTCATGACATCACACTCAGCATATAAAGCTGGGGGAAGAAGAAGGAAGGGGGGTACGTTCAGAGTGATGGCGTTTGTCTTCCCAACCATTACGCATGACGGAGCCCTGCTGCCCTGGGGATGGCTGAACCCCTGCCTGCCATGGGGAGTGGGGAATGAATTCCTTGTTTTCTTTTGCTTGTGTGCGTGGCTTTTGCTTTCCCTATTAAACTGTCTGTATCTGAACCCATGAGTTTTCTCACTTTTACTCTTCTGGTCTCTCCCTCATTCTCCAGGGGAAGAATGAGCAAGCATCTGTGTGGGGTTTAGTTGCCAGCTGGGCTTAAACCATGACACACGTTCCTAGAAGTTTGCAAAGAACATGGGATCATATCTCTGGGTTTATCACATCCTGGTTGAAAATTAATGCAGTCAAATATCAGTTTGAAGAGGAGTCTGAGGTGCTTGATCAGATGCAATGACCATTAAAGGACCAGTTTGAAACACTACTAGGAAAATCAATCTTTTTCTTTAGGAACAGAAGCACAGGTGGCTGTTACAACCCAGATGGAAGCTGATTTCTCCAAACTGTAAATCCACCTAAGTACAACTGCAGCCTGGGTGCAGAATGGATCAAGAGCAGCCTTGAGGAGAAGGACTTGGGGGTGCTGCTTGATGAGAAACTCAACATGAGCCAGCAGTGTGCACTGGCAGCCCAGAAAGCCAACCATGTCCTGGGCTGCATCAAAACCAATGTGGCCAGCAGGTCGAGGGAGGTGAGTCTCCCCCTCTACTCTGCTCTTGTGAGACCCCACCTGAGTACTGTGTCCAGCTCTGGAGCCCCCAGTACAGGAAAGACATGGAGCTGCTGGAGCAAGTCCAGAGGAGGGCCACAGAGTTGGTCAGAGGACTGGAGCACCTCTCCTATGAGGACAGGCTGAGGGAGTTGGGGTTGTTCAGCTTCAAGAAGAGAAGGCTCTGAGGAGACCTAATTTCAGCCTTCCAACACCTAAAGGAGGGCTACAGGAAAGCTGGAGAGGGACCGTTTACAAGGGCAGGGAGTGATAGGACAAGGTATAATGGGTTTAAACTAGAAGAGGGGAGATTTAGATTAGATATTATAAAGAAATTCTTTACTGTGACGGTGGTGAGGCACTGGTGTGGAGGTCCCATCCCTAGAAGTGTTCAAGGCCAGGTTGGATGAGACTTTGGGCAACCTGGTCTAGTGGAGGGTGTCCCTGCCCAAGGCAGGGGGGTTGGAACTACATGATCTTTGTGGTCGATTCCAACCCTAACCATTCTATGATTCTATGACTAAAATTCTTCCTAGACACACCACTTACCATCTCTGTCTCACAGCTTCCCTAAAGGAAAACAATTAAATTTACTGACATTTACATTTGAATACCTATTTACATGGATGCATGTATAATTACTTATATGCATGTATGATTTAAAATGTCTCGGACTACAGGAGGGAAGGTGATATTTATATTATTTGAAAGGATTGCTACAGAACAGCTAAACAATTTTGGTCTTTAAGCTTAGAGATAGCCTACAGGGTTCTGATGCAGTTTGACTTTCTCTGTGACCTTGAACAAATTATTTAATCTCTTGGAATCTCAACTTTGCAATTGGCTGGAGGGAAGTGTCATGCAGACAGGAGCAGTGGAAATACTTAAGTAAGCTTAAAAATGTGGGTAAGAAGTTTAAGTAGGGAGATAACTGATCTCCATCTCTCAGGTCTGGAAGGTTGGGGATTTTTTTGTGCAGCAAGTACTTTTATTTTAGGAAGCTTCATTAAAACAGAGTTTTTTGCTATTAAAACTGAACAACTTTTTTTTTCCAAAGAATTAATACCAGGAACATCACAACAATCCTGTTCTTCCTTTAGCATGTCAAAATCTTTCTTGTCATGTCCAGTTTCTCAGAACAACAGTATCACCATTCTCTGTATTTTAATGTTCTGGCCATATTCAGCTGGTCATTCTCAGCTAAGGCAAAATAATTAAAGGGAAGGATGCTCTGAGATAATACATACAAACGGAAAAGAATGGTATAAACAAATACAATTATTTTTATGCTCATAAACAGAAAAGGTTAAATATTAACCTTGATTTATCAATGGAAGTATATTATTTAATGTTCTGAGACTGTAATTTTACCTCAAAGAAACCAACCTCACTAGTTGCCACATAATTCATAACTGCTGAATTCTTACGTAGAGGAGCAGACTGTGGAAACCTTAAGCAGGGAATCATCCTCCCAATGTATCATATTTGACAGAGAGTGATTACTAGTGTAATAGAGAAACCCCAGTCTTAAAATGCTAGACTTTGAATGGTTTAGGATCTGTTTATTTTGTTGGTTTTGGTGATGTGTTTTTTTTACTTTTCTCTGCCTGTGGTTTGGTTGGTATTGATGGGCTATAGAAGTGCTGACCCTAATGGACTCCTGGTACAAAGGTAGGAGGAAGTGCAATATATTCATTCCTTCAATTTGCCAAGCAACAAACTTACTAATGTGCATGTAATACCTGGAAAACAACATTTTATTCTCAGATGCCTCAGGAAGTAGACTAGCACAAAGTGCAATGATTAGCAGGTCATCAAGAAAACAGCTACTGTTACCACACTGTGAAACTGTCAGATGGAATTTTACAGCAATCTAGTAGGTACTTCTATTCAATATAAGCAAGATTTTTTTTTTCTGTCTTGGAAGCATGAATCACAATCAATTTTTAAGCACCTGATTCTAGGGATAGTCTCTTTATTTACAAAATAAAAAGACCAAAACCACCAAAAAACCAAACTGAAACAAAATATCCAAACAAACAAAAAAAAACCCTTCACAATTATTTCCTATAGTAATTTTATGACACAGAAATATCTTGTTCAAGATGACATCAGCAGACTTCAGGGTTTTTGGAAATGCTATACATGATCTATTGACTACAGTTAGAAAATATACAATTACTGTCATTGGATCAGTCTGCAAATTAGGTTTCTTCGTGCAGACCATTCTCACATAGACAATTTCTGTCACATATCCTTACACAGATGTCCTCACTACCCTTACATGTACCTAACATGCACTTAGGGAGATTTTAATGAGCATTTGTATACATAAAACTTTTTTTCAATCTCTTTCATAGAGATTGAAATCATTATATGCTACCAAAAGCAGACTGTGCCATAACTTTGCTTATATTTAAACATGTACAAAAAGCCTCAAATTAAAGACAAACAAACAAACCAACTTGTCAGAGTTAGATTCTTCTTTAAGAAAATGCTGTTTTGAGAGGAAATGTTCCACCATTGCTCTTTTTTTGTCAAGTGATAGATTTTGACCAGCTCTAGTATTATGACCACCTGAACCATAAGGCTTGAAAGTGTTTTTTCTTCCTGCAATTGATCATGCAGAAATAGCCTCCAAGCAAACTTCAAAAAATTTAGTGCTTTGGGAAAACAAAATGAGCCTTGATCTGGCAAAGAGTTTTTAACGTTGCTTTCCTTGTGCTTGGGGAATCTTCTCAGCTCTGCCCAAGGTCCATGCCATAACTATTTTAATGAACTAGTTACATTTCTTGATGAAGCTTTTAATACCCATAACAAACATGCTTCTTCCCAAATCTGTTGCTTTTATTTACAGTTACCTAAGTTAAAGTTTGAGTCAGGCCTGTCCCAAGTACAGTGCTCCATAGCTACTATATTTTCCCTCTGTGCTGGTTTTGACTGTGGTAGAGTTAATTTTCTTCACAGTTAATAGCATAGGGATATGTTTTGGATTTGTGCTGAAAACAGTGTTGATATCACAGGGATGCTTTTGTTACTGCTGAGAAGTGCTTACACAGAGCCAAGGCCTTCTCTGCTCCTCACACCACCCCACCAGCAAGTAGGCTGGGGGGGCGTGAGGAGCTGGGAGGGGACAGACAGGACAGCTGACCCCAACAGACCAAAGGGACATTCCATACCATATGACATCATGCTCAATATATAAACTACAGGGAAAGTTGGCTGGGGGACTGTTGCTCATGACCTGACTGGGCATTGGTTAGTTGGTGGTGAACAATCGTTTTTCATTTCCATCACTTGTCTTTCTTGGGTTTTATTTCTCTCTCTCTCTCTTATTTTCATTTTCATTACTATCATTATTATTATTAAATTATTAAACTGTTCTTATCTCAGCCCATGGTTTTCTCTCTTCTATCCTTCCATTTCTCTTCCCCCCCATCCTGCTGGGGAGAGGGGGTGAGTGAGCAGCTGTGTGGTGCTTAGTAGCCGGCTGGGTTTAAACCATGGCATGAGTGAACTGAAGAAAGAGAGCACGGCAATTTTGCATCTATTTCCTGAGCTTTCCATCCAAGCATAAGTGGCAGCAAGACAGAAAGCATAAATGCAATAAATTCACCACTGATGTCTCAAAGAATAACAGAAAACAGAGCTGGAATACCCTGTGACCCAGTGCTTCTCAGTTTCTAAACAGTGTTTCAGCAAAGTGAAGCACTTGAAATTTTGAGCAAAGTTGCCCTCATCTCAGCAACCTTGTACCTTAATTGACTGCGACAGAGGAACAGATAAGCTCTGTTGAAATGTAGGGATCAGGTTTATTTCCCTGTCTCTAGAAAAGAGGCACTATATCTAAACCATTCCTGACATATTTGTCCAACCAGTTTTTAGGAAAAAAACAAACCTGTTCATGTGTAGTACATTCCACCCTGAAGCAGTGCAAAATCCTAAACACCGAGACATACGTTTTGACACTACTTTAAGGTGGTTTTCCACTATAATAGCTCATGTCTTCTCTGCCAGCTCCTCTTGGTGAACAGTGAGATCTTTTCACAATAATAATTTTGAATTTTCAGCACTACATAAACAAAAGAAAAATCACACTGGCCCTTTAAACACAGTTCCAACCAGGTAACAACATCATGTATAAAAAGCCTGAAAGTCTGAAGAAGTTCAGAATTGGCAGAAAATAGCCAGTGTTTCATACTGAGATTTTCAGCACCAGGGGAAGGGCTCTCTCTGCCAAGTCTATGCTGCTGCTTGGAATGAAGAGTCAATAATTAAACTGAAAATTCTGTGGAGAGACTTAGTGATCTGGTGGGCACAAAACAAGCATGTGGAAGAAGTTTAAGCTAGGAAAAATACACAAAGTGCATTTAGTCAGAAAAAAAAAAGGGGTGTGTGGAATTCTTGTTACTAAGGAAAGAATAATGAATGCATTCAAAATGAGAGTACTTCAGGAAGTCAAGCGTTTTCATATGGAATGAACATATTGAGATTTATTCTAAATATTAAAGCGTTGACTGAGGAGATAGAAAGCTCTTGAGGTTTCACGGGGAAATATGGAAAACTTGCAAATGGGAAACCTAGTGCTTGTGCTCAGAAAAAGAAGGAAAAGAAGCAGCCAGGGAATTATCAATCATTCAGTTTAACTTGAATTCCCAGAAAGATCCTGAAAGAAATAAACAAACACATTTCAAAAACACAGAGAAAACAAACAAGACAAATAACAGCCAAAAGGGATCTGTCAGCAATGAGCTGTCACATTTCCTTCAGTGAGAAGGTAACAGGCATCGTGGATGAGAGGCAAGCAGCTAGGTGTCATTTATCTTAACATTAGAAAGATTTTTGACACCATCTCAAATTACACTCTCAGTCATAAGCAACCTATTGAAACAGACCTACCCCCTAAGGGCTAGGTGCAAATTATATCAGAAAGTGGTGGGAAGATAAAATTTGTCATTGATTCACTGTCAGAATGAAAGGGATGGTACAGGGTGGGGCCTGGAAAGGTCTATTCTTAGTCTGCTATTATTCAATATTTGTAATAACCATTCAGTGCAGTTTGGATGATAAAATAGAGTATATGGTGATCAAATTTGGGCAATAACACTGGAAAAGGTTGAAGCTGTGCTGAAGGTCAGGACACTTATTCCAGATGGTACTGCAGAAAGCCTGAGAAAGAGCAGCATGCAGTTTAACAGGGAAAACTAACAGGTAGCACATTATGGGTCATAAAGGACAGAGAGATAGCAGTTCTTCAGAAAAAAGAGATCTCAGGCCTTTAGTGCATTATGATATGTTGAACCATTGTCATACTGTTGCAAAAGGGACAAGTGCCATCCTGCAAAATGCAGATAGATAAAATGATCTTTCCCCTCTACTCTGCACTCATAAATGCATGAAATGACGTTTCTTCTGTACTCTGCCCTAGTGAGACCTAAGCCAGAGCACTTTGTGAAGGCTGGATTATTGTGTTTCAGTTTGAAGGAAAATCAAACGACGAGTCCAGAGGAAATCAGCAAAGATCAGAAGCGTGTCTAGAAAACATGACCTATGTGACTAAATGGAAGAAATTCAGGTTGTGTAGCCTGAAGAAATAACACGGCCTAGGGGGTAAAACAACAGCCTTTGAATACATGAAAAGGACAAGGACGTGCTCGATGTATACTGAATAAAATAAGAAGCAACCGGCTTAAATTATAGCAATGGGGAGTAAAGTCAGGAATTTATAAGACACTTCAGAGTGATACAGGTAGTAAAAAAATAGAAGATAATGCCTTGAGAGGCTGTAAATTCTTCATCCTTGGAGTAACATAAGTATCAAAAATGCTAACTTTATGAAAGGGCTAGATAGTCTCTTGAGATCCCTGTAGCTGACGTCTACAGTGCTAGGGCAGATTTCAGGTGCGAAATATTTTGAGCACAAATAAAAAAAACTATCGTAACTAGGCCAGATAAATAGAAAAAATTCAATGTATTCTCACAACAGCTAAATTCTTTAGACTGCCTTTTGCAGTGAGCTGGGGGTCGGCCTCTTCTCGCAGATAACTAGTGACAGGACAAGGGGAAATGGCTACAAGTTGCGCCAGGGAAGGTTCAGGTTGGAAATGAGGAGAAAATTCTTCTCTGAAAGGGTGGTCGGGCATTGGAACGGGTTGCCCAGGGAGGTGGTGGAGTCACCATCCCTGAGGGTGTTTAAGGAAAGGTTAGATATGGTACTTAGGGACGTGGTTTAGTGGGTAATAGGTGGGGGGGGGATGGTTGGACTAGATGATCCTTGAGGTCACTTCCAACCTTAACGATTCTATTCTATTCTATAATACCTAGTTGAGAATCCAAATTTTTATATTCGTAAGAATAAAGTAAATAAGAAATGCTGATGATCACACTTTTCCTACTTCTTGGCTAACTAGTGATGCATTTTAAATATTGTTATGTATAGAGCTCCTGTATTGCTTTTTGTTACATGGAAAATACTTGTCTGAGAAATGGTAGGGAAAGAAGGTTTAAGTAAAAGAAATCACAACTGTCACAATAGTAAACTATTTTCCACATAGATATAAAGAATGATAAATCAGTTTGGGAAGTATTAAGCAGCTCTCATGTTAAAAAAATAGTCCAATCTGGAGTCTTATATGTGAACAGAAAGCTCTCCAAAGATTCATGGAGAAGCTGTCCTTACCTACTACTGTAATGCACAACCTGAAGCAGCAGAAGGTCCTAAATAAGTAACTAATAAGTTTATAAACTAGTAAATCTGTCATGGCATTCGTCTAGAGCTCTTGCTAAAGACACACCACCTTGCATTCACTCAGGATACTCTGAGTATAGTTCAGTTGCTTGTATCCCTCCCAGCACTTGCTCAAGGCATACAGGAAATCTACCTTTGAGGGAATTACTAGCAAATCAAGCAAAACAAACAAAAGCCAGAAAACTTAAGAAAGATAGCTGAAGGAGATCTTCTCAGGAGTACTCCTCTGGCCTCACCTCTGAATTAACTATGCAAAATTAGTCAGTATAGCTCAACTGCTCCGACCAGCCCATAGCATTGGAGACTGCCCAGCCTCCCAGGCAATGCAGCCCAGTGCTAATTATCCTCATCATTAGAATCTTCCAGCGTGTCTGCATTAAATCTCTTACTGTAATTCAGATCCACTACTTCTCCTAATAGCCAAATTAACTATGATTAACAGTTTGTTCTTTTCCTGAATAATCTTTTCTGTATTGAAAGAGATTAACATAACTCCCCTTAGTTCAGTCTTCTCCAGATTAAACAATCCTGGTTTGCTCAACCTTTCCCTACAGGCACACTTTTAGATGGCTGATCATAATCATTGTTTGCAGCTGGACTCTCTCCAACCACTCTGCTTTTTGAAGTGAAGTCACAGTTGTGCTAACAAGGTCATAGCACTGGGAAAGAGAAAATATGGATTACATCACAATTTTAGGAGTACCTCAATGCAGTGGCCTCTGGTGGTGCAAATCTCAGTTAACCATTCCAAAGCCATTGCTTAACTATGTACCTATGCCTTCCATAAAGAGAGTTTCACTTCAATTCATGGAGTTACTGAAAACATTACTGCAGTCCTCCCTATCTGATTCAGTCATTCCCAGCACATCCTACTGTCCCACTCAACACTAAATCTGTTTACTATGAGCTGAAGTTACAATGAGATTAGCTATGCGTTCTTCATTCCCTGCCTTAAACTGTACTATCACAATATCACCTCTAAAACCAGTGGTACCATTTTGGAAATGGGGAAAATAGTTCACTCCCTGACTTTAAATAATTTAAATAAAAGTGTCTGGGGATTTATGAGGATGAAAAGTTCTGGATAAATGTAGACATGACAGTCCTAAAGAAATGAAATTAATACTACTGCAAGATGAAGCTAAATTGCAGCAAAGCAAACAGAAAAAAATAATCATATAGTAATATACTGCTAACTGGCGTTTATTCTCTTTCATCATATCATAACCATTGAATGTTTCTTTTGTTCTCCATTAAATGATTTTTAATTTAGTAATAGACTTCAATTATGTAACGCAAATGAACAATAATTAAAGTCACTTAATCTACCATTTTTGCTTTTAAGCATGAATATTTTGCTTCTAGGTTTAAAGGGCAACTCAATCTTCAAATTATAATACATATATAAATTTCTGTGTGGGAGAGGAGAAAGACAGTAGAGACTGGGGAAGAAACATGCTGATATTCCATGTTTCACGCTGGCACCTCACAAAGCAATTCACTGCAGACTTGCTGCAAGCCATGCATAATCCAAACTACCTGCTATGCCCAGAAGCTGTTTGTCTATGCTAAAAGTCACAACATTAGTTGGTACCAGGGGAACAGATAACCCTGCTCTGAAGTCCTATATATGAATGCAGAACTCTCCAGGAATACATGTAAATGCTCCTGATTTTTCATTTTTCTATCACTTCACACTTCTTTCTATTGTGAAAGAGAAAAAAAAATATTTTTAACACAAATTGTTTATTTGTAATGCTTGACAAGGCCTTCTTTCTGTATTTTTTTTTTAAAAAGCCAACAAAACACAAAAAACCCACTCAAGAACACTCCACTATCCTGTGGCTATTTAAAGAACAATTCACTCTAATCATAACACATCTTGCAAAGGATGATCACAAAAAATTATAAAATAGCTACCACCTACCCAAGAACCCTGTGACAAATTCACAGCCAAGCGTGCAACTGCAACCCCATGCTCTTCATTTGGGAAACTTGACTTTCATTCACCCCGACAAGGTGGGAAAAAATCCCTATTCATCCTAACTCTCAAGCACTGGCAATCTGGTATTATACTAATGAAGAACAAATGGTTATCCAAGTTTAGGATATCTTCATAGCAACCCTGGTTTTTTCCTTTTTGTTTTTTTTCTCTAGCAAATCAGCCAAGATGGAGTTTGTCTTACAAAGTAACTGCTATACCTGATGGAGCCCTGCTTTCCTGGAGATGGCTGAACACCTGCCTACCATGGGAAGTGGTGAATTAGCTCCTTGTTTTGCTTTGCTTGTGTGCACAGCTTTTGCTTTCGCTGTTAAACTCTCTTTATGTCAATCCATGAGTTTTCTCACTTTTACTCTTCCAAGTCCCTCCCCCATCTCACCACCGGGTGGAGTGAGCAAGTGGCTGTGTGGTGCTTCCTTGCCAACTGGCATTAAACCACAAAAATAGTGCTAAGATCAGGACTAGCTTTGTAAAAGCTAAGTAGTCTTCTAAAAACCTATGTTGGGTCTGGCTGAGACGGAGTTCATTTTCCCCACAGCAGTCCCCATAGTGCTGTGCTATGGACTGGTAGCTGGGAAGGTGTTGATAACACACCAGTGTTTGGGCTACTGCTGAGCAGTGCTGGCACGGCATGAAGGCTGTCTCTCCAGCATCCCTCCACATACACACCAGTAGGCTGGGGGTGGGAAAGGTCTTGGGAGGGGACACAGCCAGGACAGCTGACCTAAAGTGATCAAAATGATATTCCATACCGTATGACATACGCTCAGCAATAAAAGCTAAGAGAAAGGAGGAGGAAGGGGGGGCATCTGTTATTTACAGTGTTTGTCTTCCAGAGCCCTGTTTCCCTGGAAGTGGCCTGACATCACCTGATGATGGGAAGTTATAGAATAAAATTTTTGGTTTTCCTTTTCTTCTGTGCATGACCTTCGCTTTTGCTTCATTAAACTGCTTTTACCTTGACCCATGAGGTTTTCAACAAGCTTATTTTTCCCCTCTCTGTCCTGCTGAGGAGGGGAGTGATACAGCGGCTAGGTGGACACCTGTGGTCCAGCCAAGGTCAGTCTACTACAAAACCACAATAGTCTTTTTCTACTTTCAGCTCTGTGTAGAATAAAAGAAGACAGCAGTACAATTTTTAGAAGAATAGAGCAATCTAAAACATTTTTGCTTGTCTCATTGAGTTTTATTTTTATCCTAGCATCAACAGTTTTCAGGCAGATAACATGGATGGAGTCTAAGTTTGAACCTTACTGCCCTATTACATATGGGCAGAAGAATACCCTGCAGGCACTATGATTGTCATATTTTGTTTATAGATATAATCATACACTGCACTAAGTGCTCCTGTTGTGTATTTCACTGTAGTGTGTTCTTTTGTTAAACACAGGGCTTAGGTTCAGCAATTTGAAAACATCTATCAATTATATAATAGCTGCCACAGGGAAAAAAGAGTCTCTCTGGCTTCTTTAATGAAATACAGTGGCCCACAGCAAAGCTTCAAACTTATTTGCTGCAGTTAGAGAAAACATCAGAAGCTTCTTGAATCATTTTCTTTTACCATGTCACAAGAAAGGGAACTAATGCATTTTGAATCTGTTCCTTCCAAAAAGAACTGACTAATGTCAGTGTTGATAGTTTCCTTCAAGATTAGCTACAAAATTTACAAGAGTCCTAGAAAAGACTGAATCAAATACTGATTCAAATCTTCTTGTGATATGGCTGCCTGAAGGGAAGCTCATTGTCTATGTGGGGTTCCCAATTTTTACCAGTTCACCAAACACTGTGCTTAAGGCTGATGATGATTATGGCTGTCTCTCTGATAGTTCATCACATCAGTGTAATTTTAATTTATGGTTTTCTTAGTCATAAATCAAGACCATTACAGAAAAAAGGATGCCCTTGAGTCATTTATATGCTTGGTGCATACGCTCCATAAATTTGAATGTTTATGTATCCTATTATTTCTAAGAGAAAGTTAAAAATCTGTTATTGTAAAATTTCTCTTGCCTTTCCGCAAAAGTGTTGTGCTCTGGGAAAAAAAAAAAAAACAAAAAAAAAACAAAAAAAAACAACCAAACTTTTACGCAAAAAAACCCCAACCCAACACCAAAAAAACCCATCAAAAATTAGCCAACCAAGCAAAAAATCTAATTCAAACATAACTGAATTCTGTCTTAAAAATTTCCTGTTTTCACCTGAAGCATACAGTGTTTGATATGCTTTGGGTTTTTTTTTCTTCAGGAATAATACCACATAAATGAATATCTCCTCAAGCTTTTTAACTGCATCATCCAAATACTTGATTGTGCGAACACTAATAGTTGTGGCTGCCTGAAGTCCCATCAATCAAAATTATTAACTTGGAAGAATATGGATTTGGATCTACGTATTTTTCAGATTAGGACCTTTAAACACAATTTTGCTAGACGAAAACCACGTATAAGCTTGAAATTAAATCTTAGGATGCTTTAAAGTATATTAAAAAGGTGTTGGTTTTTTTTCAGAAGACAACGTATTAAATTTTAAAATTCTTAGATTTCTACTTTTCTTTTTCCAGCTGCCATTTAGGTTCCATAATAGAACATTTTTAAAGAGAGAAAAAATTCCCTCAGAAATGAACCAGAACAAACTGAGTGGGTTCCTAAGGAAAGGAAACTGAGAAACTTGTTATTAAACCTTTAGGACTGGGACTATTTCCACTTAGTGCCACTGACAAAAGCCATCAGTCAACATCTCAACCTAGAGCTTATTACAACAATTATAATACAGAACACCATTTCTAAGAGGGAATTCATTATTAATCATAAAAGGAAGTTGATTTCAAATCATAAGTGCCAGGAAAAGCAAGCTTGTTTTTAACAACTTTCCTCCCACATAGATTACATGGTTGAGAGATCAAATTTGCTAAACCCACACATTTATAGGAACTTTTACGTGTGACCTGGTATGCAAAATACTGTTGCAATATGAATAAAACATAACTTTTGCAGAAACAACTATCTATTCCGTGATTTTTATTCATTATGAAAACCAGAATATCTTTTGGAAGAAAGGATTTTAACTATCAGAGTTTCCTGAAAAATAAGTTATCTTCTTCTACTGATAAAGAAAAGAAAATGAGGAAAGCAAACCACAGAAAACATTGATGGTAAAAGTGTAGTAAATGATCAGAAGTTCTAAGGCAATTATATTTTCCTTCAAAGTGATAGTAAAATTTTTTAGGGTCTGGTTATTTCCAGTACATTAAGATCATTTGAAGTCAGGTAACTTTAGAGTGTAAAATGACTTTAAAAGGGGTGTAAATTTACATGGTCAGAGTCATGTAAAGTGATAATTGTATAAAAGGCAATCAGGTTCTTTGAGCTTTTAGTTTGATGTTTCTAAATGTCTGCTTTCAGAGTTGCCTTGCATCTGTCAAGGATTGAGATGATTTATTCAAACTCAAAAATCACACAGAAGTTTAAATTTTGAAGATCACGGGTTTTTTTTTACTTCTATACTGTATCTCTCTGCATTGTCACGCATGCTTTTTTTTTGTAAGAACTGCAAGAGTAATACTGATCAGTAATCATGTAGTTCCTCTATCTGGAAGCTACAGATGCTTCAGAGGAAATCTCAAAGGTCAGCCTGCCTAAAGGAGAGCATTAACATTACTGAGGACTACATGGAGAAACCAGCATCACAGCTAGAAGGGTCTCTGGAGCTGGTGAAGCCTGCTGACAAAGAGTTCCTTAGTGAGCTTGATGTAGAGTCTTTTTCTAGCCAGTCAGCCCTTTCTACTCCAGAAAAGAAACAAGTCTGAAGTTTGACCACAAGGACCCCGCAGAGTCACTGAAAACTTTGAGGAATCAGGGACACCAGCAGAGGAATCCTGACTCCTGAGGATCAGGGTCTGCGACAGGACCAGGGCTGGCCACCAGATGAGGAGCATAGGCCACACAACAGAGACTCGCAGCTAAAACCCAACAGAGGAAATATCAAAAAGCACCCTAAGGAAAAGGAAAATAAAAAGGAAAAAAAAAATCAGAAAGGAGAAAGGAAACCCTTCAATTCAATTATTTAGATGCAAGACACACTATAGTCTTAGTTACATTAATGGTTCCAAAAGTTGAACTGTACTGCGAACTTGGTACTTTCATGATTTATTTTTCTGGCATAGATAATAAATAAATTAATAAAAGCTATATATTTTCTGAAGCACAGTACCAGCTGTACAGATGAACACAATCATAAGTGCAGTCATAGCTACATGTTACCGCACAATCTGAAGTTGAAATATCTGTGAAGACAGGAGTAGAAGTATCTATAAAGGATATCTAGCTGACAGAGATTCATTAAAAATCATAGTTATGTGTGTCTTCATTAGGAGGAAACTGCAGGAGAAAGAAGGATACAGTGGGAAAAGTATTACATTTTAAAAGTATCTCCTTTATAGAACAGGAGGTTAAAAAGTGCTCTGTCATCTCAATAGTGCTTTGCCTTCAATAAATATAGATGTTTCACTGAAACCAGTGAAAACATCCACTGTGTTCCTCTGATCCACAGGCAATCAAAGGCGCTACCTAATTTGCAATATGACACCTTGGAGAACAATCATTCACAAAGATTACCTGGGTTTAGTACATTTTGTCTAGTGAGAGGAGGCAACAGCTTTGCCACAGCAGATCATCGTGTGGCATAACTACCATGGATACGTGCTAAGTAAGTTTAGTGAATATATAAACAGATGGAAATGAACTGTATGATCCCTATTAAGACTTCCTTTTTCATTGTTACTGTATCAATATCTGCAGACACCAATGGAGACCAGCATACAACATCTCAAGCCCTGGCAAACATTAAGAAGCAAAATGCAGTCTTCCCTTTAGAAATACTCCAGGCTTTAGATAAAGCTGAGTAAGTCAAGAAACAGGAGTACATCTCCTTACCAAATGAATTCAGGTGCACTGTGCATGGGGGGATGGAGACTGCTTGCACCCTGGGCTGTGTGAGCAGGGGGTGTGCAGCAGAGCAGGGGTGGTAGGATGAGAACGGGGCAATGACATGAGGTTAGGAGCAGAAACACCCACTACAGGGCTGTGTGCTGGTCCATTTGCATCTCCACAACAGAGCTTGCCCGCAAATTTGGACAACCAGTTGTGTCCAGCACATGGAGGTGAAAAAAAGAGACGAAAAAAGAGAGACAAAGAGCATCCTAACCCATCCGTTTTTAACAAGAGTCAACAAGGGGCATCCTTAAATATACCCTTTCCTGTTAGCTTTGTGGTCAATGTGGTTAGCATGGTGTGGTTTCAGTAGTCTGAGTAACAGCCAATCTAATCATATTTCAGATAATTCCCTGGAGTACACATACATCAGGAAGAAATAACGGGACTGAAAAGATACAGGTTTAATGAAAAATTTAGCAGTTGGGGGGTGGGGGAAAGGAAAGATAGAAAAAGGTAGTTTGGAATGGAATTAAAATTGAAGTAAACTCAAAGGTAGCTTTTAGCTTCTACTATGTAACTGCTATGTCAGCACTATTTGTGCAAAATGTGTGTATCAGTTTTTCAGCTCACTTAATAAACACTAACTTTTCAGAAAACTGTAGCAATTATGAAGATCTGGAATGTATTCCATAATAGTTATGATAAAGGTCTAACTCTATTGTTTTCCAGAAATTACAATTTAGTATAATCTTTAACCTTGTTTAACCACTTTTTTTTCCCCTTTCAACAGGCAGATATCAGGTTAGTGGAAAGAGATAACACTGCCACACAATCTGCAACACACAGTTTCTGTTGGTGGGTGTTTTTCTAGTTGGGCAGAAGAATTAAATAAATTCGCTCTTGCCAAGTAGTTACAGATATTAAATAGTAGATACGGTAAAGTGGTTTAACAGTTGTGGCTGAAAATGGGAAGCTATCATATGTGTTGTTACTGTGGGTTGCACTCAAATAATTATGGCAAAGTAGTCTCAACAGGAGAATAATTTGTCAATACTTGCTACATTGTCTTAATTACCCTTCTTCAAGAACCTCTCACATGGAAAACCAGAGATGTTTGAAACCAGCTTTTCGTAGTTTGATTAAAATCACTGAATAAAATCCCTTTGGTGAATCTAGTCACCAATTCAGCCTGTTGCCACTTTCATCTGCTGTTAGCAAAAAAACCACTTGGTATTTCACATTTGCAGAACTACCCAAATGGCTAACATATCTCAAGTAACCCTGTAAATATTGCACAGCTAACAAGAAAACAGATTAACTTCATTTTGCTTTTCTCATGACTCCAACTCTCCTTGCATGGAGCCGTCTTTTGAGAGAAAGAAGTGTCTCAGACCAAACAACCAAAGTCACAGCTGTGGCTTGATGCTTAGCTGTCATGCAGATATTGCATGTTCTATTCTCTCAATCTGATTGGGATGATGGTTTTCAAAAACATAGTTCCATGCACAGGTGGGGCTTAACTACCACAAAACTTGCAGATCAGATTAAAGCAACAATTAGAAACACCTCCTAAAGATGGGTAAGTTGTTGTGTCTTCTGTTTCTTCTGCTATTAAGCAATAAAGGTCTATACTAATCATAGTTAACTATATAGAAAAACTCCAAATTCTCTTTTAATATTCAAGAAGTATTTTTAATGCAGTAGCACATCATCCCAGTGTTTCAACTAAATCAGAAGTGGCTAGAGTCCAAACTTCTCTTTTACCAAATACATTCCCATCCCCTTATATTATTTGAAATACCCGGGCAATATGTATGTTCCTATCATTTTGTCTGACACACTCTTTGGAAGGATGAGTTACTATTTCCCTGCCTAACTTCATAATCAGTCTAAGGAACATCAGACATATAATGATTCTAAAATATCCTTTAAAGGAGCAGGTAAATATACAAACCAACCTACTTTAAAATATAAAGAATTTGGGTCAGGTTGTGCTATCTTTTACTGCCTTCTCAAGAAGAGAGTGGAAAAGTTTTATTTTGCCAACTGACAGAGAAGAAATCATCAACATTTTTTAAGTGTTTTGAAATACCATAGTACTCAAATGAGTAGTCTCCAATGCCAGCATCATAATCAAATCAGTACTTACATTTAGATGAAGCTGGTTAGTCCATTGACCAATTACTTTGTATTCTGTACTCTTGTTGGTGATTTGATACTGAAAAATATCATAGCGTCCAGGAGCATCTCCATTTTCATTGAAGATAACAGGTGTTCCAGCACTCCCTGAAAAAAAATTAAAAAGCAATTAAGATAAATACCTTTAAAGCAATTTTGTAGAAGATATATTTTGGAGGAAAAATACTAATTAAAGATCGAGCAGATTCTCTGTAATTCAAGGCTAGTATGGTAATAAACCCCAAAACCTCACAAAGAGAAAATCTGTGCTATTATCATCATTACAAAATCTACCCTATGTATGAGTTAACTAAAACAATTTTTAAAAGATAATCTTTTGTAATCTTTTCAGTTGGTTGGTCAGTTGTTTTCTGTGTGTATGTGTATTACAGAACATTAGGAAATTCTGTGATAAAACAGAAGAGGAGAAACTCCCCTCCAACCACGCAGAAGGGCAGAATTTCGCTTTAGGATGGGAATGCAGTGCAGCAGGCACAAAATACCAATCTTGTAAGGAACTTGATAAAGAATTTCCCTGTTAAGTATGAAAATAAAATTAATATCATCAACTTAGGAGCCAATGCTAATAGAAGACCTTGAGATGCAAATGTCTAAACCTGGTCACAGTTAATGTGATCAGTTTCTAGCACGGACCACCTGTGTAAAAGGGTTTTAGCAAAATAAATTAAGGCTTGCAGCTGTGCTTGTTGCTCTTTCCTCTATATATGACACTGTCTGACAGAAAGGGCCATTGCTGAAGCTGTCAGAAGTTATAAATGGACACTCTGTTCTTACTTCGATCAACAAAATGTTCAAAGATTGAAAACTACACGTTTACCCTGACAACCAGTCCAGCCAAATTAGAACACATTTTGACAAATTCTCTCAAGGTCACATGAAGGATCTGCAGTCCTACAGAGACTTTTTAAAAACTACACAAAGAATGCAATTTTCACCCATTCCCAAATTCAGATTTATAGGCAAATCATATTTATAGTTGAGGTCCATTGATGACAAATGCATGTATGTTAAAGTGTTATTTCTGTGACTGGAGAGTGAAATCTGTTTTTTACTGGGGGAAAAAAACAAACCACAACAAACCCTACCTCCTCCATGTTTTCAAGTTTTCTCCATATGAACAACCAAGAAAAGGAGAATATCCAGTTCATAGCAAATTCCTACAGCATGACTTGTTAATGTAGCACCTAGAGGCATGAAGTCCAGTGTGAGTGTTTTCCAGAGAATATTAAAAAAAAAACCTTGAAATTCTGGATACATATCAAGTAGAAGCTAGCCATTAGAACTGGGTACAGCAATCTACATACCCCAGAATTTCAGCATAAATACTTCTTTTTGTATATGTCTGCCTCCCGTAAAGTAATTTGTTCTCTTGTTTTGTAGTAGCAGCTTTCACACAAAGCTGAAATCCAGTGAAATAAACAGTGCTTTTAGAGTCACAAGTGACACAGTAACTACTGTGCCAATTTCACAGTTCTGCCAGCAAAATTGTGGCTGCAAAAATTAGATGTGAGCAACCATGGAAGAGGAGTATCAAAAAATTTTGTGTGATAAAGACTTAAGACCCCATGAAGATACAAGAGACTCAATATAAAATATTTGAAAGCTCTTCGTGCCTTGCACCCAATTCCCTTGACAGAAAGGAGGGAAAGAAAAATGCCAGTCTACAATTGTACAAGCAGTGAAATTATTCTTCGCTGCTCAAATAGCAGGTTGATCCAATAAATTTCTTCCACCCAATAAACACATACTCAGCTGTTGTTGGTATGGAGGTACGTAGGTAACCTTCAAAATATCACTCTCAAGTAATGATGAAATTCATCTTTCCACTCAGCAGCATTTAAAGAGCTCATGGAAAAACAGCTATCTTTTACCAACAGATACGACGTGTCCTTTGTATCCCTCAAGACCAATGGGAACTTCACACTCTCATGCTCAACAATAACAGTGCGAGCTTATAATCTATTGCTAGTTTTAGAAATAACACATACAAAGAGACAAGCTATAGTACAGGCCAGAACCATCTTTCTCTTTGATATAGTGACGCTCTCAGCCAGAGCATAACAGCATCTCACGCTGTGCACCCCAGTTGACAAGGATACAGCATCCTGCTGAATTCAGCTGCCATTCCAACTGAGTCCAACAAAGTCTTTCTCATATAGGAGAAGTTAAAACAACCTTTGCCAAGTTAATAAAGTTAAGCTTGTTAAAACCTGGAATAAGCCACTGAAGATTCAGACCTCCAAACACTGGGAAGAATGTACTATAACTCTGTTGAATAACACATTTTTAGAAAGTGCAATAACAGTCACCGTGCTGTAAAGTGAATTTGATAATGTACTAACAATGCTGCCATAACTAGTGGATACTGTGAACAAGCAGTACCAGACAATTATTTTCATCTGTATCTTATGATTTGTGTATGTCTCTTAGTTCATTGTTGTTTTGTGGAATGAAATATTTAATGAATCTAAAACAAGGAGGCACGCATAGCTGGGTTGTGCTAATAAACCATTAACCACATAACCAGGAAAGCAAAGCTTAAGGCATTTGATGAAAAATTGGTGATTTTAGCAAGGGTTCCCAAAATTAGGAATGCAAGATGGTAGCAGAAGCCTTGAAAGTGTAAGGATAGAATGAAACTAGAGGCCTCAAGGATATAAACAAATCATCAACAGTTAATTAGTGTTCTTAAAAGAATGTTAATCTCATATGAAGAAAAATATACCCTGAAGGATGATCCAGATTAAGAGTTCATCTGAGAATGGGTAGTCCACAAAATGAAAAGGATTTCTAAGAAAATATGCTTTATTGGATAGTCCATCAAGTGAAAATGAGTACTTCCATGGAAAAACAGATTAACAATGTTTAGAGATCAGGTTATTTAACTATGTGGAGAAACATTGTAGCTGATCATAAATAATAACATAGGTGGAGGCACACCTTGATTCATATGTAACACTGTAACAAATATCACTGAATTGTGCAAATTACTCTTTATTTGACAGGATTGAGCACTCTTGGCATCCTGTGCTGTGCTGCCATGTATGCTTATACTGTACCATTACCCCCACAGGGAACAGCATCTTAGTATTAGTTTAAGACATTGAATGTTTAATTGCTCCACTTAATGGTCGTTGAAGACTGGCTGCTAAATTTAAATGCAACACACTTTGGAAAGAAAGTGTTATAGAATATACCACTGACCTGAGGTAGTAAGCCGGGGTTATATAAATTCCACCTTAGACAAAATGATTTTGGGAAACCACACTAAGTAATTCTTCAGTAGGATAGTTATCGTCAAGAACGAACTTGGATATCCTCATCCAGGAACCACATTTATTTGGCAACACCATAGGAAAAATGTTACTTTTGTTTGGAAAAAGTGTCCCTGTAATGCTAGTGTAGACCATCGCAGAGAATACAAAGCAGCCCACGTTTTTAAAAATAATTTCACTAATTTCATAATCTTTTCTTTTTTTTTTCATAATTTGTCAGCAAACATTTAACAGGGCAGTTAAAGAGCAGTGGGGGAACAGTGCCTTTGAGTCTTTCTTATTCTCTCTGTGGTTATGTTGCCATGCATAATTTTAACCCATGATTGACTCAGGTAATTGTATTCAATCTGTCACCATTTTAACTGAATTTTTAATATATTCTGGATGCCTAAAATAGCAGTACATGGTAGAATTTCAACAATATATTAATAAGCTTGGCTAACTATGGAAAATCATGTGTGAACCTTCATCTTACTCTGTTTTTTAGTATATAAACTTAGTTACTAACTTATTTTGAGATCTATTTCTGAAGTTTCCCTTTGCTGAGCAAGTCCAGAACACTTTCAGAAAGTTGGGATTTGTCTTCTTTGGTTTTTTTTTTTTTCTTATAACTGTAGACTGATAAGTGGAAGGAAATTTTAAAATTTCTTAATGAAGCATTGTCCAAAAGGTTTACAAACTTGTTTTGAAATCATACTCTTTTGCAATTAAAAACATAAATAGAAGAGGAAAATGCAGTTCATTTAATGTCTTTAGTCTGTGAAGGAAAGAACCAGCAGTTCAGTTTCATGGTGTGGTCGTTTAACCCTGGCTGAAGCCCAGGTGCTCATCACAACCGCTCTGTCACTCCCACTCCTTAAACAGATAGGGGAGAAAAGGTGTAATGAACAGCTTGTAGGTCGAGATAAGGACAGGGAGAGATTGTTCACCAATTCCTGTCACAGGCAAAATAGACCAAACATAGAGAGGAATTAATCTAATTTATTACCAAGCAAACACAGAGCAGAGCAGTGAGAAATAAAATCAAACCTTAAAACACCTCCTCCCTTAAAACATCACCCCTCCCTTCTTAACTTCACTCCTGATCTCTCCCTGCTCCCCCCCAACAGCACAGGGGGACGGGGATGGGAGTTACGGTCAGTTGATCACATGTTGTTTTGGTTGCTCCTTCCTCCTCACTGGGAGGACACTTCCCCTGCT